>OY776279.1:45179192-45621692 GCA_963675445.1 Linnaemya vulpina | reverse complement strand
GTTCTTAGTTATTTAATGTTTTTGTAATTCCTTTCTTAAAAAATAATAATAAAGTAATATTAGAATTATTTATTTCAAATGTTAAATTTATTTTAAATTAACTTTATCGAAAAATTCTATATAAATATGCGACAAAATTATTGCAAAATAAGATACATGCAATCTAAGCAAAGATTTAAGCAATCACTTCAACAAATTTTCTTATGTACATATGTAGTATTTGAAAGAATAAAAATGATCTCCTTTTTTTTAATTTGTGGTCCTGAAAAGGACCGGGGGATTTTAAAAATGGTTATAACATCTTGTAGGATAGTAGTAGTGGTAGTTATGTTCGCCACAAATCCGTCTGGCCAACAGTAGTATATCATTTCACGTAATAGTATCACGTTTAGCATAGATGGTATTTGTATTTAGGAAGAGCCCAAAAATATAAGCATCACTGATCGGTAGCTGGTGCAATTATACGAACTGCCTTGTTTGCTGACAAGGAAAGAGAATAAAAAGAAATTGTTTTAACAAAGCCAAAGAATTAAAACCGAAATAAAAACATTAAATGAAATCATTAAATATATTCCAATACTACTTTTTCCAAACTATATTCATTTGAGTTCCATTTACTCTTTGGCAGAACACTGCTTTCACGAACTTTTTCCAATGCTATGTATATATTTTGAAGTCAGTATTGGAGGATTTTACTGCGTTTTGAAACACTGGTGCCCCATTGATCCATAATAATTTACAACTGAAAAATTAAAAAAGGATGTCTATATTCATACATCCGCAGATCATACCATTGTTATGCGCACTTGGAAATACTGTTGGGTTGGTTTTCACAATTTCGATACAGACAAACATACACTTTTTACAATCACTATTTTGTATTAATGTTCGAAAACTTAAAACAAAATTTACTCATGCACAAAACTATGAAGGGAAAATTATGAGTGCAAATACTGCTTGTCCTGAATCAACTCCAAGCACTATCTGCCACTCACAATTTTCCGGAAGATGCTTATATCTATCACACACTTACCTTTTCGGATTCTTCGGGAACCTATGGAGTTTCTGAACAACTTGGCAACCCATAATACATTTGCGGCTCCTGAAATATAAGTTTTGTTTTATTTTTCTTCATAAATTTACCATGATTATTACTTACATTATTTCTAAAAATTTTTCAGGACAGGTTATGTTTGAAGAAAAATGCCACTTAAAAAGCTAGGATTATACTCAATAAAATACACTTCTTTATCACAGAATAGCAATCTTTATCACTTTGCTATTTTGAAACACAATAAAATCAAGCAAAGTTTAGAAAAAGGCGCAAATTTCTTAATTTTAATAAAAGTAAACGCCTTTTACTTGCAAAAATATTTTTTAACCCATAAATTTTTGACGTTTAACCGGTGAATTGAAGAGAGATAGAATTATAAAAAGCTATATCATACTGTCCTTCACCAAATGAGGGGTTAAAAGGGTATTGCCATTAGAGATGCCATTCATGAAAATACGATCTGGCCGGATTGGCGTGTCCTATCTGTATAACCTGTGATTTGTACTACTCAACACTTAGCGATGTTAACACGTATATGTTTGATATCACACTGATTATCGCTGAGTTCTGGCAGCGCCTTTATATAGCAAAAATGAAGTCGTCTGGTAACCTCGCGAAAGTTCTGGGTATGGTGGTTGTATATTACTTGGCATGTGTGTGTTTGTATAACAATGCTGACTTGTTTGGTTTGCTTATGGTAACTATGTGTGTTTGAATGTATGAGTGTTCTGTGTGTTTTGCCTATGGGAACTATGAGTGGTTGTATGAATGAGTGTGTGGTTTTGTTTCTTCTACGTGTATATGGCTGTGTATACTTGTGAATCTATTTAGTTTTATTAGCAGCGAATACTTGCATACAAAATCATTAAGAACAACATCTCTTAGCATTGATGTTGCTACGTTTGTTGTTGTTGTGGTTTACTCTTATTGGCACAGCCTTGAATGATCTTGTATATTCTGGAGTATTCCATTTCCGTTAATTTGAATATTATCTATATAGTGTTTGTAACATTTTGACAACTATAGATAATATTGCCAGTACTGCCAAGTACATATAGCCACATTGTCGTTTTATTTAAATCTATTTCTAATCTTTGTAACAATATATTTTTTTTATATAATAATAAGTGGGCCAGGAAGAACCACTGCTGAGTTGTTAAAAATAGATGGGCCAGGAAAGGGCCCCTGTTAATTTATACGTAGTATGAGTCATAAGGGACTCCTGCTGAGGTCAAACGACCTATAATATTAAATTGACATGCATCAAGTTAATATGGCAATACCCCGTATCGCTGGTGGGAGCGCTCATGATTTCTAGACAAAAAGGTTAATAAAGGTAAATTGCTAACAAAAGAAGATTGTAAATTAAGATTTGGACGCGTAATTGTTTCACTTTGCATTTTAACATCCACGACAGGAACGTGGCCGTCAGTACCTGTATGTGTACCAGTGACTATACCTAACCTCCACGAAGTAGCAGGCAATTGTTCATTCTTTATTACCACCATATCATTAATTTCAACATCCCTTTGAGGATGTTTCAATTTATAACTTTTATGGAGTTCTACCAAATACTCTTATTTCCATCTTTTAAAAAATTTAATGAATCAGTGCTTTCACTTTTCGATACCGATTAACAATTCTAATAGAAGTATCATAAATAGTTGGCTTTGGCGGAACCAAAATAGCTTAACCAATTAAAAAGTGTCCTGGTGTTAACGCCAATAGTACACCAGGGTTATCGGGCATAGAACATAAAGGACGCGAGTTTAGCATGCCTCTATTCTAGCCAATACTGCAGATAGCTCTTCAAACGTATATCTACAATTTTGAACCTCCTTTCTAAAATGAAGTTTAAAACTTTTAACTCCAGCTTCCCAAAGCCCAACCATATGAGGGGCACCCGTTGGATGAAAACGCCAATTCAAACCTTAATAACCATAGCTAGAACACACTCTAGCTTGGTATTCTTTCAAAAATGTTTGGAAATCTCTGGAGAGCTCTTTACATGCTCCCACGAAATTAGTACCATTGTAGCCAGAAAAGTGTCAGTTGATAAATCTAACGCTGATTCCAAATGTATTGCTTTCGTAGAAAAGCACACGAATATACACACCAACACTTTCGTGATTTTAGAAGATTTATTATTATAATTCCTTAATTCGAAGGGTCCTGCAAAATCAGCTCCTGTGTTAATGAACGGTCTATCAATACTAGTACGTTCAGAAGGAAGCGCAGCCATTATTTAACTGCAAGTACGTTGTCGATCAATTATACAACGTTTGCAGTTATGTATTACCGTTCGAATCATGACTCGTATTCGTGAAACCCAATATTCGCATCGATAGACCCTTAGCATCACGTGACTACTACCGTGAATAACAAGCAAATGTATGAATTCTGCAGTAAGCTTTGCAAAACGACAGCCATACGGTAATATAATGGGATGCTGTTCGCAATATGATAATGAGGTTCGTCTAAAAACAGATTTAAGGGTACTAACGAGTTTTTACTGGCAAGGCCTCTTTATTTTAGAAACTTTTATATTCCTCTGGGTAAAAGGCTTTTTGAGCAACAATAGCCAAACGTATGTGATTTTTATTTTAATGAACATTTAATTTTTGCTATATTAATATTTATATATAAGCTAATTGTTCTTAGTTAAAATTGTTGGAAATGAACGAAAAATTTAATAGCTTACTATATTTCTACGGTACTTAGTTATACTTGTTTTAATTAAGTATGCGTATGCTAACTCTGTTTGTCATTGGTTTTACTGTATTAAAACTTATTAAAAACTTGTGTGTCTAATAAAATATATCAAACTAACAGGTTATGGGCTACATGTCACGCAGTGAAAATAAAAACTAGAATTTTTTTTTCTTCAAATAAATAAAAAGTTTGTGGCAAATATATGGCAAACCTTCCTATTGGATTTTCGTTGGAGCGTCTAAAGGGTCTCGAGAATTTCGACGCATGGAAGAGGCAAGCAAAATCTTATCTGGTCATCAAAGGATGCTGGAAAGTTGTGGAATCTGGTGCGGTTGATGCAAATGATGCAGTCTTGAATGAGCGCGCCTTGGCTGAAATCACTTTGATGGTAGATTCCTGTATTTATGGACACATTGCTACAGCTAAGACAGCAAAAGAAGCGTGGGATGCGTTAATGATTGTTTTTGAGGACACAGGTCTTACACGGAAAGTAGAGTTGTTGAAACAATTGGTGAATATGAAGCTGCGGAATTATGCTTCTATTCAAGAATACGTCAATGAGTTGGTGATAACTGCTATAAAAGTGAAAAATGCAGGACTCAATATAGACGATGAACTTACTGCATCGCTTATGTTAGCTGGATTGACAGATGAATTTAAGCCGCTGGTAATGGCTGTGGAGAACTCAAAGGAAAAGTTAACAGTCGATAAGGTAAAAAATCTTCTTTTACAAGATGCTAAATTTGATGTTCCGAATGGGGAAAAGGAAGCTGTGCTCTATTCAAAAAATTTCAGCCATAAGAAGAAAAAGCCTGTAGAATGCTACAATTGTAAAGAATATGGACACATTTCCAGAAATTACCATAACAAAAAGAACAACAATATCAATAGTTTCAAAAATGGTAACAACAGAAGCAATGGTAATCCAAACAAGAAAAATTAGAAGAAAGAATTTTCTTTAAGGCTAATAGCATCGGGCACGAATTTGAGCGCAATTGCAATGGAACCTTGCTGCAAAGACAGTAAATTTATGTATTGGTACATCGATAGCGGCGTAAATGATAACAAGTGTATGTATAACATACATAACATAAAAGAAAAAAAAGTGATGGTTGCTAACAAGAGCGAATTGAACGTTGATTGCGCAGGTGACTTAAATTTTAATATTTTGATTGGTAATTCAAAAAAAGAAATAACCGTGAAAAACGTTGAATATGTACCTAACTTGTGTGCAAATCTTCTTTCTGTAAGACAAATGACGAAAAGTGGTAAGAAAGTTATTTTTGAGGGTGAAACATGTCGCATATTGAACGAAAATGGTACACTTATTGTTTCTGCTAAAGTCTATAACGATTTATATCGAATAGATAATGAAACGCAAGAAAAAGAAAATAGCGCATTTGTAGCTGCAAAAGAACTTGGTCTTTGGCACAGAAGAATTGGACACATTTGCGACAAAAATTTAGTTGAAGTAAAAAAATCCTCAGTTGGCGTAAATTTTGAAAATAGAAGCCAAAACCCGTGCGTGGTTTGCGTGAAAGGGAAACAAACCAGAAAGCCAATACGAGCATAAGAGCTACTAAGTTATTGGAGTTGGTGCATTCTGATGTTGTTGGCCCGCTAAGTGTAAACTCGTTTTCTGGAGCTCGATATCTGGTAACGTTTGTTGACGACTATTCTAGAAAATTGTTTGTATATCCGATTAAGAGAAAATCTGATGTCTTCGAAACGTTCGTATTATTTAAGAAAATGTCTGAAAATCAGTGTTCGACTAAAATCAAAATTCTAAGATCTGACAACGGAGGCGAGTATGTTAATGAAAAATTTAAAATATATTTTCAGAACTATGGAATAATTCATCAAAAATCGTGTGCTTATTCTCCGGATCAAAATGGTACTGCGGAGAGAATTAATAGAACCTTGATGGAACGTGTTCAATGTATGCTAATTGATAGCGGCTTAGACAAGCGATTTTGGGCAGAAGCCGCTAACACAGCCTGTTATTTAATCAATAGAGTTCCATGCCGTGGTGAAAACAGAAGCCCCGAAGAAATTTGGTCTGGACGACGTCCTAACCTAAAATTTTTTAGAGTTTTTGGATGTCCTGCTCTTGCACATATTTCCAAAGAAAAGCGTCGCAAGCTGGATACAAAATCAACAGAATGTATTATGATGGGGTACAGCTGTGAAAGTAAGGCTTATAGATTATTTAACCCCGAAGATAGCAGTATTATTATAAACCGTGATGTGGTATTCTTAGAAGAAAGTAAGATGAGCCAGAATATAAAAAATGAATTTTAATACCCGGAACTGCTCCAAAATTACGATGAAGTTAATTCAGGGGAGAGTTGAAATATTGTTGAATTATCTCCTACAATAACGAATGAAATTGATGATGCACCGTCAAACACTAATGTCGATGACAGTGATTATGTCGACTCTGATGAATGGTCATCGCCTATGCAATCGCCAATGCAAACAGATGATGAATGGGTTCCGACTCCACATGTTGCCCAAAATTTTCCATCGGTATCAGATAATGTACAACGATCAAATCGTATTGCCAACAAAAATAAGCAATCGCAGAATTTTTGTGCTATACAGTTTCTTTCTGATGACCCTAGCATTGTAAAGGATGCCATGTCATCAGATAATTCAGACGAATGGAAAGCGGCCATGCAGGAGGAAATTGATTCACTGACAGCAAAAAACACGTGGGTGTTAACAAATCTGCCACCGGGCCAAAAGGCTGTTAAAACGAGGTGGATTTTTAAAACTAAAAAGGATAAACATGGTAATACTTTAAGATGGAAAGCGAGATTAGTGTCCAAAGGTTTCTCACAACGTTAAGGGATTGATCATAATAACACTTTTTCTCCTGTGGTCCGATATGATTCAATTCGATACTTGCTGGCATTGGCTATTAAATATGACATGTATGTACACCAGATGGATGCCGTAAGTGCATATTTAAATGGTTCACTTAAGGAAACTGTTTATATGCAACAACCAGAAATGTTCAGTGATGGTTCTGATAAGGTATGCTTGCTGAAAAAATCCATTTATGGTCTCAAGCAGTCGGGGCATGTACGGAATGAAACAATCAATATTGAATTGCTAAAGATGGGACTCATAAGAGGTGAAGTGGGTCAATGCGTTTATCATAAGGTGGATGGTAATCAGATATTGTACGTGGCTATTTATGTAGATGACATCTTAATATTTTCAAATAATATGGTAACAATTAATTCAATTAAGTCCGAATTATCCAATCCAAACGATTTAAAATAAAAGACATTGGAGAGGTATCTTCAGTATTAGGTATGAATATAACCAGAAGTAAAGACGCTATCAAAATCGATCAGACGCAATATATATCAAATGTCAGATTTGGATTGAGTGATTGCAACCCAACATCTACTCCAATGGACTACAACCAAAAATTATCCTTGAGCATGTGCCCCAAAGATGAAGAAGCAAAACAGCAAATGTCAAGTGTTCCCTACATGCAGGCGATCGGGTGTTTGCTGTTTGCAGCTCGAATTTCTAGACCCGATATTTGTTACGCCGTGAATTTCCTAAGTCGATTTGGAAGCAATCCTGGTAAAGCACATTGGGAAGCTGTGAAACGAGTAATGAGGTACTTGGAAGGCACAATCAACAAAGGTATTGTTTATAGAAGGCAACCAGACTCAGAAATAATAGGTTTCTGCGATGCTGACTGGGCCGGAAATATCGACGATCGCCGATCCACTACTGGATATGTCTTTGTATATCAATCCGGCGCAATTTCCTGGTATACAAAAAAAAAAAAACAAAAAACTGTATCGCTATCATCAACAGAAGCTGAGTTCCAGTCATTAACTGCAGCTATTCAAGAATCTGCTTGGCTAAAAGAAGCTGAACTTAATCCCAAAAGCTGTAAAAGTATGTTGTTATACTGCGACAACAAGGGTGCCTTACAGGTCGCTCTTAATAATAATTTCTCGTCTAGAACAAAACATGTGGATATTAAATCAAAATTTATTCGTCAGAAAATAGTATCAAAGGAAATAACTTTCAAATATTTGTGTACAAATGAGATGATTGCAGATATATTTACCAAGGCTGTTACTTCTCAAAAACTGGATTATTTTGGAACTAAAATTGGTTTTTTGTTAAATATCGTTAAAACCTTAAATATTTCAATCAAATTTTTATTTCGTCTTGTAATTTTTATAATTGTAAAGAGTATAAGAGAAATAATTTAATTTTGTAAATTTATCATTCAGGGAGAGTGTTAGAAATGAACGAAAAATTTAATAACTATACTTCTACTGTACTACTACGTACTATATTTCTACTGTACTTAGTTATACTTGTTTTAATTAAGTATGCGTATGCTAACTCTGTTTGTCATTGGTTTTACTGTATTAAAACTTATTAAAAACTTGTGTGTCTAATAAAATATATCAAACTAACAAAAATCTCAGAAGGACATGATGATATATATTCCTAGGCACAAAGGAAAGTCAACATCACTTTTATTCAACTTACACAGCAGAGCAGGACAGCTGTTTTTGAAAGTCGCTACACTTTCATCTTCAGTGCTCATGTGTTTGTGTTTGTCACCATTTTTTAGGTGGCTCAGTTGAATGTGATAACAGTTCCTATTTAAACAAATTTTATTATGGAAAACAATCCGAGAACTGTATCAAACTGATGTTAACACGTTTTTGTTTTAATACCCGTGTTACCGTTTGCATAATTTTCTTCATGTCCAATTTTGCTGAATTTTTTGTTCCATTATACATTAAGTCAAACTTTTTTTTTCCAATTTTCATTGGTAACTGAATCCAAAGCTCAAATTATATGTGATTTTTATTTTAATGAACATTTAATTTTTGCTATATTAATATTTATATATAGGCTAATTGTTCTTAGTTAAAATCTTAGAAGGACATGATGATAAATATTCCTAGGCACAAAGGAAAGCCAACATAAGTTTTATTCAACTTACACAGCAGAGCAGAACAGCTGTTTTCGAAAGTCGCTACACCTTCATCTGAGCATTTGCTGTGTAAGTTGAATAAAACTGATGTTGACTTTCCTTTGTGCCTAGGACCAGAGTTTACTTTCCGATAAAGTGAGCGGATCTACCACCCGGCTGCTTAAGTCGGCAGGATTATCTTCAGATCGAACATGAAACCAATTATGGTTAACTGTATTTTCCTGAATGCGACAAACTCTATTTGCTACTAAGGTAGTCCAACAACAGACTTTTGAAAGTGGCACTTCTATTTCTATTAGAAATTTTCTCAGCAATTCTGATGCTAAAAGTGCTCCGCATAACTCAAGGCGGGGAAGAGAAATTGACTTAATTGGCGCTACCTTTCTTTTGGAAAACAATAAATGGCAATGAATTTCTCCTTGTGGAGTTATGGTTCGAATATATATTACCCCCCGTATGCGTTTTCCGAGGCATCTGAAAATACATGGATTTCAGTTTTCGCGTCTTTATAATAATTTACCCATTGTAACCACTTCTTTTCTGTTGAAGACGGAAGGGAATTATCCCAGTTAATATTACCAAGCCAAATGCGTTGCATTATAATTTTTGCTTTGATAATTACACGACTTAGCCAACCAGACGGGTCAAAAAATTTAGCTATGCTAGATAATACCTGTCTCTTCGTATATTTCGCCTTTGCCTCTAAAGGAAAAACTATGAAAAAAAAGAATCAAGCTGAGCATCCCAAAAAATTCCTAATGTTTTTGAACAGCTAGATTGTCAAAGGCCAAAACTTTGGAATCTACTAAGTGATCTATAGGCAACCCCTTCAAAATAGAAATTTCATTGGCTATCCATTTTCGCAATTCGAACCCAGCCGATAACAAGGAATCAACTAGTTGATCCCTAGCCATCACCGCAACCGATTTTTCATGAGTGCCAGTCAGAACATCATTCATGTACATATCTTTCCTTTATATCTCTGCAGCCATAGGAAACTCCTCCTCGCAGTCATCCGAGGATCAATAGGGTGCAAAATTTCACCCACAGTTTACTGTCTGCAGCTCGTAATCCACAATATTGCCATCCGATGAGCGATACAGAATTCGCTGAAAGGGAGTATGGGACGAATGGACACGAATTTGCCTATACATTTCGGTAATGTCACAATTAAAGACAAACTTAAACAACCTCCAACGTAAAATTCAATTCACAAAATCGGCTTGCAAAAAATGCCGTATAAAAAGACAATCATTTAGGCTATTACCATTTGAAGTTTTATTAGAGGTGTAGGAGATTTTTCCAAGTTAGGATAATACTTCACTGTATTATTTTTCTTATAAGATTTTATTTAAGATTCAATTAGTTTCAATTGTATAAAGCATACAGTTTTAATTGCTTAACTTAGTTTTACTTTACATACATACATATTCACTTTAATATATTTGTATAAATGATTAAATACAAAATAATTGCAAAGCAAAAATGATCTGTATATTACGATGGTTAAAGCAGAATTAAAATATCAAAATCGACAAGTATGTGTTTTTTTTACAGATCAAACCTTTTATTTCAGCAGCAGCAGATATACATATTTTATTATTTATTGCTTGTGTTAGCGGCAAAAACTTTTTTTATTTATTATTTACCTATTGATTGGTTTTTTGCTATAGACTTGTATATTCATTTCTATTGAATTTAGTGCTCTTTAGTGGAGACTTTTAGCAAATAATTTATAGTTTGGGGAAGTACCCAAACATTCTCCCCCGCCAAGAAACTGTTTTAATGTTGATAGCAGTTTCTTATTTATGAAGAATGTTGTTGCTGATGATCAGGTGGTGGATCATTGCTTGGCAGAAAGCAGATTTTACTTATTGGTCTTTTTATACGTTTACCATTACAATAAAGAGTTACAACTCTTATCAAACCATCAGACCCAGGATGCAATTCTTCTACTTTAGTAAGAGGCCACTGGCCAACGGCACCTTTCTCAAGTAGTAGAAGTACTAGATCGTGACCAGATGGAATCCAATAACATCGTGAAACGTAAGATTGCAACAGTTGTATACCACCATGCAAAGTTTTAATATGAGCTTCTGCATATATCAGTATAGAAAGAGGATTTTGTTGAAATTTCGGTATTTGTTGATAAGGTTTGAGTGTAGGTAATTAACTTATTTAAAGCTCTGTCTAGTTCGTAAGTTTTAAGAAATCCAACCTCTCGTTCACCGTTTTCGAGTGTTTTTACTTTTAGATTAAAAATATAGCGCAAAATGTACGACAATATGCGAACCATAGATGAAATTGAAAAGTATTTGGAAACTATATCAGCAATAATAAAGTCTGTTGGCATTGTTTTAGTTGTGATATCTGACATAAGAGGACCACTTCTACTTGCTGTTTGAACTGTAATAACTGATTTAGGTTCATATTGTTTTTTGACGATATCCGTTTGTATAGTAGGCCACGAATCAGATGATGTTCTTAGCTATGGAGGGCCCTGCCACCATAAACGATGATTAACTAATTTAACGGGCGCAATCTGCAGGGTTATCACCAGATGGTACATATCTCCAGTCATCGACGTTACTATTATTGTGAATTTGAGCAACTCTAGTTGCCACATAAACTTCTAATTTCGTAGACTTATTTTTTAACCATGCTAGTACTATAGTGATGTCGGTCCAGTATGTTATGCAGCCTATATTAAATTCGACGTTATTTTTAATTTTTGTAACTAATTCTGATAGTAGAGTTGCTGCACACAATTCTAGTCGGGGAATTGTTTCACGTTTAAAGGTGCAACTTTCGTTTTTGCTTGCAGAAGGTTTATCAATATCTCACCCGATGCGGTTGTAATCCGAGAATAAGCAAAAGCTGCATAAGCTGTTTGTGAAGCATCACAGAAAGGGTGAATATCGACAGAACTTGTTGGTGTATACCCAATCCATCTTGGTAAACGTATTTCTTCGAGAAATTTTAAACCGTTACGAAATTGAATCCATTCATGCTGTAAATCTTCTGACAGTTCATCTTTACAATCCAGTTTTATTTTCCATAGTCTCTGAAACTGGATCTTAGCAAGAATAGTGGTTGGTCAAATAATTTTGCCGCGTCTGAAAGCAAACTAATTTTAGTTACAGGATTTTTAAATGTGAAATGTATAGAAAAACAAAAGGAATCATTTAATGTATCCCAAGAAAGTCCTAGTGCTTTGGACATGTTAGGCTTATGTATTTGAAACGAATCTCTTTTTTCACGATCATCTTCAGGTACATTTTCCATAAGCTGGTACGAATTAGAATTCCACTTCCTTAAGTGAAAACCCCCCGCTTTTAGCAAAGAGCAAAGTTGGTCTTGTAAATGTAACGTTTCAGGTAAAGAGTCAGCACCTGATATTACATCGTCTACATGCGTATCCGAACGAAGAATCGTAGAAGCTTGTGGATAATTATTTTCTTCGTGTGTACTACAACACACGAATGACTAAGCAAGGCGCAGCTGTGGTTCCGTAAGTCACAGTACGAAGATTGTACACACATATTTTATTAGTCTCCTCATCCCTCCATAGAATGCATTGGAAATGCAGATGAGTTTTAGATACATTGATTTGCCTGAACATTTTTTCAAGATCAGCTGTAAAACCAATATAATGTCTTCTCCATCGAGTTATTATAGAAGGTAAATCGTTCTGCAAAGCTGGACCAGCAGATAATTCTTCATTAATAGAAGTTTGAGGTGGTCTACGATTTCCGCCATCAAAAACGACACGTAACTTAGTCGTCGTACTGCTTTCTCTCAGCACCCCATGATGAGGGAAAAAATAAGCATTTTCTGGAATAGCTGAGGATATTCACCCAACTTTACCATATGTTGCAGCGAAATGTATTCATCCATGAATTTCTTGTATTCAAGAGCAAAAAGGGGCTTTGTTTTAAAAGATGATTCCAATTGCTTAAGTCTCTTTAAAGCGTTATAATACGTATGTGAAAATCTTGGTAAGTCTTTTAAAGGTCAGGTGGACTATATATCGGCCACTGTCATCACGAGTATGGGTGTCTGTGAATAGCTTTTCATATAAAGCGTCTTCATTAATTTCAAACTTACTTTCTTGCAACTCTTCCTGTTCCCAAAATAAGCGGAGTTGATCATTCAGAGAGCAAACGTTTATAAAAAGTCTGGGTGTATCTACTGAAGAAGATGCTGAAGGACCTGATACCATCCAACCAAGGCGAGTTTCTTGAAGTAGAAAGCTATCTTTATATTTTACCATTTTATTTAAAAGTAAATCTCCATAGACGTCATATCCTAGGAGCAAATAAAATTCTCATTAACCATAAATTTAGGATCAGCGAGAAAATATTCAGAAAAATCAGGACGCTTCGGAGAGACATATTTACTGAGAATGTAAGACGTCACTAAAGGTACAATAAGGGCTGGAAAAGACAATTCAAATTGTTTATCATAGCTTGAGAATATCTTGAGTTGGAGATATTTTTTTACTGTAAAAACTGGATTTCCTCCAATACCAGCGATATCAACATGAGTTGTATATTTCGGTAAACGAAGTAGCTGTGTAAGATCATCTGATATGAGAGACATTTGAGATCCTTGATCCACGAGAGCTTTTATGTTGAGAACACCATTATATGTTTTTATAAGAACTCTAACGGTTGGCAATAATGCTGGTAAAAATTGTTTTGTAGCATAAGTTGAAGTGTTTGTACACAATAGCCGTTTCAGGGGTTGAAGTAGTCATCGGTGTAGCAAATATTTGATTTGTTGTGGTGTTTGATGGGCTAGTCGCATTATTGAATTCGTGGTGAATTATGGTGTGATGAAGCTCATTGCAAATGTGACATCTAGTATTTAATTTACGTGTTGCCACAAAATGACCAATATTGAGACAATTTCTACATATATGCTTTTGATTTATAAGGTTTTTCTTTTCAGAGGACGACAAGGCACTAAATCGAAAGCATTTGTACAGCGGATGGCGTTTGTTGCAGCAGGGGCAGTTGCCATCTTGTTTCATAGTTGTAGCATGAGCACGAACTGTTCGCGTAGGTTTTTTCCGATTATCTTTACTTGAGGCATATAAAGTTGGTTTATTTCCGACCCAACTTTATTTAGGAGCTTCTTCTTCTATTGATTCTAAAGTTCTAAAACAGGTTTCTAGAAAAGAAAGCATAATGGACATGGGAGTAATGTTAGTACTGACATTAATAGACTGCTCCCACTCTTTCCGATTTTGGATGTCGAGTTTTCGTGTCGTCATATACACGTGTATGGAGTCCCAAGACGAAGTATCTACATTTAAGGTTTTCAATTGAGCGAGACAGTTTCTTGTAACATCTAGCAAATCTTTGACTCCTTTACAAGTTCCATTAGACATTGGTATTGAAAATAAGCGTTTCAGAACTTGTTCAACCAGTTTTCGTTCATTATGGAAACGGTTTCCCAAAGCATCCCCCGCTGAATCGTAGCTAGATTCTGCTGCAGGGTATTCATTTACCATACTAAGCGGTGTACCCATGCAAGAACCTTTTAAATAAAAATATTTCTGGATTTTTGTAAGTGAGTTGTTGTTGTGTAAAAGTGACAAAAACATGTCTCGGTAAGGAATCCAATCGAGATAGTCGCCAGAAAAGGTGGGTAAATCGATTTTAGGTAGACGAGCACCAGCACTAAAAGTTTCATTACGTGTGTTAGTAGCTGCAAAAGTACTAGTATGGCTCATAGAAGCCTGTGGAGAATCAAATTCAAATAGTAAGTCAAGAATGTTAAATTTAAAAGATATATACCCATTGTAGCATATATAATAAGTACTAAAATAAGGCACATCATCTTCATTCATGGGACATTCGCGAAGCACTTCAATGATTTGATCATGACCATCCACGAAAGTTTTGAAGGTGAGTTCCAGATCTTCCATCATAGTTTGGACATACCCTTTTGATTTCTCCCCTTTAGGTTTGGTGTTGAATGCATTTGACATGCGTTTTATATGGTTCAACAATTTTTTTTGGTGTAATTCTTACATCCATCGACGACATTTTGCAATAAATTTAGCACGAAATTTGTAATAGCAAAATGTCAATGATTTTTTACGGCAGTAGTTTTATAATAGATTACGTAGGTCGTAGTGTAGACAGCAATAGTTTTACAAGTTGTAAACGTAGGAATAGTTTAGCTTATGGGAAGTTGTCATTCCAGCACAGGTAGTTCAGCACAGGAAGTTCCCGGGTTTCGGCATTCTCCATTTGTAGGAGATTTTTCGAAGTTAGGAAAATGCTTCACTGTATTATTTTTCTTATAAAACTTTATTTAAGATTCATTTAGTTTTAATTGTATAAAGCATACAGTTTTAATTGCTTAACTTAGTTTTACTTTACATACATACATATTCATTTTAATATATATGTATAAATGATTAAATACAAAATAATAGCAAAGCAAATATGATCTGTATATTACGATGGTTAAAGCAGAATTAAAATATCAAAATCAATTGCTTATTGACGACAAGTATGTGTTTTTTTTACAGATCAAACCTTTTATCTCAGCGGCAGCAGGTATACATATTTTATTATATATTGCTTGTGTTAACGGGAAGATTTTTTTTTATTTATTATTTACCTATTGATTGGTTTTTTCCTATAGACTTGTATATTCATTTCCATTGAATTTAGTGCTCTTTAGTGGAGACTTTTAGCAAATAATTTATATACAAATTTAAGTTTGGGAAAGTACCCAAACAAGAGGCATTAAAAAAACTCGAAGTTTAGTTGTTTTCCTCTCCGGTTTGATCACTGGCTTGGTTATAGGATTTTATTACTCGCATATGATCTAAATGCAAATAAGCCATTAACACATCGTCATACATACTTTTAATTTCTGATTTCTTACAGACGGACGATTCCACTCGCATTAATTGTTTGAACGCACTAGATCTCCATATTTTCTAAGAAATCTCAAGAGGAAACTCTGGCTTAAAGGGTAACGACACAGTGTATCTATCAGTAGAATCCCGAAGTGGTTTTCTTATAAATTTCTTTACAAAATTTATCAGAAGGCGACACATTTTTTTCTTTTTGGAGCCTCTTCCAGCTCCCAAAATTCCAAAAGATTTTGATTTAAATTATCCTCTTCAGAAAAGGTTACAGCAGTGAAAAAAACATTAACGGAATCATTTGCTGAAGAGTCAAGTGGACCCGTTAAAATTCATCCAAAGTCAGTTTTCTGGGCCATTAACGATACAGAAATATTTCAATGAACTTCTCCAAGAATTATTTGGGGATATAAATCTGTACCAAGTAGCAGATCTATTTATCTACTCCTATGGAAATTACGATCTGCCAATTGCAAATTTGGTAATTCCTTTTTAATATCCGAAGGACATATAAAAGATGGTAAATTACCTGATGTGTCAGGTAAGACTAAAGCACACGTCTCTAATTTAAGTTCTCGATCTATTGACGACCCCCCTCTAATAGTACACATTTTCTTACTAATTGTAGAAACTTCACTGTTATCGCCGGAAACGTTTACATTCGTAGAATGGGACGGAAGTCGCAGTTGATTTCGCAAATGTTCATATATGAATTAAGCTTCAGACACTGGATCTCTTAACGCCCTTGCATTGCTAGAAACAGAGGAATTCTGTGAGTTATAAAACACTTGACGATTAGAACCACCGCAGGCAGCAGCTGATGTTGAAGGCACCTCTAAACCTAAATCACAGGATCTGAAAACAGGGTTGGTGTTTGAAGCATAGTATGATGTTTCTGGTTGCATTTAAAACAATATTTGACTTCATAAGATTTTGAAAGACAGTCCACACAACAATGAAACTCCTATATCTTGGAAAATCTCTCAGAAACTGACAAATTTTTAAAAAGAAGAGCCTTTTGTCAAAACACGAGCTTTGATTTTGTTTCATTTATTTTCTGAACAGGTAAGATCGCGTATACAATCTAAGGTCTGAATTCATTCAGTTAAAAAGAGAATCAAATCTTTCCAAAGGGACAAGGCACCTTTGTCCCTTATTGTATGCTCCCATAGAGCGACTCTATTCGAAGGCAATCGCTGAATACAAATATAGGGTCCCAGTTTGTGTTATAAATTTCAAATAACTGACATGGCAGTCAAACATCCATTAATACCACGTTGCAGATTTTTTAGAGCGGAGCTCGATTCCTTAGATAGGGATTCTGAACTAAAAAGAGATTTTAATTGATTGTTGACCAACAATCGCGGATTTTCATATGTCGTTTTCAGATTATTCCACGCAATATCAAATCCTCCAATTGTTAGCGGACACTTTGACACAATTTCTTTAGCCACTTTGCCCGTTTTCTTTCATAAATAACATAATTTTTCAATGTTACTGAGGCGATTATTATTTATATGCAAAGCCGTAAAAAGATCTCGAAATGTTGGCCATGAAATATAATCCCCTTCAAAAATATCAGCATCACATGGTGGTAATGGTAAATTATGAAACAAATTATCACTGGATACTGTATTTTTTGGTTCATCACTTTTAATTCGAATATTTTTTATACAACGCGCATAAGCATGCAGAATGTTTTCGTATTTTACCTCAGAAGCTTTTATTTGTTCAGCTTTACCTTTTGCTAAAGCTTCAAGTTCCTCTATTCCATTCTCATATGTCGTTTTCACTTTTTCCCATAATGATTTTAATTCCTCATTCATTATTTCTAACGTATAAGCGTGATGATCTTCATCACGAATTTTTTCAAACCTGACTTCAAATTTGAAGATGGCATCTGAAGCGCGTATAAATTTTAAAATGTTTCATTGTGGAATAATTTAGAATATCAAAATAATAGAATAGAGTGAAGCTGTAATTTTATCTATCTATATAGAAACAAATTTAAAATATTTTGTTTTCAAAATATTCCAAGTTGTTGTATGAAAAATATCGCAGATAGAACACCAAAGTAAAGGAAATATGATAATAAAAAATGAATCAATTTCAACTTGCTGTGGTCACAACTATTTAAAGAAATTAATTACCCAAGGTTAATATATAATAAATATATAATATTAATAAGAATGATAATATATTTAATAAATATATTTAATATATAATAAAATTATCATTATTAAAGATAATTTATTTATTTTATGTGCATTTGGACCACGAAAAGATAAAATTCTTTAAAGTATTTTAAAATATCACCACTGTATATATATATGTATGTATAAATATGTAATGTGCTTATGTACTTTTTATTTTCTGATACGAAGATTTTGTTATACGTGCTTACATATGTATGTAGATCGAAATTAAATATTTTACTATATTTTGTTGTATGTATGACACGAGTTTTATTTAATTTCTTTTTTCTTGGCTATGCGCGTAAACAAACTTATTTGGCACTTTAATTTTTTCTTTTCTTTGTACAATGCACATGAACATAACATATAGTGTGTAAATTGCAAATTAGTTATTCACAATTATTTTCACCGGCTCTGTTTCATCAAAATAACCAAAGCTGCTATCATATGCAAGTGCAAGTTTTCAAGTATGTGTGTATTTGCATTTGCATATACGACTGTGTATTGTTGTTGTTTGTTTGTTTGTTTGTATGCAAATTTATATAAATAAATGGAAACAAGGAGTTTTAATATTATTCAACAAATGTTAGCTTTATTTACTTTTTGTATTTTTTTCTATAATTACCTTGTAAAGGTTTTTGAAAGTAGGCAGTACTTGCTTTACACGATGGCGATCCAAATAGAAAGTAAAGTCAAAGTATTTACGTTACCGGTTCACTCGTTGAAAACCTCAAAGGCGTTCCAACAAGGATGACTTAAAGTTTATTAAAAGTTTAGAAACAGTGAAACCGCGATTTAACGACTACGTACTTGAACAATACATATATATGTACGTATATACGTACTCATACACACATACACTTACATATATGCACATACATATACATACATGTATATACTTATATACATACTCATCCATACATACATGTACATACTTAGATATACACATACATAATCTTGCATACATACATGTACACACATACACATTCATATATATATATATATATATGAAGATTAGTGTCAAGCGAGTTTCCGATGAACGACAAGTGCGTGTTTTGCTGCGTGGTAATCGTTGGGAGTAAGTCCACTAAGAATATTAAAGCCTATGGCTTTAAGTCCCTGGCGTAAGATACCTCCAATGACTTCCCGTGAAAGTTTTCTACCTCGTATAAGCTGTTCCCTATGGGACGCACTATACAGCACATCAAAAAACTTGCGTGCGAGTTTCGCGTTAAAGTTATTCCTAAAATTGCTCTGTTGGCAATTGCAATGATAAACGTCCTGTCCTGAAATAAATCCCTCCACCTCCATTCCATTTATATATATTTTTGAATAAAACCTAGTAGCTGTACCCTCATACAAACTTACCTTCATTATTTCTTTCCCATTCTATTTCCT
The DNA here is from genome assembly GCA_963675445.1 of Linnaemya vulpina. NCBI lineage: Eukaryota > Metazoa > Arthropoda > Insecta > Diptera > Tachinidae > Linnaemya > Linnaemya vulpina. The sequence goes on along the minus strand of OY776279.1, from coordinate 45,602,451 downwards.
AATTCTGTAGCTAATCCTTGCCTTTCTGATCCTCCTCGACACCTCACCAAAAATACGCGATCTTGCTGCGTTATACTGAGCAATTCGCTGATGCACTGGTCTAATGACATGAACTCAATCACTCCCTTACCCCCGTAAGGAAGGTGATAGAGCCTCGTACTAAAATATTCATTATGGTTACGGGTTCGCTGGATCCTACTTTCTGACTGGACGGGCTTATGTCTCGGTCGAACGAGTCTCCCCCGTCTGAGACTTGTTCCCCTGCCAGTTTCCCGGACATTTTGGACATCTTGGTGTCACAACATCCTCGCAGCCGCATCTAAAACAAAAAGTTCTTTGATTTGGAGATGGACAATCCATCCCATTTTCTTGCAGTTCCAGCAAATGTAACGATTCTTCGCCGACAATGCTTCGACCTCCATTGCTACTGGATCCGCTGGTTCTGAAAACTCAATTTCGTAACCGCTGCTTTCCCTACCGCCTTCCTACTGACTTACTGGTGTACTTACTCACACCTCACTTGCATGATAAATTAATAAATTAATAAACAATAATTATGTTTCCTTTTTTAAATATACGTTATAAATATTAAACATTACACATCCCTTTTATTAAATTTTTGTAGGTCTGAGAATATTTCCCCTTTTTTGTGAGAGCTACACTACATATCAGCAAATTTTTAGAAATAAAAAAGAAAAAGACGACTTCGAAACAAGGGAGAGTTCACGCGACGCGAATCTGGATAACCTGCCTAGAGTGAATCTGATTTCCTCGATACGTGACTAATATAGAATACAAAATTATCTAAGCGCAATGACCAAAAAAGTTTTCCCTTTTAGAACGATCGTTTATTTTTTTTTTTTTGCGATGAAGGCGGATTAATATGGAGACGCGATTTGTTTTATTTAATTCTTTTAAAAATTTTCTTTTTAGATGTTTTTAAAATAAATTTTTGTTCATTCTCTTAATATAATAAATGGATATTTAGTCTTTTTCTTTTAATAGTTTATTTCACGCTTAGCAAGTCTAGCCTTGTTTATCTATTAGGGCAATTGTTTTATATAAGTTTCCTTGGTTTCTTATTTTTTTAATTTTAAACTTTCTTTTTGCTTTTGTGCACTGTATGAAGCGAATAAATAAAAACACAAAGTAAAATTCTGTAAATTTTTGCTTTCCTGATTTCCTTTTGTAGTATCCTGAATTTTCCTGTGTTTGTTTTTGCAACCACTTTATTTTCACGATCCAGCTAAGCGCACCTTATCTGATCGACACCAAAAACTCAAGTTCACCCATTTTTTTCTATTCAAAACACTTGCCTATATTTTTCTCAACCCTACTGCTTTTTCCAGTCCACTCACTAATATATAGCGCATTCTATAAATTCTTTCATTCCTGGTTTTTTCTCAAGTCTTTTATATTTGTAAACACAAAGACATTCCAAATCCAATCAGCTGCCCTTTTCACTCCGTATTTTATTGGACGGCCAGCTGATTAGATTGGGATGCCAACTCGTGCACACCTTTACCTATCTACAGGGTACATACCACAAGTTCAATGCATTAAAATCAGTAACTCGTTTCTGTAACTCTCGCATTGACAAATTTTTCACACAATAATACAATAGGATGGTAATGAAAAAAAAAACTATGTGAATTGAAACAAAAAATCGTTTCTCACATGCAAGTGTTTCTGTAATTACTTTTTGTGAGAACTTTCTGTTATTCAACCATTTTAGACTTAAGTAATTAGAAATTTGTGAATAAAAATGTTTCTGTAAGGAAATTTTGTGAGAAGTTTCACACTTGATTTGTCATAACAATTTACAATTACAATTTAAAACTGCGGGAAAAGAACAGGTTAAAAAATTTTTTGGAATTCAAAATGGAACTTAAAAATATAGAAAAGGTAAGCTTATATTTCTAATAGTTGTATAATATTTTGTTTGTTCGCGTTTGTTTGTGTTTTTATATTTACTTATTTGTAGTGAAGCTTGATACTTTTATTATCATTTTTTGTTTGTAATAATTTATTAATAATAAAAGTTAGTAATAAAAGTTTATGATAATAATAATAATAATAATAATAATAATAATAATAATAATAATTATTATTTTTATAATAATAATAATTATTATATTTTGTTTTGTTTTGCGGATAAGGTGGGAAAAGGCTTTATGCCTTCACGATGGCCGTCGCCAATCGTGATATGTCGGATTCGCCATTGGCATACCGACCAAAAACCCGCCTTCTTTCCTCGTCTGGGAACAAATCCACCCCGGAACCGCGTCAGCATTACTTCGGGGTGGTCCCATTTTCGGCATTAGGCCGTATTCTCCGTTGTCCTGCGTCCAGGTTCCGCATTGGCAAAGGTAGCCCTCTCCACATTGATCACATCATCCAGATCTATCTTCTTAGCCCGTAGGATCCGTTCGCAGTAGTTATCCACGGCGTTCCAATGGGTCTGATCAGTGGTCATCTTTTCAATCAAGTTCTCGGAAGTGAATTAGCCTACTTGTTCCTTCAGCGTTTCTCGTTCAGTCGCCCAGCGTGTACAGGCAAAGAACGTATTCTCCGCATCGGCAGAAACCTCTGTGTCTTCATACACACAAAAGTCCGTGTTGCATTTGTCCATTCTGTGAAGATATTTGCGGAAGTAACCGCGGCCAGATAGCAGCTGGGTTAGGTAATAATTTAGCTCGCCGCATTTCCTGTTTATCCATCTGCTAATGTCCGGGATAAGTCTTGCCGTCCATCTTCCACACGTTGCCACGTTCCATTGTCTGTTCCACTCAAAAATAGTACTTTCTCTCGCATTATCTGATGGTCCGGAATGGTTCGATTTCATCTCCCATATTCGCTTGCGCTCCAGTGCCAGTAGATCTATGGGGATCATGCTGGCTATTACCAACACAGCGGGCCCTGATACCGTACGATATGCGGATGATACCCGAAGTGCGGCTGTCCTCTGCACGGCCAGCAGACTCTTAGCCCTCTGCTTTACTTTTAGCGTGTCAGCTCATACTTCACATCCGTAGAGAAGTATGCTGTTGTTTACCTCCATAAGAAGCCTGCGTTTGCTGGAAATTGGTCCTCCAGTGTTCGCCATTAGTCTGCTAAGCTATGCCGTTACTTTCGCTGCCTTTGTCGTTTCTTGTTTCAGCTGCTCCGCGTATGTGAGCTTTGAATCCAGTCGAACGCCCAGATACTCGATGTATGCTTTCGTGCGTATAACCTCATCCTCTATCCTCATGTTCACCTCTGTTGGTATTTGGCGTGTAGTGAGCAGCAGAAGCTCCGTCTTCTGCATCGCCAGCTGTAGTCGAAGCTCGTTTAACCATGTCCTGGCTCTGATCATGACTTGTCTGAGTCTGCGTTCTGCTTCACTCACATCTCTTGCGGTAATGACTGCCGCTATGTCGTCCGTATAGCCAACTAGAAATGTATCTGGTGGCATTTCAATGCGCAGTATCTCGTCGTACGTAATGTTCCATAAGTCCGGGCCCAATATGGAGCCTTGTGCCGCTCCCGACGTCATGTTGACTCTTCGTATCCCATTGCTTGTATTGTAGATAAGCACTCTTTCCTTAAGGTAATCATTTATTACTCTTCTAAGGTACTGTGGTATGGCGAATTTCTGGCCCAAGGCATGCATGACATCGCACCATCTCAGGCTGTTAAGGGCGTTCTTAACGTCCAGTGTCGCCAACAGAAGTACTGGCCTACTGTAGTGGTTCCTTCGCTGTGTATTATAAACGGTGTCAGATACTTCTCGTAGGGCTCCTATAGTCTATCTTCCGGAGCGAAAGCCATGCTGTCGATCCGAAAGTCCTCCATTTAATTGGAGGCTCCTTTGCAAGCGTGGCTTTATCAGCTTCTCGTAAAGCTTTCCTGCCGTGTCGAGCATGCGCAGGGGCCTATACGAAGATGGCGACGTTGTATCCCCTTTGCCCTTGTCTATCAGTACCAGCCGTTGCCTTTTCCACACTCTAGGAAACGTACCCTCTCTCAGGCAGCTATTATATATTCTGAGGAGTATTTCATTACGTTGGCTCGCAATTTCCTTCATTACTTCCGCTGGTACTCCATCAGGGCCGGGACCCTTATTATTTTTAAGGCTTGACGCTGCGATTTGAAGTTCCTCTATTGTGAATTGGGTGACTTGGTCATCGCCGCTGAAGGTCTCTTCACTGCGAATTTCGTGGGTTGGGAACAGAGTTGTCACAATGTTTTTCATTGTTTCCTCATCCATTTCTGTCAGAGGCCCTCTTTTGCCCAGTTTCCGCATGAAAACCTTATAGCCCAGCCCCCACGGGTTCTGGTTGATGTCGGCTCTCAATTCCTCCCATAACCTGCGCTTGTTGTCCGCAATGGCTTTCCGAAGAGCAGTTCGAGCGTTTTTATACGCTTGCTCCTCCGCGTTCGCAGTTCCATGTCGCTTTGCTCTTGTGTACCGGCGCCTGCACCGTAGGCAATTAGCCCTTAGCTCAGCAATTTCCTCGCTCCACCAGTATACTGCACTTCTGTTTGATCCAGTTCCATTAACCCTTGGCATCGCTTTGTTACAGCAGTGTCGAATCTCGTTCATAACACGATTCACTATCGTTGCTGCACTTCCTGTTATGTTTTCGGCATCCAGTCTGCGGTTTATTTCCTCAGTTAGCAAGATCTTGTTCAGTTTTCCTACGTTCCACCTGCACGCATGCGTTCTTTGTCGTCCAATGTTCCTTGCACTCGCAGTTTCCAAGGTATAGAAGATGTATTGGTGATCACTACCCGTATATTCCTCCAGTACTTGCCAGTTCAGGATCCTGTTTAGGATGCCCTCCGATACAAGTGTTATATCGGGTATGGTTCCATCACAGCCCGGGCGTCTAAATGTTGGGGTATTTCCAACATTTGCAATGACGAGGCCGGTTCTTGCCGCCATATCAAGAATTCTTCTGCCTCTGGAGTTCGTTGAAGGCATACCCCACTCCATCGCCTTCGCGTTGAAGTCGCCGGCAACGATGAATTTGCCACCTATGGTCACTATTCTGTCCTCCAATTCACCGAGCTTCCTTTCAAAATCCCTGATGGCATCACTTGGTGTGAGATAGAAACTAATAACAGTAATATCGTCGAGCTGTACCCATACAAAACATTCCCCTTTGCCATGACCGCTGCGATGGGGTCTGGTCATCGATGGTAGCCATATTGCCGCCGTTGCCGTTTCGTCCTCATTCCAGTATCCGTTCAAAATTTCGCCGTATTGTTTGCTTATAATGGCTACGTCCACTTTCAATTCCATGGCCATATGTGGTAACAGATCGTTCGCAGTTTTTCCCCTATGCATATTGAGTTGTAATATTCTCATCGCGTTTGTGGTTTACCGTTGGGACATTTCTTCGATCCGGGTAGGTGATCTAGCGTCGTCCTTCCGCTCTCCAAGCAAATGCAGCACTTCGGTAATTTCACGAATGTCTGCATTTATTATATATTATTATTATTATTAATAATAATAATAATAATAATAATAATATTAATAATAATAATAATAATAATTATTATTATTATTATTATTATTATAATAAGAATAATAATAATAATAATAATATGCTATTTCGTATGAAGTTTATTTCTTTTTTTTTGTTTTTTCTTTTTGGGCAAAGATGGGAAAATGCGTTCTGCATCTAACCTGGACCGTCGTCCGAATTGTATGCCGAACTCCAATATCTGGTTACCGGCTAAAAACCCACCGCGACGAGCTAGGGATGTATTTTCCACCTGGGTACCGCTTCCGCATTACTTCCAGGTCGATCCCCTTGAAACGTGTATGTATTTACACCTGTTCCTTTATTTCCTACGTCTAGGCTTCCATTTGTACCGTGTTGACTCTATTTTCTAGAATCGCACGTTGTTCAAAAACAGCATCCAAGTCACGTTTTTTCGTCCTGAGTACGTGCCCGACGAAACCTGCTATTACGTTCCAGTTTTCTTCACAACAAGTCATGTTTTCTATCATGTTCTCAGCCGTTATTTCACCAATCTGATTTTCTATGCCAATGTGCCTTTCTGTCCATCGAATGGGGTGCTCACCGTTCCCATTTTATGGAGGTAGCTGCAGAAATACCCATGACCAGATAACATCTGAGTTAGGTAATAGTTTACTTCACCTTTTTGTCTTTTAATCCATCTATTTATCTCTGGGATTAGCTCGTGAATCCACCTTCAGTACCTCTCTTCGTTCCAACGCGTTTGCCAATTTTCCAATGTTGTTCGTTTGGTGATTTCAATATCTTCCGCCGGCTGGGGGTGACACGTAGCGCTGATATTCTTTGCACTGACAGAAGCGCTTTCGCTCTGCATTTGGTTTTCATTGTACCAGCCCAGACTTCAAAATCATACAGAAGAATGCTGTTGCAAGCCTCCATAAGTAGCTTGCGTTTGCTTGGGAGTGGTCCTTCAACGTTTGCAATCAGCCGACAAAGCTGGGCAGTTACCCTTCCTGCCTTCTGCGTGGCATACACTATCTGCCTCGAATAGGTGAGCTTCGGGTTTAGCCTTATCCCAAGATAGGTTACGGAAGTTTTCGTAGCTAGCACCCTATCCTCTACTTGTATCTCTATCTCGACTGGGATTTGTCGCCTAGTAAACAATAGTAGCTTCGTGTTCTGCATTGCTAGCTGTAGCCCATGTGAATCAAGCCAGCTCTTGGTTTTCAGCATCACCTGTCGAAGTCTGTGCTGAGCAGACCTTCAAATGTACCTTCAGGCATCTCTAGTCTTAATATTTCGTCATAACTGACATTCCAGAAATCCGGGCATAGTATAGAGCTTTTCGCTGCTCCTGATGTCACATCCATATTTCTCTTGCCTCTATTCGTGTTGTATATTAATACTCTGTCTTTTAGATAGTTTCTTATCATTCTGTTAAGGTACTCTGGAACGTTGAAGTTTCTCTTTAGGGCGTATTTGACATCACCCCACCTGAGGTTGTTAAACGCGTTTTTCACATCTTAAGTGGCCAAGAGTACTACTGGTCTAGAATAATGGTTCCTCTGCTGAGTGACAGATACTGCTTCTACTACATCTCTGAGGGCCCCTATTGTTGATATCTCTGGGCGGAATCCATGTTGTCTCCTCAAAAAGCCACCTGTTGCTTGGATAGCATCCTGAAGCCGGTGTCTTATGAGGCGCTCTAGAAGTTTTCCTGCTGTATCCAACATACAAAGGGGTTTGTATGAGGATGGTAATTCTGGTTCACCTTTTCCCTTGCTAATTAGTACCAGACTGTGTTTTTTCCATACCTTAGGAAATATCCCTTCTTCTAGACATCTGTTATACATATTAAGCAGCAGCTGGGGTCCATTGTTTGCGATTTCCTTCAGGACTTCTGGTGGAACTCCATTGGGTCCGGGTGCTTTATTGGGTAAAAAGAGGAACATTTACATTAGACGTATCTCCCTGTTCATGTATCCTGGTCTCATATCTTGGGAATAGGCTTTCGACTATACTCAGCATGGTTGAGTTGTCCATATCCTCTCTAAGTTCTATTTTTTGGTCTCTTCACTCTTGGCATTGCATTATTGCATGCTGCTGTGGTCATGCCCATAACGAATTCAACGATAGTATCTGCGTCTCCTTCGATTTCCGCTGCATTCGTCTGCCGATCGATTTCTGCTATAAGGATCGAAGGGTTTAGCTTGTTTACATTCCACTTGCGTGTGGTTGCATTTGCGTTATATTATATTACTGGCAAGTCCTTCAGACACCAGAGTTATGTCAGGTATAGTACCGGTACATCCCGGGCGCCTAAATGCACGCTTCCTGTTTTTGCGACCATTAGCCCAGTTCTAGCTGCCATTTCCAGAATTTTTCTGCCTCTAGAGCTGGTCCGTTGCGCTCCTCACTCTACCGCCTGCGAGCTAAAATCACCTGCTACTACAAGACGCCCGTCGAGATCTCGAGCGGTATCTTCAATTCTGTCAAGCTTCTCTTGGAATTCGTCGATGCTATCGCTGGGTGTAAGATAGCAGCTTATTAGTGTAAAGCTTATAAACTGTATCCATACGACTCAATTTCCTCTTCCATTTCTCTTCGGTGTTATGTTGCTACTGGCTGGGATCCATATCGCGGCGGTTCCTGATTCGTATTCTAGCCAGGTGCCATTTACTATCTTAGTTCACTTATTACTGTAACATCTACTTCCTGTTCTGTGGCTATATGCGGTAGTAAAGCGTGCGCCACTTTTGCTCGATGCATGTTTGCCTGCAAGATTTTTGCTGCGCCTTCTGTTTACTTGCTTTGCAGCTTTTTAAGCCCGGCAAACGGTTTGCAGTACTGATTCCTTCCTGGGAGCAGATGCAGCAATGTGGGAAGCTCTTGCACTCCTTTAGCTTGTGGCCTTCCTTGCCACACCTAATGCAACAGTCCCATTCCTTTCCTATCGGGGCCTTTGCATTTCCACTGCATATGTCCTGCTTCAAAGCAGCGGAGCAGCGCCTTGTCTCTTCGATTAATCTGATTCGGCAGTTTGTAACAGCAATTCTGATTCTTCTAGTCTTAAGAAGTATTTGTGCTCCGATTTCGGGTAGAGATATGAAGGCTCTTTTTTGTTCCCTGCTTTTGATGGTTGTCAGTCTCACATTTATTTCCTCTTATGCAAAACATGTTTCGCTGTTAACAGCAGTTATAACTTCCTCTTCAGTGGAAAAGGAGTCGAGATCTTGAACTTCTATTGTAGTCTTAGGCTTTATATCTCGTACTACGGCTGTTTCTTGGAGTGTTCCCTTTATGGCGTCGCAGAATTCTTCTTTTTTACCGCCTCTTCCCATCACGACCAATATTGCTCCTGTTTAGGTTTTTCGGATAGGTTGCACTGCAACATCCGATTCCTCTGGTCTCACATTTTGCCTAATACTTCTGAAAACGTCAGCGTAGCTTTGGCCTTCTTGTGGTTTTATTATTATGGCTTTAGGCCGTACCTTGAGCTTCCTTTGGCGTATCCTTTTTGACTTGGGTGTCGCCTTTGGTTCATTTGCCTTTTTTAGCTCCCTCACGTGTGCTGAGTGTACATTCTCTTTGGGTTCTACCAGTTTCGCAGCCACTTTATTCTTCTGTTTATTTCCAGGGTTACACTCCGCTGGGCTGGATGCGTTTCGCTTGTTTCTCGTTTTAGCCATTTGCATCGTGGACTCTTCACTTACACTTGCCATGCTGGCTACTTCTTTTTGCTGATGGTGTTGTTTGGAGATTTATCTTTCCGCTTCCGCGCTCTTCCGGTTTCTTCGGTAGCTTGCAATAACAGCCATGAGTTGTTCTAGCTCCGACACTCCAAGTTTATTCCTTATTAATAATAATAATAATAATAATAAAAATAATAATATTAATAATAATAATAATAATAATAATAATAATAATAATAATATTAATAATAATAACAATAATAATAATAATAATAATAGCAAATAATAATATTAATAATAATAATAGTAAAAATAATAATAATAATAATAATAATAATAATAAATATAAAAATAATAATAATAAAAATAATAATAATAATAATAATAATAATAATAATAATAATAACAATAATAAGGGGTTGCAAGCCCGATATATAAAATAGAGCTTTGCCGAACTGAATCAAACGCTCTCAAATGCTCGTTTTTGACAAGAACCTCTAATCAAACCCATGTAATTTGCAGGCAAACATGCATCGAGCAAAAGTGGCACACGCTTTACTACCGCATATAGCCACAGAACAGGAAGTAGATGTTACAGTAATAAGTGAACAGTACTCTAAGATAGTAAATGGCACCTGGCTAGAAGACGAATCAGGAACCGCCGCGATATGGATCCCAGCCAGTAGCAACATAACACCGAAGAGAAATGGAAGAGGAAATTGAGTCGTATGGATACAGTTTATAAGCTTTACACTAATAAGCTGCTATCTTACACCCAGCGATAGCATCGACGAATTCCAAGAGAAGCTTGACAGAATTGAAGATACCGCTCGAGATCTCGACGGGCGTCTTGTAGTAGCAGGTGATTTTAGCTCGCAGGCGGTAGAGTGAGGAGCGCAACGGACCAGCTCTAGAGGCAGAAAAATTCTGGAAATGGCAGCTAGAACTGGGCTAATGGTCGCAAAAACAGGAAGCGTGCATTTAGGCGCCCGGGATGTACCGGTACTATACCTGACATAACTCTGGTGTCTGAAGGACTTGCCAGTAATATAATATAACGCTAATGCAACCACACGCAAGTGGAATGTAAACAAGCTAAACCCTTCGATCCTTATAGCAGAAATCGATCGGCAGACGAATGCAGCGGAAATCGAAGGAGACGCAGATACTATCGTTGAATTCGTTATGGGCATGACCACAGCAGCATGCAATAATGCAATGCCAAGAGTGAAGAGACCAAAAAATAGAACTTAGAGAGGATATGGACAACTCAACCATGCTGAGTATAGTCGAAAGCCTATTCCCAAGATATGAGACCAGGATACATGAACAGGGAGATACGTCTAATGTAAATGTTCCTCTTTTTACCCAATAAAGCACCCGGACCCAATGGAGTTCCACCAGAAGTCCTGAAGGAAATCGCAAACAATGGACCCCAGCTGCTGCTTAATATGTATAACAGATGTCTAGAAGAAGGGATATTTCCTAAGGTATGGAAAAAACACAGTCTGGTACTAATTAGCAAGGGAAAAGGTGAACCAGAATTACCATCCTCATACAAACCCCTTTGTATGTTGGATACAGCAGGAAAACTTCTAGAGCGCCTCATAAGACACCGGCTTCAGGATGCTATCCAAGCAACAGGTGGCTTTTTGAGGAGACAACATGGATTCCGCCCAGAGATATCAACAATAGGGGCCCTCAGAGATGTAGTAGAAGCAGTATCTGTCACTCAGCAAGGGAACCATTATTCTAGACCAGTAGTACTCTTGGCCACTTAAGATGTGAAAAACGCGTTTAACAACCTCAGGTGGGGTGATGTCAAATACGCCCTAAAGAGAAACTTCAACGTTCCAGAGTACCTTAACAGAATGATAAGAAACTATCTAAAAGACAGAGTATTAATATACAACACGAATAGAGGCAAGAGAAATATGGATGTGACATCAGGAGCAGCGAAAAGCTCTATACTATGCCCGGATTTCTGGAATGTCAGTTATGACGAAATATTAAGACTAGAGATGCCTGAAGGTACATTTGAAGGTCTGTTCAGCACAGACTTCGGCAGGTGATGCTGAAAACCAAGAGCTGGCTTGATTCACATGGGCTACAGCTAGCAATGCAGAACACGAAGCTACTATTGTTTACTAGGCGACAAATCCCAGTCGAGATAGAGATACAAGTAGAGGATAGGGTGCTAGCTACGAAAACTTCCGTAACCTATCTTGGGATAAGGCTAAACCCGAAGCTCACCTATTCGAGGCAGATAGTGTATGCCACGCAGAAGGCAGGAAGGGTAACTGCCCAGCTTTGTCGGCTGATTGCAAACGTTGAAGGACCACTCCCAAGCAAACGCAAGCTACTTATGGAGGCTTGCAACAGCATTCTTCTGTATGATTTTGAAGTCTGGGCTGGTACAATGAAAACCAAATGCAGAGCGAAAGCGCTTCTGTCAGTGCAAAGAATATCAGCGCTACGTGTCACCCCCAGCCGGCGGAAGATATTGAAATCACCAAACGAACAACATTGGAAAATTGGCAAACACGTTGGAACGAAGAGAGGTACTGAAGGTGGATTCACGAGCTAATCCCAGAGATAAATAGATGGATTAAAAGACAAAAAGGTGAAGTAAACTATTACCTAACTCAGATGTTATCTGGTCATGGGTATTTCTGCAGCTACCTCCATAAAATGGGAACGGTGAGCACCCCATTCGATGGACAGAAAGGCACATTGGCATAGAAAATCAGATTGGTGAAATAACGGCTGAGAACATGATAGAAAACATGACTTGTTGTGAAGAAAACTGGAACGTAATAGCAGGTTTCGTCGGGCACGTACTCAGGACGAAAAAACGTGACTTGGATGCTGTTTTTGAACAACGTGCGATTCTAGAAAATAGAGTCAACACGGTACAAATGGAAGCCTAGACGTAGGAAATAAAGGAAGAGGTGTAAATGCATACACGTTTCAAGGGGATCGACCTGGAAGTAATGCGGAAGCGGTACCCAGGTGGAAAATACATCCCTAGCTCGTCGAGGTGGGGTTTTAGCCGGTAACCAGGTATTGGAGTTCGGCATACAATTCGGACGACGGTCCAGGTTAGATGCAGAACACATTTTCCCATCTTTGCCCAAAAAGAAAAAACAAAAAAAAAGGAATAAACTTCATACGAAATAGCATATTATTATTATTATTATTATTATTATTATTATTATTAATATTATTATTATTATTATTATTATTATTATTATTATTATTAATAATAATAATATATAATAAATGCAGACATTCGTAAAATTACCGAAGTGCTGCTTTTGCTTGGAGAGCGGAAGGACGACGCTAGATCACCTACCCGGATCGAAGAAATGTCCCAACGGTAAACCACAAACGCGATGAGAATATTACAACTCAATATGCATAGGGGAAAAACTGCGAACGATCTGTTACCACAGATGGCCATGGAATTGAAAGTGGACGTAGCCATCATAAGCGAACAATACGGCGAAATCTTGAACGGATACTGGAATGAGGACGAAACGGCAACGGCGGCAATATGGCTACCATCGATGACCAGGCCCCATCGCAGCGGTCATGGCAAAGGGGAATGTTTTGTATGGGTACAGCTCGACGATATTACTGTTATTAGTTGCTATCTCACACCAAGTGATGCCATCAGGGATTTTGAAAGGAAGCTCGGTGAATTGGAGGACAGAATAATGACCATAGGTGGCAAATTCATCGTTGCCGGCGACTTCAACGCGAAGGCGATGGAGTGGGGTATGCCTTCAACGAACTCCAGAGGCAGAAGAATTCTGGATATGGCGGCAAGAACCGGCCTCGTCATTGCAAATGTTGGAAATACCTCAACATTTAGACGCCCGGGCTGTGATGGAACCATACCCGATATAACACTTGTATCGGAGGGCATCCTAAACAGGATCCTGAACTGGCAAGTACTGGAGGAATATACGGGTAGTGATCACCAATACATCTTCTATACCTTGGAAACCGCGAGTGCAAGGAACATTGGACGACAAAGAACGCATGCGTGCAGGTGGAACGTAGGAAAACTGAACAAGATCTTGCTAACTGAGGAAATAAACCGCAGACTGGATGCCGAAAACATAACAGGAAGTGCAGCAACGATAGTGAATCGTGTTATGAACGAGATTCGACACTGCTGTAACAAAGCGATGCCAAGGGTTAATGGAACTGGACCAAACAGAAGAGCAGTATACTGGTGGAGCGAGGAAATTGCTGAGCTAAGGGCTAATTGCCTACGGTGCAGGCGCCGGTACACAAGAGCAAAACGACATGGAACTGCGAACGCGGAGGAGCAAGCGTATAAAAACGGTCGAACTGCTCTTCGGAAAGCCATTGCGGACAACAAGCGCAGGTTATGGGAGGAATTGAGAGCCGACGTCAACCAGAAACCCTGGGGGCTGGGCTATAAAGTTGTCATGCGGAAACTGGGCAAAAGAGGGTCTCTGACAGAAATGGATGAGGAAACAATGAAAAACATTGTGACAACTCTGTTCCCAACCCACGAAATTCGCAGTGAAGAGACCTTCAGCGGCGATGACCAAGTCACCGAATTCACAATAGAGGAACTTCAAATCGCAGCGTCAAGCCTTAAAAATAATAAGGCTCCCGGCCCTGATGGAGTACCAGCGGAAGTAATGAAGGAAATCGCGAGCAAACGTCCTGAAATACTCCTCAGAATGTATAATAGCTGCCTGAGAGAGGGTACGTTTCCTAGAGTGTGGAAAAGGCAACGGCTGGTACTGATAGACAAGGGCAAATGGGATACAACGTCGCCATCTTCGTATAGGCCCCTGTGCATGCTCGACACGGCAGGAAAGCTTTACGAGAAGCTGATAAAGCCACGCTTGCAAAGGAGCCTCCAATTAAATGAAGGACTTTCGGATCGACAGCATGGCTTTAGCTCTGGAAGATCGACTATAGGAGCCCTACGAGAAGTAACTGACACCGTTTATACTACACAGCGAAGGAACCACTACAGCAGGCCAGTAGTTCTGTTGGCGACACTGGACGTTAAGAACGCCTTTAACAGCCTGAGATGGTGCGATGTCATGCATGCCTTGGGCCAGAAATTCGCCATACCACAGTACCTTAGAAGAGTAATAAATGATTACCTTAAGGAAAGAGTGCTTATCTACAACACAAGCAATGGGATACGAAGAGTCAACGGGACGTCGGGAGCGGAACAAGGCTCCATATTGGGCCCGGACTTATGGAACATTGCATACGACAAGATACTGCGCATTGAAATGCCACCAGACGCATTTCTACTTGGCTATGCGGACGACATAGCTGCAGTCATTACGGCAAGAGATGTGAGTGAAGCAGAACGCAGACTCAGACAAGTCATGATCAGAGCCAGGACATGGTTAAACGAGCATGGACTACAGTTTGCTTTGCAGCTTTTTGAGCCCGGCAAATAGTTTGCAGTACTGATTCCTTCCTGGGAGCAGATGCAGCAATGTGGGAAGCTCTTGCACTCCTTTAGCTTGTGGCCTTCTTTTCCACACCTAATGCAACAGTCCCATTCCTTTCCTATCGGGGCCTTTGCATTCCCACTGCATATGTCCTGCTTCAAAGCAGCGGAAGCAGCGCCTTGTCTCTTCGATTAATCTGATTCGGCAGTTTGTAACAGCAATTCTGATTCTTCTAGTCTTAAGAAGTCTTTGTGCGCCGATTTCGGGTAGAGATATGAAGGCTTTTTTTTTTGTTCTCTTCCCATCACGACCAATATTGCTCCTGTTTAGGTTTTTCGGATAGATTGCACTGCAACATCCGACTCCTCTGGTCTCACATTTTGCCTAATACTTCTGAGAACGTCAGCGTAGCTTTGGCCTTCTTGTGGTTTTATTATTATGGCTTTAGGCCGTACCTTGAGCTTCCTTTGGCGTATCCTTTTTGACTTGGGTGTAATTTAAATGGGTTTGATTAGAGGTTCTTGTCAAAAACGAGCGTTTGAGAGCGTTTGTTTCAGTTCGGCACAGCTCTAATATAAAATAAAAATATTTTAAGTAACAAAATCAAGTTATTTGATATATGTTGTTCTTCCCCTCTTGGACATGTTCGGTCTGATCTCTGCTGGGTCGTTGCTCAGACGTTAAATGCCCTTAAAACGCTGCTCCGCAATGGTCAAAGGATTAGTTGTATCCCTTAATTTTGAGCGATAAGCCCGCAACATGTTTGGCATGTTTTTATATTATTATTTTATTTTTAGAACACATATGTATATCTTACCTTCTTATTAACAATTAACTTTTTCACATACAGTTAAACCTCTACTAACGGAAACTTCCCATAACCGGACACCTTCAATAGCCGGACAAACTTTGCAGAACCGTGATTTTCAATAATTTTTTCATACAAAATGTATCCTCATAGCCGAAAAATCGTATAACCGGACGCAGACACAAAATTTCAAAAATTATACTCTAAATATCCCTCATAAGCAGCCAGAATATACCAATTAAATACAACCAAATATTATCACCCTAACTCTTAAACGATTATTAAAATTAAAGTGGCTTTAAAGTATGGATTTTTTATGGTTAAAGATCTCTTAAAACATTCATTAACTCTAACAATCATTTGTGAATTAGAGGGTATGTCTGTATATAAGATTTGTATGACAACCACGAAAAAATTTTTATGCGGTTCGTAATATTACGCATCGAACATATTCGTCAAACATATGTTGTCATATATGTTTCATCTTATCTTGTGTAGTTATTTGTTCGAGGATTCAACAATGAAACTTGTAAGGCGAGACGTGTTTAGAGCTGTGCCGAACTGAATCAAACGCTCTCAAACGCTCGTTTTTGACAAGAACCTCTAATTAAACCCATTTAAATTACATGGGTAGTGTTGGTAGAATAAATTCTTTGATTATAAAAAATTTCATAAGCTACATATTTTCATAAAAAAAGTTGTAATAAAAATCTTTCAATAGAAAACATTTTATAATGAAAATATTTAAAAAAAATTATATGCAGAAAGAAAATTTTCATTACAACTCATTTTCTACAAAATATTCTGTATCGATAATTTTTATGTCGAAAAGTTTGTGTATCAAAATATTTTCCGTATAAAAGATTTCATAAAAAATTTTTATAAATGCTTAATATTATTGTAAT
Source organism: Linnaemya vulpina (assembly GCA_963675445.1). NCBI lineage: Eukaryota > Metazoa > Arthropoda > Insecta > Diptera > Tachinidae > Linnaemya > Linnaemya vulpina. Next base: position 45,586,113 of record OY776279.1, on the reverse strand, counting down.
AACTTCACTGCGTGAGCATTCTTCATGGGATCATCTAGTACTCAAAAGGTTAAAATTTTAAACCATGAAAAAAGGAAACAACTCTTTTGAAATATGTTTTATTGCCAATTAAGTATTTTAAATTTAAATACCATGGATATTTTATTTTACGAAGTTGAAAGTAGTCCTCAAAAATTGCATCAGATATTGCACATGTATATAGGTATTAACACTTCAGTGCGAGTTGATATTTATTTGCTTCTACACAAATAAAATACATATTCTTTATCCTACATTAATAAAAACAATTGCTAACCTCATTTTCTTATTCGCATACATATTTTTTTAAGGAATAATACGCTTGAGGTCGTAAAGCAAAAAGGCGCACAGTTGGACGAAAGAGATTCTTGGATATGGACGAAATGATCATAAGAAAACAGTTAAGGTATAATCAGAGTTTAGATTTAATAGATGGATTCGAAACAACATATTTTGTAAGAACTAAAAGTATTATGGTTAAAGCATTGTTTTATAATTGGAGTATAATTTGAAAAAATTCGCGTGAGATTCGCAACTAAATTTTTTAGCAGAACTGTTACAGCTTCTATTAAAACAATATGCAAAATTACACAATTTAAGAGCTGTTGCGCAGAAGTGGCCCTTTCAACAGCTCAGTTTGTGGAAAAAATTTATAAGATTTTCGATTGTCTCAATAGTGGTTCCCTTTATGGCGATATCTTCTACAGATCTACAGTTCAACTTAACAATAAACCTCACAAATTTATACAAAACTTTATGAAATATCTCGATGACGTAGAATTTGTTGACCAGAAAGAGCGTGTTTTCTTTTTAAATGATATGAAGCTCACTCTTAATTCAGTCCATTTACTGGTTAATGACATTTTAAAAAGAGTGTGTGATTTATATTACGTCATGACAAAATTTCTTAATCAGGACAAGCTAGAAAATATTTTGTGGTTGTCATGCACATAATCTTTGGTAAAATCTAGAGATTTGAAGATTGTGATAAAAACAAGTTAAACCTTTTTTTAAATGTTTCTATAGAAAATTTTTTTTATTGTTGTTGTGATTTTTTTTTACCAAGTAAAAACTTTCAATATGTGAAGAATTTTTTTAAAGCTAATCCGCACTAACGTATTCAATGCTAATAAAACAATTTATTATATTTTTTACCCACTGTTTCGTCAATTTTTCAGGGGTTCTTTTGAAATGTTATAGCAAAGACTCTATAATATATAGATGTTGCACGCCTTATATTATTAAAATTCAAAAATTTTGTGCTTCTCTAGGATGCGGGGGACAAGTATGTATGTATTCTCCTCCTAATGTTTTTTTGCGTAACTTAATATATTTTCTTAGACTATGTTGTACATATATATGTACATACATACATATATGTATATACTGTATATATGTACATACATACATACATACCAATGGCTATTAATTTCTTATAATAATTTTGTCATAGTATTGCAAAGACCTAAGAAAACTGTCCTTTTCTTGTTTTGCCTTCTCCTACATATGTATATTTTTAATTTCTTTAATGTATAATCGACACACTAAACACGTTTCGATGAAAACAACGTATGTTAAAAACATGGAGTAGATATGCTTAATATAACAACTTTACTGAGTAAGCATTTCTATTGCGAGACCTACGTATAAGTACAAATCAGAAAGTTAAAACTTTCAATCATTTTAAAAATAAACTACTTGTTTTTAATATTTGTTATTGCTAATAAAGTAATTTTAAATTTAATACTATGGATATTTTATTTTACGAAGTTGAGGGTGAAAGTAGTCCTCAAAAATTGCATCAAATGTTGTACATAAGTAATTTACACAAGTGTGTATGTAGGTATTAATACTTCGGTGCGAGTCGATATATATTTGTTTCTCTAAAAATGAAATACGTATTCTTTTCCCTACATTAATACAAGCACTTGTAAAGCTCATTTTCTTATTCACATACAGTGTAGACATATCAGCTCTCTTGGAGCTAAGTTTGGTTTTGTTTTTTAATGTTTAGCTGGAAATATTTCATTTAGCTCTTGGTTTTTTTTTAGTTTTTTCAACAAGCTTTTTCTTTAATTTCAATATAGTGTAATATATTTATATGCAATATAAATAGAAGTTATGTTTATGAACAGAATATTTGCTTAATAAATACTTTTATGTTGCTATTGACTCAATCTTTCTTATTTAAAAGAACCATATACATATATATATATATATATATATATATATATATATATGTATATATATATACATATATATATATACATATATATATATATATATATATATATATATATATACATATATATATATATATATATATATATACATATATACATATATATATATATATATATATATATATATACATATATATATATATATATATATATATATATATATATATATATACATATATATATATATATATATATATATATATATATTAGGGTGGTTTTATCTCATATGGTAAAAAAAAGTCAGAATTTATTTGGCGGCACCCCCCTAAAATGTTTAGTTTTGTCAGATTTTAGGATTGCAAAAGTTTGTGTACGATTGAAAGATGTTAACACGTGCCACTGGGGCCTGAAAGTTTTGAAAATCTCGATTTTTTGGCAGTTTTGCGACTTTGCCGACCCATGTCTCTAGAACGGTTTAATATATTTGCCCGTGTCATACATCGAATTAAAGACGATTCTGTTTATAATATTTTATGTGCAATAAAAAATACGTAAGAATTACTGAATTTGAGATAATCAAGCCAATGTCCCTAAAAACGTGATTAGGTACCCCTTAGAGCAAAGATGGAACCTATCGTGAAAAAACTAATTTTTCTTCCTATATTATCAATTTTTGGAATGAAAACAATTATGTATGTATGTATTTTAAAAATCAAGTACAATAAATATATTTTTCATTTTATTTTTCTTTAGATTTATTCATTATTTATTCCGAAAAATTGATATTTTCAAAACTTTGAAGCCCCAGTGGCACGGGTTATCATATTCCAATTGCGTTGGCAATCCTAAAATCTAACAAAATGAAACATTTTAGGGGGGTGCCGCCAAAAAGAATTTTTTAAAACCACCCTAATATATATACATATATATATATATATATATATATATATATATATATATATATACATATATATATATATATATATATATATATATATATTTATAATTTTTGTACCTACATACATAAACAACACTGAAGGTATAAAAATATAGATATAATGAGAAGTTGCTATTGCAAAGCTGTAAAAAAGTTTGGCTTTATGTATTGGCTTTCATATTCCTGCTTCAGCTCTTTTTAGCTCTATTTAAAACCTGATTTAGCTTTATATTACTTTAAAATGTGGTCACACTGTTCACATACATTTTTTATGAAAAAAATATATAGAAAATACACAGAAGCACAAACATACATACGGATGTCTATCTGTATCGTGAATCAAATAAACAAGATTATGCATTCCGCTTTTCAAACTAATTTTCCACTGCGCATGTCGTCATCAAAGACCACAACTGTTTGTATGTTAGTCCCTGTCCACACTTGCAATTTTGTTTCAGCAATTCTTGAATGTTTTAGGTGTGAGTGGTGAGAAGCTTGGGGAGGGGTACACAGGTTCATGTTCTCGGCAATTCTCTTTTGCTTTGCAATTCTCGCTATTCAACTTAAAGAAAATATAATAAGAAGAAGAGAAAAGAAGGCATAAGATATACAAGATTGCAATGCCAGATTTTTGTAATGTGGACACTAAAGCAATTTCAAAGCAGATTTGCAAGCAACAAAATTGCAACTGTGGACGGGGACTTATTAAAAGTGTAAATTAAAAAGATAATAATAATTCATTCTTAATTTTAATAAATTAAAACACAAAAGCCAAGAATTTTATATTGTAACATATAATTAAATTAATTATTTTGTTGAATTTTCTTTTTCTAGATCTCTTAAGCTGGATTAACCCATGATTTCAGAACGAGTTTCACGTTCTGAAACAGTTTTTTTGTATGTAGTTTGACATTTCTGTTTTTAGAGAAAGAGAGAGAGAGAGAGAGAGAGCGAAAGAAAGTAACGTGTTTCGGAACCTGAATTGGTTTAATTTTAATTCACGTTCCGAAAAATTGCAACTGTGCTGCCAGAAAGTTTAATTTCTTAAGTGAAGTAGAACTGAGATGCCACAGCATATTATGTGTACATATGTATAGTAAAATACTGAACTTGTTTTATACTTTTGTATGTGTAACGACACACTTGTTTCATATTGTTTGTGTATATAATAAAATACGGAGCACTTGTTTTGTATTGATTGGTATTAAAAATATATATCTGATGAATATTGTTATAAACAAAATTAAATAAATAGTGGTATTGCCCAATTGTAAAACTCACACACATAGTTTACAAAATTATTTCATATGGTAGCCTTGATGTTGCAGAACAAATGCGCGCAGTGGGTGAATGGCTTCAGAGCATACTCTCAAAAAACTAGAAATGCTGTAAAACGTCAATATTGTACTGAAACCATGGGTGAATCCATCTTTACTATCTATGAGTTCTTGATTAAGTTTCTTTTTTTTAAATACATTCTGAATCGAAAAAATAGCGTTTTTACTTTTTTATCACATTCAACGTAATGAGCCTGTTCGATGTGAGACTTTATAAAATCTTTGCGAATAAAAAGTCCTTGTCCATTGTTTGTTTGAAAAATTTTGTCAAGTTCTTGCATGTGCTCCAGTAGTTTTTTTAACCTTCACAAAAAAGTGAAAGGGTATATCTAGGTTTTTCATTCCGTATGTAATTTCTTTGATATCAATATGCGACCCCATAAAGTATATATATTTTAGATCCTTATGAATATCGATGATGATTGAGCGATGTCCGTCTGTCCATCTATCTCTGCGCGAAATCGGTTTTCCCAAGCCCCCAGAGGAGCGAGAGACTTCATTCTTGGACTGATAGATTGGAAATGAACCTAAATAGAGTGGTATTGAAAATCGGAAGGACGGTTCCAGAGTCGGGAAGCTTACACCTATTTCTCGACACAAAATTAACACCAAAAACCAATTATTTTTCTGTTTGTTTGTAAATTGAATCTGCTTCATGCATCGGGAAGCCCTAATTGTCCCTTAAAAACTAAACAAAAATTAAATTTGTTTTCCAGGGATGGGAAATTGAAATTTTTTTATGCAATAAAGTAACAAAAAAGCAACTAACGTCGTTTATTTTTACAAATTAAAACTATTTTTGAATTTAGGAAAAACAATTTTCTTATCAAATATTATATATATTATATCACCTGAGAGTTACCAAAATGGTTATAAATTTGTAGTTTTCCTTAAATAAAACGGGTTTACACATTATGAAGGTTTGCATTGGCAAAAAATATTTGAAAAATTAAAATTTCGTTCCCAGGGGTGGGAAAATTCTAAATTTTTTATTTATAAAAGTAATCAAAAAATGCAACTGAAGTTGTTTTTTTTTTTTGCTAACTGAAACTATTTTATAAATTAGAAAGCAGACGAACGTTGGTGATGGGTATATAAGATTCGGCACAGCCGAATATAACACTTTTACTTGTTTTAATTTATTTTTTATTTATATTTTTTTCTATTTGTTGTTAAATTTGCTTCAAAATGTTATTTTGCTTTCAAAACAAAACACAAATGTCTTTGTCTACGTCACGCAAACATCTGATTCATAGCAATGAAACTAACGGACCTGCGCAATGCGTAATCTTGTTTATTTGATTCATGCATCTGTATACTTTAAAATATTCTCTCCTTTGATATTTCTCTCCACAAGTTTCTCTGGCTAAGAGTAAAAACTTATTACTTTCTTCAATGGTAACTAGTTTAAATCCCATTAACGTTTTACAACCCGCAAATTAATGTATGGGAGTGCAACATCTTTATATTATAGAGTCTTTGGTTATAGTTATTAATACATTACATAGATACTTATTGATAATAATATTAGTACAATTTACTTTATATTGAATAAAAATTACTAGTTTATTTAAAGCACAATAAAATTTTAAAAGTTGGTATACTTTTTTGGGGTATACTTTCAACTTCGTAAGATAATATATCCATAGTATTCAAATTCAAATTACTTTATTGGCAATGAAACATATTACAAAAAAGTAGTTTCCTTTTTTAATGATTTAAAACTTTAACCTTCTGAGCACTAGATGATATGTACTTATAGATCTCCAACGAAGAATGCTCATGCAGTAAAGTTATTATAAGAAGATTAAGAATCTATATTCTATGTACAACAAATTTTTTATAAAAACTTTTCTGCGGAAAATTTTTCGATACACAAACTTTTCGACATAAAAATTATCGATACAGAATATTTTAAAGAAAATGAGTTGTAGCGAAAAGTTTTCTTTCTATTTTTCTATTGATATATTCTTATTACAATTTTTTTATGAAGAAATGTAGCTTGTGAAATTTATAAAAAGAATTTTGTTTCTATAGAAACATTTTTGTTCTGAAATTTTTTCTCCTAACATATTTATTATGAATGAAACAAACAATTTTTCATTATAAAATATTGTTTGCCTAAAAATATAGATAGAGATATTTTTAAGAAAAATATGTATATGAAACATTTTATAATATTTTGTATAGAAAAAATTTCATTGTGTGCAGACTAAACATTGTAGAAAATAAAAATGTATGTAGATTTGAAAAAAACTAAACAATAAAAAGAGTTTCTTTCGACATTTGCAATACTATGAAAGAATTATTATAAATAAATAACAGTATGTATATATATAGAAACATATAAAACACAAAGTGCAAGAAAATATATTAAGTTACTCAAAAATTGTGTTTGCAAAATATATAAGAAAGAGAATAAATAAGCCATTGGATTTCGTTGCTAAATACTTGCCCCGCATCTTAGAGAAGCACAAAATTTTTGAATACACTAGGCAACAGCCATTTTGTTATTTGGTTCTAGCATACTTTTTCTCATGGATTTGGACCTACTGAACACGAAAATGAATTTTAAAAATTTTTCTGTCGATTGGTTTGCGAGATACAAATTTTTTAATTTTTTTTTTTTAATTTTTGGAGGTACACTTACTATTTTGAGCATATCTTTAGTCTTCTTTGACCTATTATATCCTACTACTACTCAAATTAAAGACAATTGAGCCGTCTACAACTTATTCTCAAAAAATTTTCAAATCGGGTTAGTAGTTTTGATGTTGGCGGCTTAAAAAGGTTAAAAAACTGGGTTTTTTTAGTAAAAATGTGGCTGAAAAATTCATATAAAATATTAAACGCGATGTTAACAGCGATTTTAATTTTTTTACGTATAGCTGACACTTTTCCAAAGAAAATAAGCCCTTACTTAACAAAATCTGATGAGAAATGGCCGACTTATTATTTTTTTGGTAAACGACCGAAATTCCGCTATTTCACGATTTTTTGATTTTCATTATTTGCACAGCTTACCTACCCAACGCAAACGAATAAATACATTTGAACTTAATTTAAAATAAACAAATTAGTCTTCGTATATTATTTTTTAATTTATTTACAGCACTACATGCTCAATGTATCGCACAATTAGCTAAACTAACGAAAAAAACAAAAAAAATGAGTAAAAACAAAGATATAAGTGTACATTTTATGCCATGTGGAAAAACTGCTGACTTCTTCTTTGTTTTTTGTATCCGCTGCAATCGGTCTCACGTATTAGGGTCCAAATATAGTCACCCATCATAGCCGTGTCATAGATGCCCTGATAGCGTCGTTCCATAGCCTTCAATTCCTGATGAAAGCGCTCGCCGTGTTCGTCGCTCACGTCTCCTAAATTCTCAGGGAAAAAATCCAAATGAGAATGCAGAAAGTGTATTTTAAGTGACATGTGCACTCCCATGGCTTCATAGTTCTTTACCAGATCCTCAACTATGTCCTTATAATTCGGGCTTTTGTTGTTTCCTAAAAAGTTTTCCACAACAAGCCTGAAGGAATTCCATGCTGCGGCTTCGATGGGTGATAACAGCTTTGGGAATTTTTCATCTTTCAAAATTTTTTTTATCTCGGGTCCTGCGAAGACTCCTTCTTTAATTTTTGCCAGCGAAAGGTAAGGGAAAATTGACCGTAAATAGGCAAAAGCTTCACCTTCTTTGTCTAATTTTTTGGCAAAATTTTTAATCAAACCCAATTTTATGTGCAGCGGCGGAAGTATTATATTTTCACGGTTCTCTATTAGTGGTTTGCGCTGAACATTCGCTTCTCCAACTACAGGTTTCGTTCGTACCGGCCATTTTTTTTTTATATAATGCTGATCATCAGCGCGGCTATTCCAAAGGCACAGAAAACAGCAATGTCGCGTATAGCCTCCTTGGAGTCCACACAGAATGGCCACAACTTTAAGGTCGGCGCATATTTTCCAATTGTATTTCCTATACTCTATGCATTTCAGCAAAATGTCCATAGTTTCATAGTTCTCCTTTGAATGAACCGCATGAGCAATAGGAACAGATGGCTTTTCATTCCCATTATGTAAGAGAACTGCCTTCAAGCTCTCTTTGTTGCTGTCAATAAACAACCTCCATTCGTTGGGGTTGTGAATTTGGTGAAGCTCTTGGAACAAGCCTGAAATGTCGCTGCAATAACATATTTGGTCTTTCTTTGTATAAAATTTTGCATACTCCTTGTGACGGTTTCTGTACGCTGATACTTTCACTTCTGAAGCCGCAAATCCACACTGTATCATCCGAGACGCAAAAAGTTCGGATTTCTCCTTAGTGAGACCAAAATCGCGCACCCAATCGTTTAGTTCGGCCTGTGACAGTAATTTTCGCTTTGCACCCGGCTCAAATTCGCTTGCATTTGACTCGGACTCTTCTTCTGACGATTCTGCTTTTTGAAGAGATTTACCAGGGCACACTGGATATGGCACATCATGCGAATGTGGTACTGGAAGCGCAAACGATCCCACTTGAGCGTAGTTCCATTTAAAAAATCTTCCTACCCCACTGTTTGTGGTGAGGCAAAAGTAACAGTCTGTGGAATGGCATAGCGGCTTTTTCCACATCATTGGTGTATCGAATTTCATATGGCGGCTAAAATTAAAATAAATTACTATATTCGCTATGTATAATGTGTTTAAATAAAAATTCTTACCTTCCGCCAGCTGCCCAGTTGGTTAAGATTATATAGCAAAGATCACACAGCGACTTAGGTGTCCATGGTTCTGTGATATTTGGTGAAATACCAAAATTGAAGGCTATGGAACGACGCTATCAGGGCATCTATGACACGGCTATGATGGGTGACTATATTTGGACCCTAATACGTGAGACCGATTGCAGCGGATACAAAAAACAAAGAAGAAGTCAGCAGTTTTTCCACATGGCATAAAATGTACACTTATATCTTTGTTTTTACTCATTTTTTTTGTTTTTTTCGTTAGTTTAGCTAATTGTGCGATACATTGAGCATGTAGTGCTGTAAATAAATTAAAAAATAATATACGAAGACTAATTTGTTTATTTTAAATTAAGTTCAAATGTATTTATTCGTTTGCGTTGGGTAGGTAAGCTGTGCAAATAATGAAAATCAAAAAATCGTGAAATAGCGGAATTTCGGTCGTTTACCAAAAAAATAATAAGTCGGCCATTTCTCATCAGATTTTGTTAAGTAAGAGCTTATTTTCTTTGGAAAAGTGTCAGCTATACGTAAAAAAATTAAAATCGCTGTTAACATCGCGTTTAATATTTTATATGAATTTTTCAGCCACATTTTTACTAAAAAAACCCAGTTTTTTAACCTTTTTAAGCCGCCAACACCAAAACTACTAACCCGATTTGAAAATTTTCTGAGAATAAGTTGTAGACGGCTCAATTGTCTTTAATTTGAGTAGTAGTAGGATATAATAGGTCAAAGAAGACTAAAGATATGCTCAAAATAGTAAGTGTACCTCCAAAAATTAAAAAAAAAAAATTAAAAAATTTGTATCTCGCAAACCAATCGACAGAAAAATTTTTAAAATTCATTTTCGTGTTCAGTAGGTCCAAATCCATGAGAAAAAGTATGCTAGAAACAAATAACAGACAAAAGTTTGTTATTTGTGACCTAGTGATATTAATGCAAAATCTTTATATTATAGAGTCTTTGCTTCCGCCTTTAGTTTTTTATCCAAATGCAGGAACTTTCAAAATTACGGTCGCATATATAAAAATTTTTGTGTTATCTTCTTCAGGAATTAGACGTTTTCCCCGCCAAATTTGCCCTAAAACGAATAAAAAATCGTAAACCTTTAAAATATCTTCTAGATCTTTATGCAGCATTTCCTGCCCGATATTAAATTGTATTTTTTTCTCACTTGCATTCATCATGTAAAGCAAAAGAAAATTACACACGCACATAAATATTGTTTTGAAATAAAAATAGAATTTTTTCTAAAGATCTTCAAACAAGTTTGCATGTGTTGTTTGCTTATGTTTTTTTTTTCACTTTCGCTTCAGTACCATAAGTTAAATTTGATGAAACCAACTTTAAACATGTTCAATAACCACCGACCCAACACGTTGGTTTCTGGTTTTTCTTCGTTTTTTTCTCCTACCCCCGGCATCAGCAAGGATTTTAAAATTTTATTTCATGCTTTGTTTGGCATGCGTCTTCTTATAGTGTATATTCTTTGATTCAACTTTTATTTAACTGGTATATATTTGTCAAATCTGTTTTATATTTGTGTTAATACTATTCAAATTTGTGATTCCCCTGCTAAGAACAATTTATAGGATGGCAAAGAAATTGTTGTTTATTTGAAGAAGTTGTTTGCTTAGTTCGTATTGACTGCTTTAGAGCAAAAATTGCCAGCATTAAAAAAAAAGTTATCAATTAAAGAAACTATTGATGGCCTTTCGGCTTTTGATGCTGTAGATGCAACCTATGCAAATTTAGTAAAACTGTTCCCTCAATCAAATGGATTTGCCGAATTTTTTAAAGTAGATGAAAGCATATTCACTGAATATGACTGCATTGAATAAGTCAGGCTGAAGGCTCTGAAGATGAGGTAAATGTAGAAGTACCTAATTCCATAAATTCTTATAATGAAGCACTAAAACAAATTGTTCGTTTAAAGTATTTTGCAAGAAACGACTATCGCGTTCCCACAGGTAAAAAACATTGAAAGTCATTTTGAAACTTAACAGCTCGCATTGAACCGGTCTAAATTTGTTACCAGCTTACCTGCCTCCTGTTGTACACGAGACATGATGAAACATCTCTATATAAGGGGTGTTTTCTAACAGCTGGCGGTGGTAAGTATTTACGAGACTGGCCAGATTGTTGACAGCGCTGGCATGGTGGCATTTGCTTCGGCTAGAGCTCGCCGTCTTGTGGTGGTTCTTGCCAACCAATCTGCCTACGTTCCTTACCACCTAACACATCACTAGCAGGAACAATCATAAAAAAAAATATTCATGCCAGCCAATTGGTGTAAAGAACAAATGATGGCCCAACGTGGGGCCCGAAAGAGACACCTTTTTCGTCTGGGGTGGAGGTTACTGTCGTCCGATCGTGTAAGGCCCGTTGAGCAACCTAGGAGCCCTCAACGCGTTGCGATATCATCAGGGCGGCAGTTGCGTTCACTACCAAACCCATTACATTATTGGTTTTTTTTAGTTTTGCGCGTTAACTTTTCAGAACATCCTCGCACAACTATGACTCGTTCAACTGTAGTCCCGGTCAGTCGAGTCATAATGACTGCCGCGTCGCACGGTTTGGACGGGGGTAGTTGTGAGGGGGGAAGCTGAAAAGTTAAAGGTTTAGCTCTCTCACTGCAGTTGAGACAGGATTTGTTGTCTACACTGACATTAAAATCGTTCGCTACACTGCAGCTGAGAGCGGTGAACCCCATCGAATAAAGTCCATAGAACACAATAGCCAACTTCAGCTTAGCTCGAATGTGTATATCACCAAAGAGTAAGGGGTGGGTAGTCCTGACAATTCTGGGTATTAACCTTGATGCCAGTTGCCCCACTTTCTGCTAGCATATACCCGGAACTAAGCTGAAGCCATTTTCCACAACGCCGACACCATCTTGCTGGCGAAACCTGAAAGGAACAAAACAAGTTATATTAGATCACTCTATAGCCTCAATATAACAATAACTCACCTCGCCTGTCACCTGAAAATCCTATGACAGATCTTTCCATAGACACGAATATGCTTGGTTTATAAAAAATTTTTTCGTCGGATTTTTTTAAAGCGTGTTTTTATATATTTAAATTTCTTTTATTTTAATTTGATTATTATTAGTTAATTTACGAATTTTAGTTTTATTTAATTCTTATATTAAATTTTTTTCTATACATATACTGTATGCAGTAGAAATATATGCTGTATGCTGTATTGGTAAATTTTTAGTCTCTACATTTAGTTTTTTTTATTTAACTTCACATTTTCCTTTTTAAGCTATATATCTATATATTATTTCTATTAGATTTAAGGTTATCTTAGTTTTCTTATTTTCACTTTTTTATTAACATTTTTGGCTGAAAAATACATTTTTATATTTTTTAACTTTAGAACTTTTTCAGTTTCTTGTATTAGATTTTTTTATATTGCTTTTTACTAGTTTCTTTTGAGTTTTTTTATTTGCATTTCTTAGTAGCCTTCCTTTTATATATGAATAGGTAGGTTTTGCTTTCAATTGTTATATATATGATAATATACATATATTTTTTGTTATTAGGCTCTAGTATTTTTTTTACTTTTAAATTTCTTATTAGTTTTATATTCAATATTTTTCGTTTCATATTTATTTTAATTTTTATAGTCCTAACCCTTTTAAATTTTTTTTATTAGCATTTTGAATTGTCGTGGTTAGTTAGAAGACGGGAATGGTTTTAACCCGTTCGGCTCGTAATTAGTTGTTAGCCGAAGGTATAGCTTTAGAGACTGTGTTAGCAATGAATAGCCAGTCGCCCATTACTACAGCAGTAGTAAGCCTGCCGACTGCTTCAGTGTTGGAGCAGCATAATTATACCACGGCACCGAATAGAAGCCCGGAGCAAATGGCACCTACTGTACAGCAATTTTTGGCCAGGGCTCAAGGCAATGTCAGTTTCGCAAGGTACCTTGTGATAAGAGCTAGCGCAGGCGGTGCGTTATGCTGTGGGGGAACAACTCGGCACGCCAGTAGGAGCGGAGGCACTTTCTTCAGTGCACACACAACCTGCCAACGGTCAGGGAACTTCCGGGGTTGAGCATTCTTCGAGTAGAAGGAACAGTTTAAATAATGATAGGCAACAAGTATTGGATGGAGGCTTATCGGGGCCAAATATTCGGTCAACGAATGCACCTGGTTCAACATCTTAATCTAACGGCTTACCTCTAGCGAGCAACTATTATGGGCAAGTGCCGGTACAACCTCAGGTGGCGATCAACTACCTATAGGGTCCGGGATAATGCGCCAGGACCATTATTTGTCGGTTGAGGATATGCGCAGGAATTTTAACCTACTGCTAGAGGTCAGGCTTTGAACTGGTATTGGAACATTCGCAAATTAAATCCCGTTTTGACATAGGATGGGTTGGTAGGAGCATTTTTGAACCAGTACAGACGACATGACAGCGACTTTCAACTCCTTTGAGGATTTCTTTACCGCTGTACTGAGTCTGAGGAATCAGCAACGAACTCCATATTCGGAATGGGATCTAATAGAAATCATGCGGTCTAATCTGAAGCCATCCTTAGCTCAGATGCTCTTTTCCTCAGTTTGGGTGAATTTTGTCAGCATGCTAAGAGGGCGGAAAGCTTACTTTTCAGCCAGAGACAGCAATTTTCTCACCGGCCAGTGATGACAGAGAGGGTTCATGAAATTGAGTACTCTGAACCAGTGGATCCAGTAACAATGGAGATTGAAGGGTTGTTGGATAGGAGTTGCTACATTTGCTGGAACTGCAGGGAAATAGGACACAGTTTTATGGATTGCCCGTCTTCAAATCGCACGCCGCGGGGACGTGGTGACGCCAAGGTGTCCCAAGTGTCAGGGAAACCGGTAGGGGAACAAGACCCAGACGGGGGAGACTCGTTCGACGCAGACGCAAGCCCGTCCATTTGAAAGTTAGATTCAAGCAAACCCATAAATAAACTAAAAATTTTAGAGAGAACCGAAGAACGAAAGGTGGGGTAAAGAAGGTAGTAAAGAGCATATCATTAAACCGCTACATCAGCGAATTGTCAAGTATAATGCAGCGCGATCGCGTATTTTTGGTGAGGTGTCGAAGATGATTCAAAAGACAAGGATTAAGTATAGAATTAGGAAACAAAATAGGAAAGAAATTATGGAAGCAAGCTTATATGAAGGTACGAATACGAGGTTTTATTGAGGTAGAAGGGCTACTGGATAGTGGCGCGACAGTTACCTGTTTGGGGAAAGACTGCCTGGATCTGGTCCAAAGAGCAGGCCTAATTATTGGGGATTTCTAATCCTTCATTAAGACGGCCGATGGCAGTTCATATAGGATCGTAGACCGAGTCAGAGCGGAGATCAAGTTCAACGGTATCACAGATAGGTTACATTTTATTTAGTGCCATCGTTGAATAGGGCTCTGTTTCTGGGCGTGGACTTCATGAAGAAGTATAAACTGTTGGCCAGTATCTGTAGCATCACTACGAATGGCGTAGATCTGGGTTTAGAAGAAGAAGGAATAGAGAAAGTCAGTAGTCATAATTTGACACTAGATCAGCAGAGACTCTTAGATAAGGTTGTAGCCAGTTTTCCTTGTTACACCAAAAAGGTCTCTGTCGAACTAGTCTGAAGCTACACAATTGATACTGGTGACGCAATTCCAGTGAGGGATAGGCATTATCCTGTCTCGGCACCTGTGCAGAAGTTGATGTATGCTGAACTGGATAGGATGCTTGATATGGGAGTTATAGAGCCGACCGAAAGTCCTTGGAGTCACCAGGTTACTCTCGTTCGTAAGGGCGAGAAGAATCGGTTGTGCTTGGACGCTCGTAAGCTAGATACTCTGACTATCAAGGACGCCTATCCGCTCCCGCTCGAGGGTCTGCTCAGTCGGCTAGGGTATACATATTTCATCTCAAGTGCCAATTTGAAAGATGCCTTCTGGCAGATTCATCTAGAGCGTTCAAGTAGGGAAAATACTGCATTTACGTTACCTGGGCGACCACTTTACCATTTTAAGGTAATGGCTTTTGGGCTCTGTAATGTTGCCCAGAGGTTGTGCCGTCTAATGGATAAGGTGATCCCCGCGGCGTTGCGTGATCGAGTCTTTGTCTATTTGGATGATTTATTGGTAGTCGCGCCAGATTTTCACACACACCCGGAATTGTTGGAATAGGTATCAAGTTGCTTAGAGCGCGCTGGATTGACGATCAATGTATCAAAATCGAGTTTCTGTTTTAGGGAGCTCCGCTATCTAGGTTATATTGTAGGTGATGGTAAACTGAGGGCAGATCCGGAGAAAATAAGCACCATAATAAAATTCGACTATACGTCAGGTCAGAAGCTTTATGTCTTCTTTTTATATCTTCAATACTCTGAAAAAGTCCAAGTCATTAAGTTTTCCAGACGAGGCGAAAAAGGCGTTTGACTCGTTGAAGACCGCTCTCACCACCAGTCCTGTATTAGCTCATTCGGATTTTAGTCGACACTTTTACATACAGTGTGATGCATCGGATGCGGGGGCGCAATGCTTTTTCAGAAGGATGGCTCGTTTGGGGAAGATCCGGTTGCATTTTTTTCGCATCGCTTAACGCCCGCTCAGCGGAATTATTCGGTGACGGAGAAAGAGTGTTTGGCCGTCGTACTAGCCATGCAAAGGTTTGGGCCTTATGTAGAATTGATGACTTTTACTGTAATTACTGATCATAGTAGTTTGAAATTGTTGATGGGACATAAGGACCTGAGTGGTAGGTTAGCGCGGTGGAGTCTGCACTTGCAACCGTTCTCCTTTACCATAGAACACAGGCCAGGTTCGAAGAATATCGTACCTGATACCCTTTCCAGGTATGACATGGAAGGAATCTCCGAGAAAATGACGCAATTGGTGGACTTAGTAGAAAAGGTTAGGGAGGATGCAGAACGGCTACCTGATATAAAAGTATTAGACAACAGGGTTTATAAACGCACGGTGCCATACAATGGTGTGAATATTTGTAAAGATTTCTCGTGGAAACTTTGGGTTCCACTTGAATTAACAAATGACATTATTATAAACACTCATAATCCAACGGAAGCTGCTCATGGAGGCTTTGTAAAAACCCTTGCCCGAATACGCGAGTATTTCTATTGGCCTAATCATAGTGCACATGTTCGGCAATTCGTGAAAAATTGCCAAACATGTAAAGAGTCGAAACCGTCCAACATAACTTTACGTCCACCGTTTCAGAGAATATTCATTGACTTTTTAGGACCATATCCTAGGTCGAAGGCTTTGCTTTAAGCAAAGCCAGTAGTATGCAAGTAGTAAAATTCTTGATTTCGGAGGTGTTTCATAAGCTTGGTACACCCGAGACGGTAGTTTCCAATAACGGAAAATAATTTATCAGCAAGAAGTTTTCCGATACTATGTCTCGCTTTGGTATTAAACATGTGAAGACAGCCATCTATTCACCCCAGGCTAATGCATCCGAAAGGGTGAATCAATTCGTTTTATCTTCCATAAGATCCTATATACATAGCGATCACAGCGATTGGGATAAATATTTGTCTGATATCGAGTTCTCACTGAGATTGTCTACCATAGGTGTCACACCCTACTTCGCACTTTTTGGCATGAATATGGTTAGCCATGGTGTGTATAAGTTAGCCAGGAAGTTAAAGATTCTAACGAATCAGAGTGGGACATTATACCAAAGGCAGTGTACATGGAGGGATAAGGCAAAAAGTGAAAGAAACCCTACACCAAGCTTACTTAAAAGGTGAGAAAACATATAATAGGAGGTGTCGACCAGTTAAATTTATCCCCGGGCCGGAAGTCTATAGGCGCAATTTTCAACAAAGCGATTTCAAGGCGGGTTACAATGCAAAATTTAGTCGTAAATTTATCAAATGCAGAATCGTACGTCCAGTGGGCAATAGTTTATACGAAATAGAAGACCTGAAGGGAAAAGCACTGGAAGTATTTCATGCCAAGGATCTGAAGCAATAAGTTTTAGTATCTTTTGTGGTTATGGTCCCAGCCATGGTACAATAAACAGGTATATGCATCAGCACTGGTGATAGTGAACTTATTGTCAAAATTTCTTAAATTCGCCGCATTTTTGTTTTCTGTTTACTATGTTTTGGTTGTTTGAAATTTTTAAATAAAAAGTTGAAATTTTTATTCATTGATTTCAAAATAAAGCTATATGAGTATTATATATTTTATCGGTATCTGAAATCAAATACGATTCCCAAAATTCTATACAAACGGACGATTGCCGATGTGATATCATTGCAAAATAAGTTACATACAATATATACAAAGATTTGAGCAATCACTTCAACAATATTTTTATTTATTTAATATTTGTAAGAATAAACAAATATAATATTTTTTTTATAAAAAGTTTTGTGGTCCGATTGTTTTTAAAAATGGTTATAACATCTTGTACGATGGTAGTAGGGGTAATTATTTGCGTCAGCCAATATTCAAGCTCCTTCCCCACAAATTCGTCTGGCCAAGAGTATATAGATGGTGCAGAAATTGGTAGTTAGGAAGAGACCAACCAAATCAGCTTCACTAACTTCCTAAAGAGCCATCACAGCAGAACTCTGAAAACGCAAATCAGTTTTAAGGTCTTCAACCATTTCACGAGCAATTCAACAAATCAGTTCTATTTTGATAGCGACGAATTTCATTCAAAACTACTCTACCAGGAGGAAAACGATGTGGTTTCGTTCCAACGTCGGTAGCTGGTGCACTTTTACGAACTGCCTTGTTTGCTGACAAAGTAAAGAAAATAAAAAATGAATTGTTTTAATAAAGGTGAAGAGTTATAAACAGAACAAAAGTATTACCTGAAGTCATTAAACATATTCCACTTCTGCGCTCTTTCCAAACTATATTCATTTGACTTCCATCGTCGGACAGTATTTCACTGATGCAAACCCCTATTGATCCATAATCAAATGTAAACTAATAATATGATAATTTACTATTAAAAATGCTACAAAGGTATGTATGTACTTCTGCAGAAAAAATTATGAGTACAAATAATGCTTGTCCGGAATCAACTCCAAGCACTGTCTGCCATTTAAAATTTTCCGAAAGATGTTTATATCTATCACACACTTACCTTTTCGGATTCTTGGGAACCTGTAGAGTTTCTGTGCTTCTTGGACACACACAACATGTCTGTGTCTCCTAAAATATAAATTTTGTTTTATTTTATTTCATAAATTTTGCTACAATTAATACTTACGTCACCACTTTGATATTTTAAAACACAACAATGAATAAAATTAATTTTGTTTACAAAAAATTTTATTTTATTTGAGAAAGGCGAATTAAGTAATTCGCCTTGTTTTTGGCGTTGTGTTTCACAAAAAAGATGCTTTGTTGTAATGAATTCGCTTTGCATATACCTGATAATTGTACCATGGTCCCAGCGCTTGCCAAAGACGATTATCAGAATTGCATGTTGACGCAGGCTGATCAATGTATTTTTGCATTTCAATTTCTTAATTTTGTTTTTAAAAATTTTCAATAGCCTAGTAATTATACCACAGATGACGCGTTCTGCCCGATAATTAATGCATAACACCATTTGATCGTGAAAACTTGGCTAATAATCACGAAAATACCGTCAAGCACTTAAAAACGTCCCGAATTTAATTTCACAAAACTACTTGTTAATCTTTTTTTATTATCTTTAAAATAGACCGCGCCTAGTATGGTTAAACGCGACATGGGTTATAATTATGATAGGTATAGGCGCACTCGACTATGACTATATATGTATATATATATATATATATATATATATATATATATATATATGTATATGTGTATGTATGTATGTATATATATATATATATATATATATATATATATATGTGTGTATATGTGTGTGTATTTTTATGTTCACCCCGATTATAAACATTCACGGGGAAACAAATTCCCTGGGAATTAGCTTTTCCCGAGAATAATATCCTCCTATTCTAAACAACTGGGAAAGGGAATAATAGGAGAGAGAGAATTCGAAAAATTCGAAGTCAGCTGTTTTGTTTTGTTTTGTTATAACAAAAAAATTTACAATTCAGTTTTTGAAGAGTTAAACGTACAAAGTGCAAGAAAATTAATAAAAATTCAATAACAATGTTCAGTGTAGCTTTTATAATGGTAGCTGAAGCAGAACACGTTGAAGCTCAGCAGATAGACAACAAGGAGCAAAGGATAGCAAGAAGAAAGTTACGCGATGCCAGCAATCCACTTGAGTTGCCGCAAACTTTGTAAGTTTATGAAGAAACTATTAATAACATTTCTTGGTATTATAATTTTTCTCTGTAAGGTTTGAAAAATATTACAGGGTAAACAAACCTGCCTTCAAATATCTTCTGGATCTGTTAATGTCACACACTGAGAAAAAGCGTGTTTTCTTTTTAAATAGTATGAAGCTCACTCTTAATTCAGTCCATTTACTGGTTAATGACATTTTAAAAGAAGGGGGTGATTAATGTTATGTCATGACAAAATTTCTTAAGCAGGACAAGTAAGAAAATATATTGTCTGAACTGCGGCAAAAGGGAGACAACAACAGCAACCCTTCCCTAGCCGAGTTGAATATTATTTTGGCAAAAGTTATGGTTGCTAAGATTATTCAACCAAGTTTTTCTAAGTTTTTAATGGAGATTACTTTTTAGAAGATATTTTTCATAATTCTGTGAACATAAATTTTGAACTGGTTTCCATGAAATACTTCGTTGGTTATGTCGCATTTAAAATTATTTCAAATCTGCAATGCAAAAAATGCTGCAATGACCTTAGGAAGATGGATGAAGTTTTGATCGCCCCAAGGGAGCTTTTTTTATTCTTTAAGAACTATCTGTCTCTGACAGATTTTGGAAATTCAGCTGCTCCATCCGCCAAAATAATGGATGCAAGTAAGATACATATTTTAATATATCACAATATCTTTAAAACTGAACCGGAACGGAATGGTATAAAATCATTTATTATTCACTTGTGCAAACGCTCAACCCCAGAATGGTTAGGTGACGATTGTTTCCACTATAAACAGCAATTATTGGACTTTTTTTTATTGTTGCTCTTCGAAAGCATTGTTCTTGGGCTATAGGAAAAGGTACATAGTTCTAAGTTAAGAAAAGATTTTTTCAAATAAATAAAAATAGAAAAGCAATTCTATAAAAAAGTAATAAAAAAGATATATGTATAACAAAAGAAATTTATAAATGCAAAATACTAAAATTAACAAAATAATACTAATAATAATTAAATTTTTTTCTATATAAAAATTTTTAAAAAGGTTTAAATATTTTTATTAAAACCTCCAACTCTCTTGGCTTTGCCAAAATAAATTTATCCTTTCTTATATTATATTTTACAGAAAACCTAAATATTTTACCTTTAGTGCACAATATAGTAATAGAATTTATATGAATAAAATAAACTAATTACTATGATTTTCTTTGAATTCCTTAATAATTTATTTCTAATACAAAATCAATTCTTCTATTTTAACAAAGCGAATGCATTCAAAACTTTTGATTTGTTATGAATTAAATTATATATCAATTAAATTCATATTCAAGACAAAATGAGTTCATATAAAATACTTGAACGATTCACTGATCCGCTGAAAAAATCATTCCATAACAGCTCCGCTATTTATACAGAATTTTTGCGCTAATTTTGTTATTTACTAATGCCGAACGAATCACCTGCGCCAATGAAATAAAATTTGTTGATACTTAATTTTTCAATCAATAATATATATATATATATATATATATATATATATATATATATACATATATAAATATAAAATGTATACAAAAAGTTTTTATATTGTATGTACATCATAAAAATATATGGCATCATCGCATCGCTGCTGAGAGATACATTTTCGCTTATCCAACAACACAACAAGTATTATTTACCCTACATTAAATTTCGCAGTAGTATTTTTCGCTTCGGATATGGAACTATTATATGCAACATGAAAGTACATAACCAATAACAATTTTCTGTAACAAATAATAACACATTCCGCCTCACAAATTTCATTGTTGATAAATTTTTTGTGTTATTCGAACAAATAACAATAACATATTTCAATACAAGATGAAACCTGTTCGACAATATATGTTTAATGAATATGTTCGATGCGGGTCGTAATATTAGGACCCGCATATACATTTATTCGTGCTTGTCTTATATACATAATCTTTGAGTAAATATAATAAACAATACAAAAAATTAGACACATAATAAAAACAAGAACATATACACGACTTCACAAAAAAGATATTATACAAAAGAAAAGAAAATTACAGTGGCGTATAAAACTACATAAGCATAAAATAACTGTGGCACTTTTAAACATAATGTACGCTTATATTAAGGAGCTATAAAATGGTTAAAATAATCAAAAAACCCAACTTCAATAAAAAATATACATCCATTCAATAAATTTGTTTGAGATATACATACATGTACGTAGTTGTTTAATTAATTAACTTACCTAAATTCTTTTTATAATTATTCTTCAGGCTCTAGGTGTAAGACTCGAAAATAAAACTCTCGTCATTTTTTATCCCGATATATTTGTAAATATTTTATTATTTCGATATTTCGAACAATTTCGGTGTTCTTCTTCAGGAAAAACTGAAAAAACAATTTTGTTGTTACAACATTTAGTATCACAAAAATATAATTTGATTTTAATTAACTAAAGAGTTATTTATAAGCAAGTGTTTAAAATTATAAACATAACAACACGTAAATATATATTGTCTTACTATTGAGTAAAGTCGTCTAGTTTTGAAAAGGTTTAAATGTTTACTAAATTTGTTTTGGTTTATTGTGTTTTGTTATTATATTGTCTATATGTATGCGCGCAATTTTCCGTGTCTGTTTTGTAGTTCATCCTAATTTCGGCGGGAGTTTTAATTATATGTAGCATTTCTACAGTGAATTTTTTTTATAATTATGTTCTTGTTGTAATATTTCTGTTTTATTTATGTCTGGCGAGTGACCATGCATTGCACAGTGGGCTGCTAATGCGGTTTCTTGTTCCACATTTTCGTTTCTATTTTAATTTTATAATTAGATTTGTGTGCAGCCAATCTTGTCCTAAGCTTTGATTTTGTTGTTCCTACATATATTTTCTTAGATACATTTTTGCCATCCCCATAGCAAGGTATTTTTTAGATAATATTATATATATCTAACTTGTCTAATTTTGTTTTTGTATTTGAAAAGAGGGAGTTTAAAGTGTTTGTGTTTTTTAGAGCAATGTTAACGTCATCAGTGTTGTAGATATTGGATTGCGTGACCAATTTGTATACATTTCACCACGTCGAGATTTTCGCTGGGCAATCATCTTGGTAGGACTCAACCAGGTAAGTTGCATGTGATATAATTATTTCAATATTAAAAGTGTATACCTATATATAATTGCACTAAGAACACCGGCGACCACTTCTTTGACGCCGACAGTTGGCCTCGGACAGCAAACAAAAAAGGCATAATTATGCGTATCGGAACAAAAATTCAGGTTTGGACTATATCCAAATATAAGCTAATAACTGTATATAACTATGCTCTTTACGTTTATACATATACTTATTATTCTGTGTTCCACTTGCAGCTACCCCGCCTAAATTACCTGTAATTTTGTGTTGCTGTACCCTATGCATTCAGCATATAACATATATATACACACGCATACATATATATATATATATATATATATATATATATACATATATATATATATATATATATATATATATATATATATATACATACATATATATATATATATATATATATATATATATACATACATGTCTATATATATATATATATATATATATATATGTATGCGTGTGTATATATATGTTATATGCTGAATGCATAGGTTAATTGTAAGATATATAAGAATATCAATAAGACACTAATATTAAAGTGAAGAGAAAAACTGTGTATCCGCAGAAAAGCTTACACTTGTGTACTTTTTCAATTAATTATGTGCACTATCCACTGTGATACGTAGTATTTGTTTTTCACATTAATAATGTTACTTTTCTACAAACTTTAGGATAATTTACTTTATTGCTTTTAGACTGAAGACAAATTTAATTTCAACTTTGAGTCCAACAATGTACGTAAGTTGTAAAATTTACAGACTTACCTTGATGGCTTTAGTGTACAGACCTCCACCAGAGTTTGTAATCTCTCTTGTGTTTCTCTCCTTGTTACCTTCACGATTTGTTCTATGCTAATTTTTTGTGTTGTTGTAAACGTATTTTTAAACGCTTGTCGGTAAGTTAATTATAATTATTTTTTTTTTTTGTATTTTATTCGACCTTGTTTTTTTACTTAAATTCTTCTTATAATTATTCTTCAGGCTCTAGGTCTAAGACTCGAAAATAAAACTCTTGTTATGTTTTATCTCGTTATATTTGTAAATATTTTATTATTTCGATATTTCGAACACCTTCGGTGTTCTTCTTCAGGAAAACCTGAAAAAAAAACTTTGTTGTTACAACATTTAGTATCGCAAAAATATAATTTGATTTCAATTAACTAAAGAGTTATTTATAAACAAGTATTTAAAATTATAAACATAACAACACGTAAATATATTTTGTCTTACTATTGAGTAAAGTCGTTTAGTTTTGAAAAGGGTTAAATGTTTACTAAATTTGTTTTGGTTTATTGTGTTTTGTTATTATATGTCTATACGTATGCACGCAATTTTCCGTGTCTGTTTTGTAGTTCATCCTGATTTCGGCGGGAGTGTTAATTATATGTAGCATTTCTACAGTGAATCATTTTTTATAATTATGTTCTTGTTGTAATATTTCTGTTTTATTTATGTCTGGCGAGTGACCATGCATTGCACAGTGGGCTGCTAATGCGGTTTCTTGTTCCACATTTTCGTTTCTATTTTAATTTTATAATTAGATTTGTGTGCAGCCAATCTTGTCCTAAGCTTTGATTTTGTTGTTCCTACATATATTTTCTTAGATACATTTTTGCCATCCCCATAGCAAGGTATTTTTTAGATAATATTATATATATCTAACTTGTCTAATTTTGTTTTTGTATTTGAAAAGAGGGAGTTTAAAGTGTTTGTGTTTTTTAGAGCAATGTTAACGTCATCAGTGTTGTAGATATTGGATTGCGTGATTCTGTCTGAGAAACCTGGTACGTGTGTTAAGGA
Source organism: Linnaemya vulpina (assembly GCA_963675445.1). Classification (NCBI taxonomy): domain Eukaryota; kingdom Metazoa; phylum Arthropoda; class Insecta; order Diptera; family Tachinidae; genus Linnaemya; species Linnaemya vulpina. The sequence continues at coordinate 45,561,682 of OY776279.1, read as the reverse complement.
CTTGTAAATCTTTTCCGATTTTGGTGTATGTATTTTGTTTAAATTCTTTATCGTGTCCCGTATGATTGGATATGAAAACCTGTTTTTTAGTAATATATTTCTTATTTTTTTGTAGTTTTCGTTGTGAAATTTTTTATCGCTTATTTTTAAAACTCTTGTGACAAAGTTCTTAGCAGTATTTATTTTGACGTGTTTTGGGTGGTTAGAATGGAAGTTTATAATTCTCCCCGACGCAGTTGGTTTTTGATACCAATCAGTTATTAAAGAATTATTTTCTCTTATAATTAAGGCATCTAAAAACGGTAGCTTTCCATCTTTCTCTACTTCTATCGTAAATTGAATCCTTCGATGGAAATTATTTAAACATTTTAGTGTTTCATCTTCACTACTGCGCTTAATGATACAAAACAAATCGTCTACATATTTGCTTAGAACTCTTGGTCTTATGTCTAGTTTTCCTATGCTGCGGTCTAGTAGTTCTTTCATGATAATATCAGCAATCACCGATGAAGCTGGTGATCCCATAGGCATTCCTTTAAATGTTCATAAATCTTGTCGTTATACTTAAAATACCTATTATCCTTTATACAAAACGTAATAATGTCCACAAACAGATCTTTAGGTATATTTGTATGTTGGGAAATTTTGTCGCATTTGTCCTTTATTAAATTGATTGCCAGATTGACGGGTATACTTGGAAAAAGTGATATCACATCAAAAGATACTAATATCTCCTCTTTAGAAACTGTTTCTTGGTAAATTTTTCTTTTAAACTCTACTGCGTCCTTAACATTATAATTTGATTTCTTAGTAATGTTCTTCAAAATCTGAGTTATGTACGATGGAGAATTTATTGATGAACAAATCGGTCTTAGCGGCATACTTTCTTTGTGGACTTTCGGGAGTCCATATATTCTAGGAGCAGTGGCTACTGATGTCAGTAGTTTGTATTTTTCTCTAGCATCTACTGTTATGTTTTGAATAAATAGCTTCTCCACTAATTTGTTGTTCCGCGTCTGTAGTTTTGTTGTTGGATCTGTTTTTAATCGTCTGTATTTACCCATATCTTGTATAATATCCCTCATTTTTTTCTCATAATCTATCTTCTCGATTGCTACCGTCGTATTACCTCTATCTGCCTTTAAAATCAAAATATTATTATTTCTTCTCAAAAAGTTTTTTGTTTGTTCCACTGTGCGGACGATAGCTTTTTCATCTGTTGTTAATGATCGTTTATTTAGGTAGTTATCCATCGTCATTACAAGTTTTGTTCTGGCAATCTCTTGTTTTTCTTTCTCTTTGTTTGTTTGTATGATATCTTCTCCGTCTGCAATGCATTTAAATATTGGAAATTGTTGTTTTGTTATTGGAAGAGCGAATTTTGGACCTAAAGACAATAATTTTTTGGAGTTTTCAGGAATTTCAGCTTTTGTTGTATTTTATAAATGGTTTTTTCTCATAGATATTTCTTAATGCGTCAAATTTCTTGATTTGTGTTTTTTTGAGCTTACTTTTTATATTTTGAGATATAATGTCTTCACTTTTACATAGTAATGTAATGGTCTTCAGACATATTTTCTTTCAGATATGCGATACGTTTTTCTAAATCATTGTCAATAGCTGTAATACAAAAACAAAATTAGACAAGTTAGATAAATATAATGTTATCTACAAAATACCTTGCTATGGGAATGACAAAAATGTATGTAAGAAAATATATGTAGGAACAACAAAATCAAAACTTAGGACAAGATTGGCTGCACACAAATCTAATTATAAAAATAGAAACGAAAATTTAGAACAAAAAACCGCATTAGCAGCTCACTGTGCAATGCATGGTCACTCGCCAGACATAAATAATGCAGAAATATTACAACAAGAACATAATTATAAAAAAAATTCACTGTAGAAATGCTACATATAATTAACACTCCCGCCGAAATTAGGATGAACTACAAAACAGACACGGAAAATTGCGCGCATACATATAGACATATAATAACAAAACACAATAAACCAAAACAAATTTAGTAAACATTTAAACCTTTTCAAAACTAGACGACTTTACTCAATAGTAAGACAATATATATTTACGTGTTGTTATGTTTATAATTTTAAACACTTGCTTATAAATAACTCTTTAGTTAATTAAAATCAAATTATATTTTTGTGATACTAAATGTTGTAACAACAAAATTGTTTTTTCAGTTTTTCCTGAAGAAGAACACCGAAATTGTTCGAAATATCGAAATAATAAAATATTTACAAATATATCGAGATAAAAAATGACGAGAGTTTTATTTTCGAGTCTTACACCTAGAGCCTGAAGAATAATTATAAAAAGAATTTAGGTAAGTTAATTAATTAAACAACTACGTACATGTATGTATATCTCAAACAAATTTATTGAATGGATGTATATTTTTTATTGAAGTTGGGTTTTTTGATTATTTTAACCATTTTATAGCTCCTTAATATAAGCGTACATTATGTTTAAAAGTGCCACAGTTATTTTATGCTTATGTAGTTTTATACGCCACTCTAATTTTCTTTTCTTTTGTATAATACCTTTTTTGTGAAGTCGTGTATATGTTCTTGTTTTTATTATGTGTCTAATTTTTTGTATTGTTTATTATATTTACTCAAAGATTATGTATATAAGACAAGCACGAATAAATGTATATGCGGGTCCTAATATTACGACCCGCATCGAACATATTCATTAAACATATATTGTCGAACAGGTTTCATCTTGTATTGAAATATGTTATTGTTATTTGTTCGAATAACACAAAAAATTTATCAACAATGAAATTTGTGAGGCGGAATGTGTTATTATTTGTTACAGAAAATTGTTATTGGTTATGTACTTTCATGTTGCATATAATAGTTCCATATCCGAAGCGAAAAATACTACTGCGAAATTTAATGTAGGGTAAATAATACTTGTTGTGTTGTTGGATAAGCGAAAATGTATCTCTCAGCAGCGATGCGATGATGCCATATATTTTTATGATGTACATACAATATAAAAACTTTTTGTATACATTTTATATTTATATATGTATATATATATATATATATATATATATATATATTATTGATTGAAAAATTAAGTATCAACAAATTTTATTTCATTGGCGCAGGTGATTCGTTCGGCATTAGTAAATAACAAAATTAGCGCAAAAATTCTGTATAAATAGCGGAGCTGTTATGGAATGATTTTTTCAGCGGATCAGTGAATCGTTCAAGTATTTTATATGAACTCATTTTGTCTTGAATATGAATTTAATTGATATATAATTTAATTCATAACAAATCAAAAGTTTTGAATGCATTCGCTTTGTTAAAATAGAAGAATTGATTTTGTATTAGAAATAAATTATTAAGGAATTCAAAGAAAATCATAGTAATTAGTTTATTTTATTCATATAAATTCTATTACTGTATTGTGCACTAAAGGTAAAATATTTAGGTTTTCTGTAAAATATAATATAAGAAAGGATAAATTTATTTTGGTAAAGCCAAGAGAGTTGGAGGTTTTAATAAAAATATTTAAACCTTTTTAAAAATTTTTATATAGAAAAAAATTTAATTATTATTAGTATTATTTTGTTAATTTTAGTATTTTGCATTTATAAATTTCTTTTGTTATACATATATCTTTTTTATTACTTTTTTATAGAATTGCTTTTCTATTTTTATTTATTTGAAAAAATCTTTTCTTAACTTAGAACTATGTACCTTTTCCTTTAGCCCAAGAACAATGCTTTCGAAGAGCAACAATAAAAAAAAATCCAATAATTGCTGTTTATAGTGGAAACAATCGTCACCTAACCATTCTGGGGTTGAGCGTTTGCACAAGTGAATAATAAATGATTTTATACCATTCCGTTCCGGTTCAGTTTTAAAGATATTGTGATATATTAAAATATGTATTTTACTTGCATCCATTATTTTGGCGGATGGAGCAGCTGAATTTCCAAAATCTGTCAGAGACAGATAGTTCTTAAAGAATAAAAAAAGCTCCCTTGGGGCGATCAAAACTTCATCCATCTTCCTAAGGTCATTGCAGCATTTTTTGCATTGCAGATTTGAAATAATTTTAAATGCGACATAACCAACGAAGTATTTCATGGAAACCAGTTCAAAATTTATGTTCACAGAATTATGAAAAATATCTTCTAAAAAGTAATCTCCATTAAAAATCTCCATAGAAAAACTTGGTTCAATAATCTTAGCAACCATAACTTTTGCCAAAATAATATTCAACTCGGCTAGGGAAGGGTTGCTGTTGTTGTCTCCCTTTTGCCGCAGTTCAGACAATATATTTTCTTACTTGTCCTGCTTAAGAAATTTTGTCATGACATAACATTAATCACCCCCTTCTTTTAAAATGTCATTAACCAGTAAATGGACTGAATTAAGAGTGAGCTTCATACTATTTAAAAAGAAAACACGCTTTTTCTGGTCAACGAATTCCGCGTCGTCCAGATATTCCATATAGTTTTGTATAAATTTGTGAGGTTCATTGTTAAGTTGAACTGTAGATCTGTAGCTGCTATCGCCATAAAGGCAACCACTATTAAGACAATCGAAAATCTTACTTTTTTGACAACTGAGCAACTGAGCTGTTAAAAGGGCCACTTCCACGGAACAGCTCTTAAATTGTGTAATTTTGCATATTGTTTTAATAGCGTCTGCAACGGTTGTACTAAAAAATTGTGTTGCGAATCACACGCAAATTTTTTCAAATTATACTCTAATGAGAAAAAATGCTTTTACTATAAAAACACGCATGAGTACCAATACTTTTAGTTGTTACAAAATATGTTGCTTCGAATCCATCTATTAAATCTAACCCTGATTATACCTTAACTCTTTTCCTATGATCATTTCGTCCATAACCAAAAATCTCTTTCGTCCAACTGTGCGCATTGTTGCTTTACGACCTCAAATACATTATTCTTTAAAAATATATATATATATATGTGAATAAGGAAATGAGCTCAAAAATTGTTTTTATTAATGTAGGGTAAAGAATGTGTATTTTGTTTGTGTAGAAAGAAATAAATATCGGCTCGCACCGAAGTCTTAATACCTACATACATCTGCAATCTCTGATGCAATTTTTGAGGACTACTTTCAACTTCGTAAAATAAAATACGCATAGTATTTAAATTCAAATTACTTTATTGGCAATAAAACATATTACAAAAAAATAGTTTCCTTTTGTAATGATTTAAAATTTTAACCTTCTGAGCACTAGATGATATGTACTTATAGATCGCCCATGAAGAATGCTTACGCAGTAAAGTTATTATAAGAAGATTAAGCATTTGTATTCTTTGTACAACAAATTTTTTATAAAAACTTTTCCATGGAAAATTTTTTGATACACAAACTTTTCGACATAAAAATTATCGATACAGAATATTTTATAGAAAATTAGTTGTAATGAAAAGTGTTCTTTCTGTATACATATTTTACAAACATATTTCCGTCATAAAATTTTCTCTATTGAAAGATTTTTATTACAATTTTTTTATGAAGAAATGTAGCTTATGAAATTTATAATCAAAGAATTTTTTTCTATAGAAACACTTTTGTTCTGAAATTTTTTCTACTATCATTTTATTTTTGCCAGGGCTCAAGGCAATGTCAGTTTCGCGGGGCAGTTAAATAGCTCCGACAACTCTATACTCTCACCGGAATTTAGTAGCCTAACAGCGCGCAACGTACAGCAAGAGGTACGTGCGGGCAGAGAATTGTCTCAGTTGCCACCGACAGAAAACAGAAACCCGAGTGGTAGTGTCACTGATTTCATTCGTGACGAATTGGCCCGTCAGATGCTTCAGATGCAAGGTACCTTGTGGCAAGAGCTGGCGCAGGCGGTGCGTTATGCTGTGGGGGAACAACTCGGCACGGCAGTAGGAACGGGGGCACTTTCTTGAGTGCACACACAACCTGCCAACGGTCAGGGAACTTCCGGGGTTCAGCATTCTTCGAGTAGAAGGAACAGTTTAAATAATGATAGGCAACAAGTATTGGATGGAGGCTTATCGGGGCCAAATATTCGGTCAATGAATGCACCTGGTTCAACATCTTAATCTAACGGCTTACCTCTAGGGAGCAACTATTATGGGCAAGTGCCGGTACAACCTCAGGTGGCGATCAACTACCTATAGGGTCTGGGATAATGCGCCAGTACCATTATTTGTCAGTTGAGAGTTTGCACAGGAATTTTAATCTACTGCTAGGGGGTCAGGCCTTGAACTGGTATTGGAACATTCGCAAATTAAATCCCGTTTTGACATGGGATGGGTTGGTAGGAGCATTTTTGAACCAGTACAGACGATATGACAGTGAATTTCAACTCCTTTGAGGATTTCTTTACCGCTGTACTGAGTCTAAGGAATCAGCAACGAACTCCATATTCGGAATGGGATCTAATAGAAATCATGCGGTCTAATCTGAAGCCATCCTTAGCTCAGATGCTCTTTTCCTCTGTTTGGGTGAATTTTGTCAGCATGCTAAGAGGGCGGAAAGTTTACTTTTCATCCAGAGACAGCAAATTTCTCACCGGCCAGCGATGACACAGAGGGTTCATGAAATTGGGTATTCTTAACCAGTGGATCCAGTAACAATGGAGGTTGAAGGGTTGTCGAATAGGAGTCGCTACATTTGCTGGAACTGCAGGGGAATAGGACACAGTTTTATGGATCGCCCGTCTTCAAATCGCAGGATTTTTTTCTTTAGATGCGGCCGCAGGAACGTGGTGACCCCAAGATGTCCCAAGTGGCAGAGAAACTGGCAGGGGAACAAGACCCAGGCCAGGGAAGAGACTCGTTCGACGCAGACGTAAGCCCGTCCATTCAAAAGTTTGATTCAAGCAAACTCATAAATAAACTAACAATTTTAGAGAGAACCGAAGAGCGCGATTGCGTATTTTTGGTGAGGTGTCGAAGATGATTCAAAAGACAAGGATTAGGTATAGAATTAGGAAACAAAATAGGAAAGAAATTATGGAAGCAAGCTTATATGAAGGTACGGATACGAGGTTTTATTCAAAAATAAATATAAATGGAATTGAGGTAGAAGGGCTACTGGATAGTGGCGCGATAGTTACCTGTTTGGGGAAAGACTGCCTGGATCTGGTCCAAAGAGCAGGCCTAATTATTGGGGATTTCTAATCCTTCATTAAGAAGACGGCCGATGGCAGTTCACATAGGATCGTAGACCGAGTCAGAGCGGAGATCAAGTTCAACGGTATCACAGATAGGTTACATTTTATTTAGTGCCATCGTTGAATAGGGCTCTAATTCTGGGCGTGGACTTCATGAAGAAGTATAAACTGTTGGCCAGTATCTGTAGCATCACTACGAATGGCGTAGATCTGGGTTTAGAAGAAGAATGAATAGAGAAAGTCAGTAGTCATAATTTGACACTAGATCAGCAGAGACTCTTAGATAAGGTTGTAGCCAGTTTTCCTTGTTACACCAAAAAGGTCTCTGTCGAACTAGTCTGAAGCTACACAATTGATACTGGTGACGCAATTCCAGTGAGGGATAGGCATTATCCTGTCTCGGCACCTGTGCAGAAGTTGATGTATGCTGAACTGGATAGGATGCTTGATATGGGAGTTATAGAGCCGACCGAAAGTCCTTGGAGTCACCAGATTACTCTCGTTCGTAAGGGCGAGAAGAATCGGTTGTGCTTGGGCGCTCGTAAGCTAGATACTCTGACTATCAAGGACGCCTATCCGCTCCCGCTCGAGGGTCTGCTCAGTCGGCTAGGGGATACATATTTCATCTCAAGTGCCAATTTGAAAGATGCCTTCTGGCAGATTCATCTAGAGCGTTCAAGTAGGGAAAATACTGCATTTACGTTACCTGGGCGACCACTTTACCATTTTAAGGTAATGGCTTTTGGGCTCTGTAATGTTGCCCAGAGGTTGTGCCGTCTAATGGATAAGGTGATCCCCGCGGCGTTGCGTGATCGAGTCTTTGTCTATTTGGATGATTTATTGGTAGTCGCGCCAGATTTTCACACACACCCGGAATTGTTGGAATAGGTATCAAGTTGCTTAGAGCGCGCTGGATTGACGATCAATGTGTCAAAATCGAGTTTCTGTTTTAGGGAGCTCCGCTATCTAGGTTATATTGTAGGTGATGGTAAACTGAGGGCAGATCCGGAGAAAATAAGCACCATAATAAAATTCGACTATACGTCAGGTCAGAAGCTTTATGGGGGCCGCCGGGTTATATAGGCGCTTCATCCCGGATTTTGCTGCTATTTCGGCTCCTATCTTCAATACTCTGAAAAAGTCCAAGTCATTAAGTTTTCCAGACGAGGCGAAAAAGGCGTTTGACTCGTTGAAGACCGCTCTCACCACCAGTCCTGTATTAACTCATTCGGATTTTAGTCGACACTTTTACATACAGTGTGATGCATCGGATGCGGGGGCGCAATGCTTTTTCAGAAGGATGGCTCGTTTGGGGAAGATCCGGTTGCATTTTTTTCGCATCGCTTAACGCCCGCTCAGCGGAATTATTCGGTGACGGAGAAAGAGTGTTTGGCCGTCGTACTAGCCATGCAAAGGTTTGGGCCTTATGTAGAATTGATGACTTTTACTGTAATTACTGATCATAGTAGTTTGAAATTGTTGATGGGACATAAGGACCTGAGTGGTAGGTTAGCGCGGTGGAGTCTGCACTTGCAACCGTTCTCCTTTACCATAGAACACAGGCCAGGTTCGAAGAATATCGTACCTGATACCCTTTCCAGGTATGACATGGAAGGAATCTCCGAGAAAATGACGCAATTGGTGGACTTAGTAGAAAAGGTTAGGGAGGACGCAGAACGGCTACCTGATATAAAAGTATTAGACAACAGGGTTTATAAACGCACGGTGCCATACAATGGTGTGAATATTTGTAAAGATTTCTCGTGGAAACTTTGGGTTCCACTTGAATTAACAAATGACATTATTATAAACACTCATAATCCAACGGAAGCTGCTCATGGAGGCTTTGTAAAAACCCTTGCCCGAATACGCGAGTATTTCTATTGGCCTAATCATAGTGCACATGTTCGGAAATTCGTGAAAAATTGCCAAACATGTAAAGAGTCGAAACCGTCCAACATAACTTTACGTCCACCGTTTCAGAGAATATTCATTGACTTTTTAGGCCCATATCCTAGGTCGAAGGCTTTGCTTTAAGCAAAGCCAGTAGTATGCAAGTAGTAAAATTCTTGATTTCGGAGGTGTTTCATAAGCTTGGTACACCCGAGACGGTAGTTTCCAATAACGGAAAATAATTTATCAGCAAGAGTTTTCCGATACTATGTCTCGCTTTGGTATTAAACATGTGAAGACAGCCATCTATTCACCCCAGGCTAATGCATCCGAAAGGGTGAATCAATTCGTTTTATCTTCCATAAGATCCTATATACATAGCGATCACAGCGATTGGGATAAATATTTGTCTGATATCGAGTTCTCACTGAGATTGTCTACCATAGGTGTCACACCCTACTTCGCACTTTTTGGCATGAATATGGTTAGCCATGGTGTGTATAAGTTAGCCAGGAAGTTAAAGATTCTAACGAATCAGAGTGGGACATTATACCAAAGGCAGTGTACATGGAGGGATAAGGCAAAAAGTGAAAGAAACCCTACACCAAGCTTACTTAAAAGGTGAGAAAACATATAATAGGAGGTGTCGACCAGTTAAATTTATCCCCGGGCCGGAAGTCTATAGGCGCAATTTTCAACAAAGCGATTTCAAGGCGGGTTACAATGCAAAATTTAGTCGTAAATTTATCAAATGCAGAATCGTACGTCCAGTGGGCAATAGTTTATACGAAATAGAAGACCTGAAGGGAAAAGCACTGGAAGTATTTCATGCCAAGGATCTGAAGCAATAAGTTTTAGTATCTTTTGGGGTTATGGTCCCAGCCATGATACAATAAACAGGTATATGCATCAGCACTGGTGATAGTGAACTTATTGTCAAAATTTCTTAAATTCGCCGCATTTTTGTTTTCTGTTTACTATGTTTTGGTTGTTTGAAATTTTTAAATAAAAAGTTGAAATTTTTATTCATTGATTTCAAAATAAAGTTATATGAGTATTATATATTTTATCGGTATCTGAAATCAAACACGATTCCCAAAATTCTATACAAACGGACGATTGCCGATGTGATATCATTGCAAAATAAGTTACATACAATATATACAAGGATTTGAGCAATCACTTCAACAATATTTTTATTTATTTAATATTTGTAAGAATAAACAAATATAATATTTTTTTTATAAAAAGTTTTGTGGTCCGATTGTTTTTAAAAATGGTTATAACATCTTGTACGATGGTAGTAGGGGTAATTATTTGCGTCAGCCAATATTCAAGCTCCTTCCCCACAAATTCGTCTGGCCAAGAGTATATAGATGGTGCAGAAATTGGTAGTTAGGAAGAGACCAACCAAATCAGCTTCACTAACTTCCTAAAGAGCCATCACAGCAGAACTCTGAAAACGCAAATCAGTTTTAAGGTCTTCAACCATTTCACGAGCAATTCAACAAATCAGTTCTATTTTGATAGCGACGAATTTCATTCAAAACTACTCTACCAGGAGGAAAACGATGTGGTTTCGTTCCAACGTCGGTAGCTGGTGCACTTTTACGAACTGCCTTGTTTGCTGACAAAGTAAAGAAAATAAAAAATGAATTGTTTTAATAAAGGTGAAGAGTTATAAACAGAACAAAAGTATTACCTGAAGTCATTAAACATATTCCACTTCTGCGCTCTTTCCAAACTATATTCATTTGACTTCCATCGTCGGACAGTATTTCACTGATGCAAACCCCTATTGATCCATAATCAAATGTAAACTAATAATATGATAATTTACTATTAAAAATGCTACAAAGGTATGTATGTACTTCTGCAGAAAAAATTATGAGTACAAATAATGCTTGTCCGGAATCAACTCCAAGCACTGTCTGCCATTTAAAATTTTCCGAAAGATGTTTATATCTATCACACACTTACCTTTTCGGATTCTTGGGAACCTGTAGAGTTTCTGTGCTTCTTGGACACACACAACATGTCTATGTCTCCTAAAATATAAATTTTGTTTTATTTTATTTCATAAATTTTGCTACAATTAATACTTACGTCACCACTTTGATATTTTAAAACACAACAATGAATAAAATTAATTTTGTTTACAAAAAATTTTATTTTATTTGAGAAAGGCGAATTAAGTAATTCGCCTTGTTTTTGGCGTTGTGTTTCACAAAAAAGATGCTTTGTTGTAATGAATTCGCTTTGCATATACCTGATAATTGTACCATGGTCCCAGCGCTTGCCAAAGACGATTATCAGAATTGCATGTTGACGCAGGCTGATCAATGTATTTTTGCATTTCAATTTCTTAATTTTGTTTTTAAAAATTTTCAATAGCCTAGTAATTATACCACAGATGACGCGTTCTGCCCGATAATTAATGCATAACACCATTTGATCGTGAAAACTTGGCTAATAATCACGAAAATACCGTCAAGCACTTAAAAACGTCCCGAATTTAATTTCACAAAACTACTTGTTAATCTTTTTTTATTATCTTTAAAATAGACCGCGCCTAGTATGGTTAAACGCGACATGGGTTATAATTATGATAGGTATAGGCGCACTCGACTATGATTATATATGTATATATATATATATATATATATATATATATATATATATATGTATATGTGTATGTATGTATGTATATATATATATATATATATATATATATATATATGTGTGTGTGTATATGTGTGTGTATTTTTATGTTCACCCCGATTATAAACATTCCCGGGGAAACAAATTCCCTGGGAATTAGCTTTTCCCGAGAATAATATCCTCCTATTCTAAACAACTGGGGAAGGGAATAATAGGAGAGAGAGAATTCGAAAAATTCGAAGTCAGCTGTTTTGTTTTGTTTTGTTATAACAAAAAAATTTACAATTCAGTTTTTGAAGAGTTAAACGTACAAAGTGCAAGAAAATTAATAAAAATTCAATAACAATGTTCAGTGTAGCTTTTATAATGGTAGCTGAAGCAGAACACGTTGAAGCTCAGCAGATAGACAACAAGGAGCAAAGGATAGCAAGAAGAAAGTTACGCGATGCCAGCAATCCACTTGAGTTGCCGCAAACTTTGTAAGTTTATGAAGAAACTATTAATAACATTTCTTGGTATTATAATTTTTCTCTGTAAGGTTTGAAAAATATTACAGGGTAAACAAACCTGCCTTCAAATATCTTCTGGATCTGTTAATGTCACACACTGAGCCAAAACGTAAGGCGTATGCAGTTTCCCCAATCGTTAAATTAAGTGCAACCCTACGCTTCTTTGCCGAAGGTGGGTACCAAACGGGCATAGGGAAAGACTGTGATGTGTCTGTAGCCCAGTGTAGCCTTAGCAAAGTTCTGGCAGAAGTTATCAACCTATTTGAGGATCATCTATGCCCAAGGTGGATAACTTTCTGCAGAACGGAAGAAGAAAAACGTAGAATTGCCTTAGCTCTTTATTTAAAGCATGGCATTCCTAGCGTTATAGGATGCGTTGACGGAACGCATGTCCGTATTATTGCACCTTCCAAGAATAAACACCTATACTACAACAGAAAGGGGTACTACAGTTTGAATGTAATGCTGGTAAATTAGTTTTCTATTTGAAATTTTGAACCAAAATTAAAAAAAAAATTGCAGGTGTGTGATCATGAGCTGAGGATTCAGTACATTGATGCCTCCCATCCTGGTGCGTGTCACGATTCCTTTATTTGGAATTCCAGCGAATTGCGAGCACATCTTGAGCAAGAATACCTTAGAGGCGGCAGCAGTTATTGGCTTCTTGGTAAGTATTTATGTATGTATATGATAAGAAAAATTAACAACGCATTTTTATTAGGAGACGCAGGCTATGCACTAGAGCCATGGCTTCTGACCCCTCATAGATGTCCACAGGATGGGTCCGTTGAAATAAAATTCAACGAAATTCACTCCAAGTGTCGCAATGTTGTTGAGCGCACCAATGGCGTCTTGAAAAATAGATGGCGATGCATTCTTGGTGCTAGAGAGCTACACTATGCTCCCGAAAAAGCAGCTAAAATCACAAATGTTTGCTGTGCGTTAAATAATATTTGTATTCATTTTAAGTGCAATACTGGTGTAGAGGGTCTAGAAAATGGAGATATTCTTAGTGTTCAAGATAATGATGTGGTATCCTTAGCTTCTGCGCAATATTTGTCCGTTGCCCAAAATATTAGAAATAACATAGGGAATAACCTATAATAAACCTCAATCATAATTGAACACAAGTACAATTTACTAATAAAAAATTCATCACATTTTATTTAAAAAAAAGTTAAAACTAAAAAGAAAAAACAAAATAAAGACTTTTAGAGATTAAAAACAAAAATAATTCATTATTCACAGGTTGTTCAGTTAAAAATTAAAAGCTAAAATAACTTACATATAAATATAAACTAAAATAACCTACACTATAAAAACAGAAATCATTTTCAGGTACAATTCATTGTTCACATATCACATATGTACATATTAATCCTTAATATTTCAGTTCTTGCAACTCCAATAATCGTCGGTTTTTTTCGATTTTATCTTCGATTTCTTTGAGTCGCAATTTTTCCATCACCAAGTTGTGACGCTTTTGCTCTTCCAACTCTGCCTTCTTTAAATCGTAAAGGCAGGTCAATAGAGCGATATACTTTCCTGGTGATTTGTTGCTGCTCTTTCATCGCTTCCAGCATCTGTTTTTGTATGCCGATCTCCTCTGTGAGGACGTCTCTATGAGATGCGAGCGTGTCCAAACCATTTTTTGTGTTTGGTTTAATTCTTTTTGCGGGTGGCTTTTGGGGTGTTTCGTTTTCGCTATGTACACTGCTTTCAACTACATCATCTAACAAATCCAGCAATGTATTTGAGACACTCTCTGTAGTTGGATTCGTAGAGCCTAACCCGAACTTGTTGGCCACACCCTCCACAGACTCCTTCATACATACTAAATTGTATATTGCCTCTTCATATGGAGACAATTTCTGCTCCATATTCGGGCCTCCACCAGTTCCCTTTGAAAATTTTAAATTCTGCGCCGCCTTGTGCCGGACGTACTTTTTCTGGTCGCACCAAACCTGAAAAATGTTTTGCTTAAAATTTATGATATTTTAAAGGACTAATTTTGTTATTCATACCTTCTTCCATTCGGCGATACTTTTTGATGGTGGCCCAGCTGCGTTCAATTCCGCCTCCAAATTGCGCCATACTCCGTTTAAATCTTCCTTGCTCCCCTTGAACCATCCTCGTGCAATATCTGGCTGGAATTGCATAGCATTTAAGAGAATGTCCAACTGCTTTCTATTTGTTGTTTTTGACCTGAAAGTAACAATAAATTACGATATCATTAAAATTGTTCATGAAAAATATTAAATACTTACATTTTTTTGCACAACTCCCTTTGAATTTTTTGGCGGAATTATTCCCAAAATTTGTCATCACATTCTCCCTCTCACTGACATTCGTAATACCTACTTTTTTCCCGGGGAAGAGTTTCCCAATTTCGAAGTTCATTTAGAATAGGGGAACAGGGAATTGGGAACAAATTCCCAGGGAATTGGTTTTCATAATCGGGGTGGTTATATGCTGAATGCACTTACCAAAATTTAAACGCAGCAAGCATAGGGTACAGCAACACAAAATTACAGGTAATTTAGGCGGGGTTGCTGCAAGTGGAACAAAGAATAATAAGTATATGTATAAACGTAAAGAGCATAGTCATATACAGTTTTTAGCTTATATTTGGATATAGTCCAAACCTGAATTTTTGTTCCGATACGCATAATTATGCCTTTTTTGTTTGCTGTCCGAGGCCAACTGTCGGCGTCAAAGAAGTGGTCGCCGGTGTTCTTGGTGCAATTATATATAGGTATACACTTTTAATATTGAAATAATTATATCACATGCAACTTACCTGGTTAAATCGCGTCGTGTTCCACCCGTTGAGTCCTACCAAGATGATTGCCCAGCGAAAATCTCCATCACGGACATTATTATCTATATAGTTTTTTTTCTTTTATATGGCATATAACCTGTATGTCCTTTTTATTGATTGATAGCCATGAGGTTAGCACTTGAAAGCAGGGTAGGTGGCCAGATCAACGAAAATATAGTCGAGGTGAATATGCCGTAAGGGATGCCAGACTAGCTTTAGATAGTAGTGGTGTATCCTGCAGCTGTTATTCACAACGATTTTTTTGTGTAGACGTGGTGAAATGTATACAAATTGGTCCGAAGTGCTTCCATCATTCTCGAGTATGCGGACTCGAGAATGATGGGGTTTGTTTTGTGCACCCTGTGGGAGATAAAACAGGGTAAGGTAGTGCTGAAGGTGCCAACCTTCAAAAATCAGCTGTTTAATATCAGCTGTTTGCGATCATCTGATAAATACAGGGACTCCTTTGGAAGATTATGGAAAATGGCAGCTGTTTTTTTTTGCGGGAATAAAAGGTGATAGGGAAGATGTGAGATCATATGAAGTGTGAACAGAAGCAACATTAGTTACGTTTTTATTGAAATATTCCAATAACGCAAATGACAAAAAGCAAGAAATAAGCAAATAAAAAAAAATACAGATATAAACTTTTTTATGTGAAAAATATTAAATATATATATATATAAGTAGTATGAATAAGGGGTTTCTAGATAGAAATGTGCAAAGGAAAAATGTGCATACCTTAACGCTTTAACGACCGATGGGGTTAAATTCGACCCCATGATATTTTGTGTTATGAGGGGGCAGCGTGTTCGGTTTTGCTTAAAGTGAAGTCGTGGTGGGGGGTTCGGTTTTGCTTAAAGTGAATATGAGGCGGCAGCGTGTTCGGTTTTGCTTAAAGTGAAGTCGTGGTGGGGGGTTCGGTTTTGCTTAAAGTGAATATGAGGCGGCAGCGTGTTCGGTTTTGCTTAAAGTGAAGTCGAGGTGGGGGGGTTCGGTTTTGCTTAAAGTGAAGTCGTGGTGGATGTTATTTTTGTTGAAGTGAAGTCGTAACATTTAATGTGTTTCTTAGAGGATTAATACAATATGAATTAAACTACATTAGGGCGTTTACGAAAGTCTGTGATTTTTTTTGCTAGTATTTAATAAATAAAATTCATTTACTGCGGTATATATTAATATCCCTAATACTACTCGTATTTGTTATCAGTATAAAATGTTAACCACATTATTTAAAAACAAAACACTAGTATTTAATAAATAAAATTCTTAGGATTTGTATTATAATTTTGTATGAGAAAACTAACAACGATGATATAAGTGCCACCCTATTGTATTGTTGTTCTGTTGTGGTTTTTTCATTGATATATATGAATGTGTTTGAAACAGTTGATTTAATTAAGTTGTTTGAATACAAAAGCTTGATTCTAACCATACACAACAAAGTTGATTAGAAATAAAAATCAAAAAAATACTATTTATGTATATACATACATATATTATTTATTAATTTGTTTGAAAATTTTATAACATAATAAAAAATAGTAAAAAAGAAAAAAATAAATCTCATATTGAAGTATATATAATATTATTGAAGTTCATCTTTATTGATCCAAGAATTATGTTGATTGGAAAATCCCAACCATTTTACGTACGCCTGGTGCCCCTTAGTTTTAATAACATTTTCAATCAAGTATGTATTTGGAAAATGTGTCTTTAATAGTTCATGTTCATAGAATCCACCAACAATCGGATTCCTTTGATAGTCTTCCAATAAATAGGTAATGGGGTTTGTGTTCTGTAAAGTACGAATTTTAAAAATTTCAGTTGTCCAGTTTGGAGTATATCCTTTTGAAAAAATATGTTTATATTTGCTAATTCGAACGTGATCTCCAACTTTTAGTTTACCAGATTTATATATTTTGGGATGATTATAGACTTGTTTTAGTATAGAACTTTCATTTTCTGCGTTAACAGACTTTGGTGTCATTCCAATTGTTCTATGCTTTTTATTATTATATTGATTAATTAAATCCTTGCATATATGTATCCATTGATAATTTCCTTGTAGACAAAAATTTTTCCACATCATTCCTTTTAGAGTTCTATTAAATCGTTCTACAATAGACGCTTTCATGATACTATATGTAGAATAGTGGTTGATATTATGTTTTTTCATCAAGTTTTGAAATATTTTATTATAGAACTCTTTACCATTATCGGTTTGCAAGTTTTTTGGAATTATCTTTAGCGAAAAAATAGATTGCATAGCATTGGTTATATCTTCACTACTTTTAGATTTTACAGGTACAGCCCAAGCAAACTTTGAAAATGTATCTATAACTGTTAAAATAAATCTATAGCCTTTGTTATATTTTGAGTAAGCACCCATTTCAACAAGATCTGCTTGCCAAAGATAATCAATTCCCTTGACCACCACTCGACGTCGAATGAAATTTCTACGTGCTTGCTTATGAAGCTCCTGAACCACTTCTTGTCGCTCCATTTCTAACGTCTATCTTACAGATTACATCAATTTAAATGCTGTTGATATTGAATTTAAATCAAAAACGATTTATATTTCTATGTTTAAATGTTTTGTAATGAGTTTCGTTTTTTCATTTAGACGTTCTTCAACTGAATCAATTTTGTAATTAAATAATGATCTCATTTCTTTTAGTGATTGATTGAGATTATCTAGTATTATACTTTGATCACGTATTAATTTACTTAAACGTGTTTCTACATTATCAAATTTTTCTGTATTCAACACGTTTTGTTGTTGTATTATTTCGTTAAAAAAAATCCTCCATTCCCTTAATTCTCTCCATATACATTGTATCCAGTTGTTTCTTTATTTCACTTAAATAACTTTTCATGTAAATTTTGTTTACAGCATCGTTTTCCAATACAGGACTAGCAATATTTTTTATTCTTCGCAAGTTAAAGTTGAAATTACGATCACTATCCAAATGAATCTTGAAATGTTGATTTTGGTATCTTGCAGATTTTTCAATATAATGTCCAAACTTATCGATAGGCATTTTATGAATATGAATTGTTAAACATTTTTAAGTCTATTTATATAATAATTTTTGCTTCTCTCAATTCCTCAATAATTGATACAATTTCATTATTATGATTTGAGTGACCAGCTGTTGTTGATGAAATCAAAAGACGCAATCTATCAACCAATTCATTAGGATCATCCCAATAAACATAATTATGCTTTTTTCTATTCAATTTCATTAAACCTTTTCCCTTATGAATTTGCTGTTGTTTAAATAGGTTTTTAATAATTGTTGTATATTTAATTGAACGATTTCCTTTAATTTGACCATTAATACTGTTATTTCGTTTATGGGCATTAGTCATCTCCAATATTTGTTTATAATTATTTAAATCTCTTTTATTATAACTGATTGGTTTCTTATAAACTAACAATTCATATAAGCCTGATGTGAAGGGCCATTTTAAATTACCTACAGTAATATTGGTTGAATTGAAAGCGATGGGTTCATTACCCAGTCTCCATATTTGATTTTTATCCTTATGAGGACCATAGGTTTTATCATATATATTTAAGTTAATTTTTGATAAATTGTATTGAATACTTTGATTGGGATGTATTGCAATGGTGTTATCATCATCATTGTTATCATCCTCATTATCAAAATTATCATTATTATCATCATCATCATCATCATCATGGTCATCATGATCATTTTCATCATCAAATGATTGAAACGTGTTTGAACTTTTCTCGATTTTCTTGTTATTAGAGCCTGAAGAAAACGTGTTATAATCAAGCTTACTCTTTTTATATGGTGTACTGAAGGCAACTTTATTATTCTCAAGATCATGTTTAAAAGAGTCATCCGGATATTTTTCATGTTTTATAATGGTGTTATTATTATTATTATTAGTTGATTGAACTAATTCTTTTAATGGTTTTGATATTGGTTTCAATGTCTTTTCCAACAATTCATCATTTGCAATTTCTCCAAGCAAAATATTCCTATATTTCTTTTTTAAAATATTTCGAGTTTTAATAAGATTATTAACTAGATTTGTGTTCATATTTATAGATAGAATTAGAAACAGATTCAAAACAGATCAGTTTAGCAGTTAGCGGTTTAATAGTTGAGAAGCTATTAGTTTAATAATTAATCTTGTACTGATTTTAAAATATCTGTAATGTTTCTTTTATAGATTTATAAATATATCGAAACCTTTTCTATATCGACCATTATTCATAGAATCATCTTTGTTAATAACTAGAAAACCATATTTTTCTTTCCAACACTCGGCACATAACTTATGAAATGTTTTGAAAGTCATATCAGAACCAACATGATCATTGTAAATATGCTTAATATTCATTACATCCTGTTTAAAAACTATAATCATATTAGCATTATCGCGAATCAAGTGTTTTGGTATACGTGTATAGGTTTAGCATAAATAAAAACTATCAATATCTTTATGACGGCCCATACAGAAGTAAGAACGTACATGATTTTGTTTCTCACAAGCTATATCGTCGAATATAAATACTGAATTTGGTTTAACTTCGTCTGGCGATAGAACATCATCATTATTGGAAAATGATGAAAAATTTATCTCCTTGATAGGTTTAATTAGACTTTCTAAGTACTTATATTTCGGTTGTTGTGTTGACTTTGAATATAAGTAAATATTTTGAAATTTCAATCCATGAGGACTTTCAATAAGACTGATCATCACATTTGTTTTTCCACAATTTGATGGACCCACAATAAGAGCTCGAATAGAATTCGGTAGTAATGAGCTATGACGAATTTTATTTGATGAACCGAGCTCTGATTCGATATTCCTTACATTAATCCTTTTATGTTGTTTAAAAAAACGCATTCTGAAATCTAATGATAGCATAATATATAAACCAGTCTCTTTTATTTGTTTTCAATCAATTTGATTTTAATCTTTAATCGATAAAGTGTCAATAGATATGACAATCATTTATAAAAAGATATTCAATCGTCATCCATACTTCATCGGTAAAGGTTTTCTGAATAAAATAATTAATAAACTTCCTATTGAACTTCATTTATCCGGTTATCAATTTTGTGGACCTGGAACAAAATTAAAGAAACGTTTAGAGAGAGGTGATCAAGGAATCAATCCATTGGATACTGCTTGCAGAGAGCATGATATAGCATACTCAAACAATAAGGATTTAGAGAAAAGACATATTGCTGATAGAATCTTAACTGAAAAGGCTTGGCAAAGGGTTAATGCTAGCGATAGTAGTTTCGGTGAAAAATCAAACGCTTGGTTTGTTACTACTGCAATGAAAACAAAAACAAAATTCGGAATGGGTAACGTTATTAGTAAAACTAAAAGATTGTCTTCAGTAAATAAACATCAACTATTTAGACATGCATTGAAAAGTGCAAGAAAGAATATAAAAAAAACTGAAAACTTGAAAGATGCTATAAAGATTTCACGAAAAGTAGTAAACAATATTTTCAAGGGCAAAAAAAAATCATTAATAAAAACACCTCGAATTATACCTCTACCTAAATCTGGAGGTTTTCTTCCACTTGCACCTATATTCGCTGCACTGGGCGCACTTGGTGGTTTAGCTGGTGGTGTATCTGGCATTACAAAAGCAATCAATGCAGTCAAAAATGGAAAGGAACAATTGACTGAAGCAAAACGACATAATAGTACAATGGAAGCCATTGCGATGGGAAAAGGCATGTTCTTAAAACCATATAAAAAAGGATTTGGATTATATTTAAAACCTTATCAACAAAATTTTTAATGAAGCTACCTAAAAGAGCTCTTTCTGATGTAGACTTGAGAAAATATGCAAAACATATTCCAAATTTTAGAGGCGTGTTTATGTGTAACACTCTTCCAAGCAAACCATTTAAAAAAGAATGTAGAATAATCAATCTGGATACTTCAAAGGGACCTGGTACACATTGGGTAGCATACTGGAAAAACAACAATCAAATCGAATATTTTGATAGCTTTGGCAATTTGCAACCACCGAAACAATTAATAAAATATTTAGGAAAAAACATTAGTTATAATTATGATAGATATCAAAATTTTAATACAATAAATTGTGGTCATTTATGTTTAAAATTTTTGTTTTCGAAGCTAAACTAAAAAGAAACTATAAATGTTTTAATAAAATACATTGATTAAGAATTAAAAAGATCTTGTTTTATTTATTTTTTTTAATTTTAATTTTTCTAATTTATTATATTATAATTAAATAATTTTTCTAATTTCACTTGTTAGAGGTGAGTATTCGATTAAGCGATCATGAATAACTAAACAGTATGCTGATGTTTTTTCTGGAATTGGTTTGTTTGCTTCAGTATCAAATTCAATTCGTACATCAATAGGTCCAATTTTAACAGTTTCATTTTGATGTGAAACATCAACAACAATAAGCGGTGCGTAAGACTTGTAATCATTAACATCCAGCAATGGTTCAGGTTCTCGCATGTAAAAACTTTGTTGAAATTTTGCATACATATTATATAGTACAGAATACTGGCCATTCTCAAAACGATTATTTAAATCATCATATGGATATGACTCTGAGTTTAGATATACTTTTAAATTAGAGATATTACAATGGTCAAATATATTTCCTTGTTCTTTACTTTTCACTTTTTGTAAACCAATTATAAGAAATCGTGGTCTTTCGTTTTGTGGAGAAAGCTTCACATTCCATAAAACCTTTGTATTCGTTGGTAGTGCAGGATTCACATGACAATCCCAACTACGAAATGCAATTGGTATAGAATTTTTGCTGTTGAACATTTTCCATTTAGATATTTCTAAAACAGAAAATCCAATATAAATGGGTTTATTGTACACAGATTTAATTCTTTTCATTTGAATGGCATGCATATTATCATGAATCTGAAGTGAACTATGAAAATTTGGTTTAGCTATAAGAGCCCTAGCTCCTAAACGTTTACCCCTACATTCAAGTTAAGTAAATCATCAAAAATGGAATCACATTTAAAAAAAATTTTTCAATAATCACAAAATAAAACCATTCTCCCTATAAAGGAGATGGTTTTTAATCATAATTATAAAATAATAAAGATGGAGCGTGTACAGACACGCTTTGGGATGAAAATTCGGTGTCTGGTAGAGGGAACTCATTATATATACCTACCGAGTATATTTATTGAGACGATAGACGATGATGCTATTGCAGAAGTTAATGTTAATACATACTACATTTCCAAAATAAAGAAAGGAAGCAGTGGGTTATACTATGAATTAACCATTATTGCGGAAACATCAGGTAATTTCTGGTAAAATAATTTTTATTTATATTTTTTGATTATTAAATATAATAATAATAATTGATTATTTTCGTTTAAGCTCAAGATACACCAGAGAAATAAATTGAGTATTGAAGACAAAAACAACAACAGCAACAACAACAACAACAACAACAAACATTACTTTGAATGATGAAGCTGCGATTTTTATAATTTTTTTATTTTCTTTTTTAATAATGGGTGGGGGTTTGGGTGGGGGTTTGGCTGAGGTTTGGGTGGGGTTTGGCTGGGGTTGGTTGGTTAGGATTTGTATTATAATTTTGTATGAGAAAACTAACAACGATGATATAAGTGCCACCCTATTGTATTGTTGTTCTGTTGTTAAAAGTTCTGTTGTGGTTTTTAAGTTCTGTTGTGAGTTTTTTTTCATTGATATGTATGAATGTGTTTGGTATGTGTTTGATTTAATTAAGTTGTTTGAATACAAAAGCATAATTGTAACCACACACCCAACAAAGTTGATTAGAAATAAAAATCAAAACAATACTATTTATGTGTGCATATATGTATATACATATATTTTATTTATTAATTTGCTTGAAAATTTTATAATATAATAAAAAATAATAAAATCTCATATTGAAGTATATATAATATTATTGAAAAGTTCTTTCTAACGCACACACGTAATAAGTTCTAAAAAGAAAACAACGTAAAAAATGAACGGTAGATTTATTTGTGAATTTTGTAAATCGATAAAAGTTGGGAACAAGCATTATGTATAATGAATTTTTATAATAATTTAAAAACATAGACTTTATAAACAGTTCTACAGTCGTCGTCGTCGTCGTTGTGACTTGATTAGTATTGCACAATGTCCGAGGAGAGAATATTAGTTGTAGATGTACAAGGTTTTTATCTCAACAATAAATTCATCGAAAAAGAACTGAGTATTTCAATTAACGATATACAAGTACAAACATTTATTATTAAGCCACCTTTTCCATATTCATTGTTGACAACAAAAGAAAAAGATTCAATTAATTGGCTTTATAATCATCATCATGGATTAAAATGGAAAGATGGTGATTCAACCTTAACAAATATTGTGGAATATTATATTGCGCATGTTAAAGATAAAAACTTTATTTATTATGCTAAAGGATTAGAAAAAATTAAGTGGATTCAAAATATTTTTAAAGATAAAATTAATTTTTATAACCTAGATGATCTAAATTGTCCAAATTTAAAAACATTATATCAAAATGATAAATCTGTAAATGTTTGTTGTTATCATAGAAAATATTGTATATGTGCTGAAAAAAATGTAATACTATTAAGAAAGTTTATTAAATCAAATATTAATAAAGAAAACATAAAATTATAAAAGACATTTTTTGATTTATTATTTAACACTTAAATCAGATAAAATAATCATCAAACATCAGTTCATTCTGAATACTTGAAATGTCAATAACAATATCTTTAAACGGAAACACTTCAACTCTGGTTGGAGAATATTTTCCTCCAATTGAACTCCCTACAAAATATGTTTGTGGACTTATTGATTTTGCAACATTCAATTCCATACCCAATGTAGATGTTCACAACAATTTGTTTCATATAGGAAATCATATTATTACTATTCCGGTTGGTTCATATGAACTTGAGGATATTGATTCTTTCTTAAACTCAAGCTTAAAAGATATTGATGAATCAATTTATCTAATAATTGAAGCTAACAATAACACACTTAAAACTGAAATAACCTCATCAATGAATATAGATTTTTCACAACCAAACAGTATAGGAAAGTTGCTCGGATTTAGCAAAACTAAATTAGAAGTAAATTCAACTGACTATTATAACACTGATCAAAATCTTCAAAATGATAAATCTGTGGAAGTGACGATTGTAGATATTAATCAATTGAATACTACAAGGTTATTTGAATCTGACTTACCTACACATATTACGGATGTTAATACAATACGCATTGAAAGCAACTTAACAACCGGATCATTTATTAATAACACTTCGACTCATGCTATTCATGAATTTCCTCTTGATGTTCCTCCAGGATATAAAATAAGCGAAAAACCTCGAAATGTTATTTATTTTCCTGTCAACTGTCAGCAAATAAACAACATAACGATTAGAATCTTAAATCAAGACGGTGAACTTATAAATTTTAGAGGAGAAAAAATCACTCTTAGACTCCACCTCAAACCAGAATAATGATCATTTACAATAAAAACGTAATGCAAAGAGGATTTCCATTCAATCCCTCATCAACTCACATTCGAGAAAGTATAAAAAGAAAAAACCCGTTAACATCATATAATACAGAATACTTAAAATCATTAGGATTTAATATTCAACCATGAATGAAATACTAAATGTCCTTCAAAAACCCATATATGATGAGAGTATTGTAAAAAGAGAATATCATAGTTACTCTCCATATCTAAAATCATTCAACAACAATGATGAAATTCGTATACCAATTCAAAATCAGGATCTCTTTGTCTTACCAAGTGAGAGTATGATTTACATTCATGGTTTTATAGTAAAGAAGGAAGCAAACAAAGAGGTTCCAGCTATAGATGTGAAAATTAAAAACAACTTTGTTTCATATTTGTTTGATGAAATTCGTTATGAAATTAATGGTTTTGAAGTTGATCGTACACGCAAACTTGGAATTTCATCCACCATGAAAAATTTCGTATCATTGAATAAGGCTGAAAGTGCTACACTAAAAAACGCTGGTTGGTGTCTTAACAAAACTTTTGTTTTAGAAAAAAGTCATTTTAGCTGTTGTATACCTCTGAAAATGTTGATGGGGTTTGCTGAAGATTATAACAAAATACTATTAAATTCGAAACATGAACTCATTCTTCAACGTTCTACATCCGATGAGAGATCATATTATTCTACAAATACAACTGATCAGTTGAAATTAACAATTCTGGATATAACATGGAAAATGCCGCATATTCAACTATCAGACTTTGCAAAATTGGAAATGTTTAAGATAATCAACAGCAAAAATTCTATACCAATTGCATTTCGTAGTTGGGATTGTCATGTGAATCCTGCACTACCAACGAATACAAAGGTTTTATGGAATGTGAAGCTTTCTCCACAAAACGAAAGACCACGATTTCTTATAATTGGTTTACAAAAAGTGAAAAGTAAAGAACAAGGAAATATATTTGACCATTGTAATATCTCTAATTTAAAAGTATATCTAAACTCAGAGTCATATCCATATGATGATTTAAATAATCGTTTTGAGAATGGCCAGTATTCTGTACTATATAATATGTATGCAAAATTTCAACAAAGTTTTTACATTACGCACCGCTTATTGTTGTTGATGTTTCACATCAAAATGAAACTGTTAAAATTGGACCTATTGATGTACGAATTGAATTTGATACTGAAGCAAACAAACCAATTCCAGAAAAAACATCAGCATACTGTTTAGTTATTCATGATCGCTTAATCGAATACTCACCTCTAACAAGTGAAATTAGAAAAATTATTTAATTATAATATAATAAATTAGAAAAATTAAAATTAAAAAAAATAAATAAAACAAGATCTTTTTAATTCTTAATCAATGTATTTTATTAAAACATTTATAGTTTCTTTTTAGTTTAGCTTCGAAAACAAAAATTTTAAACATAAATGACCACAATTTATTGTATTAAAATTTTGATATCTATCATAATTATAACTAATGTTTTTTCCTAAATATTTTATTAATTGTTTCGGTGGTTGCAAATTGCCAAAGCTATCAAAATATTCGATTTGATTGTTGTTTTTCCAGTATGCTACCCAATGTGTACCAGGTCCCTTTGAAGTATCCAGATTGATTATTCTACATTCTTTTTTAAATGGTTTGCTTGGAAGAGTGTTACAC
Organism: Linnaemya vulpina; assembly: GCA_963675445.1. Lineage (NCBI taxonomy): Eukaryota > Metazoa > Arthropoda > Insecta > Diptera > Tachinidae > Linnaemya > Linnaemya vulpina. Next base: position 45,535,380 of record OY776279.1, on the reverse strand, counting down.
ATAAACACGCCTCTAAAATTTGGAATATGTTTTGCATATTTTCTCAAGTCTACATCAGAAAGAGCTCTTTTAGGTAGCTTCATTAAAAATTTTGTTGATAAGGTTTTAAATATAATCCAAATCCTTTTTTATATGGTTTTAAGAACATGCCTTTTCCCATCGCAATGGCTTCCATTGTACTATTATGTCGTTTTGCTTCAGTCAATTGTTCCTTTCCATTTTTGACTGCATTGATTGCTTTTGTAATGCCAGATACACCACCAGCTAAACCACCAAGTGCGCCCAGTGCAGCGAATATAGGTGCAAGTGGAAGAAAACCTCCAGATTTAGGTAGAGGTATAATTCGAGGTGTTTTTATTAATGATTTTTTTTTGCCCTTGAAAATATTGTTTACTACTTTTCGTGAAATCTTTATAGCATCTTTCAAGTTTTCAGTTTTTTTTATATTCTTTCTTGCACTTTTCAATGCATGTCTAAATAGTTGATGTTTATTTACTGAAGACAATCTTTTAGTTTTACTAATAACGTTACCCATTCCGAATTTTGTTTTTGTTTTCATTGCAGTAGTAACAAACCAAGCGTTTGATTTTTCACCGAAACTACTATCGCTAGCATTAACCCTTTGCCAAGCCTTTTCAGTTAAGATTCTATCAGCAATATGTCTTTTCTCTAAATCTTTATTGTTTGAGTATGCTATATCATGCTCTCTGCAAGCAGTATCCAATGGATTGATTCCTTGATCACCTCTCTCTAAACGTTTCTTTAATTTTGTTCCAGGTCCACAAAATTGATAACCGGGTAAATGAAGTTCAATAGGAAGGTTATTAATTATTTTATTCAGAAAACCTTTACCGATGAAGTATGGATGACGATTGAATATCTTTTTATAAATGATTGTCATATCTATTGACACTTTATCGATTAAAGATTAAAATCAAATTGATTGAAAACAAATAAAAGAGACTGGTTTATATATTATGCTATCATTAGATTTCAGAATGCGTTTTTTTAAACAACATAAAAGGATTAATGTAAGGAATATCGAATCAGAGCTCGGTTCATCAAATAAAATTCGTCATAGCTCATTACTACCGAATTCTATTCGAGCTCTTATTGTGGGTCCATCAAATTGTGGAAAAACAAATGTGATGATCAGTCTTATTGAAAGTCCTCATGGATTGAAATTTCAAAATATTTACTTATATTCAAAGTCAACACAACAACCGAAATATAAGTACTTAGAAAGTCTAATTAAACCTATCAAGGAGATAAATTTTTCATCATTTTCCAATAATGATGATGTTCTATCGCCAGACGAAGTTAAACCAAATTCAGTATTTATATTCGACGATATAGCTTGTGAGAAACAAAATCATGTACGTTCTTACTTCTGTATGGGCCGTCATAAAGATATTGATAGTTTTTATTTATGCCAAACCTATACACGTATACCAAAACACTTGATTCGCGATAATGCTAATATGATTATAGTTTTTAAACAGGATGTAATGAATATTAAGCATATTTACAATGATCATGTTGGTTCTGATATGACTTTCAAAACATTTCATAAGTTATGTGCCGAGTGTTGGAAAGAAAAATATGGTTTTCTAGTTATTAACAAAGATGATTCTATGAATAATGGTCGATATAGAAAAGGTTTCGATATATTTATAAATCTATAAAAGAAACATTACAGATATTTTAAAATCAGTACAAGATTAATTATTAAACTAATAGCTTCTCAACTATTAAACCGCTAACTGCTAAACTGATCTGTTTTGAATCTGTTTCTAATTCTATCTATAAATATGAACACAAATCTAGTTAATAATCTTATTAAAACTCGAAATATTTTAAAAAAGAAATATAGGAATATTTTGCTTGGAGAAATTGCAAATGATGAATTGTTGGAAAAGACATTGAAACCAATATCAAAACCATTAAAAGAATTAGTTCAATCAACTAATAATAATAATAATAATAACACCATTATAAAACATGAAAAATATCCGGATGACTCTTTTAAACATGATCTTGAGAATAATAAAGTTGCCTTCAGTACACCATATAAAAAGAGTAAGCTTGATTATAACACGTTTTCTTCAGGCTCTAATAACAAGAAAATCGAGAAAAGTTCAAACACGTTTCAATCATTTGATGATGAAAATGATCATGATGACCATGATGATGATGATGATGATGATAATAATGATAATTTTGATAATGAGGATGATAACAATGATGATGATAACACCATTGCAATACATCCCAATCAAAGTATTCAATACAATTTATCAAAAATTAACTTAAATATATATGATAAAACCTATGGTCCTCATAAGGATAAAAATCAAATATGGAGACTGGGTAATGAACCCATCGCTTTCAATTCAACCAATATTACTGTAGGTAATTTAAAATGGCCCTTCACATCAGGCTTATATGAATTGTTAGTTTATAAGAAACCAATCAGTTATAATAAAAGAGATTTAAATAATTATAAACAAATATTGGAGATGACTAATGCCCATAAACGAAATAACAGTATTAATGGTCAAATTAAAGGAAATCGTTCAATTAAATATACAACAATTATTAAAAACCTATTTAAACAACAGCAAATTCATAAGGGAAAAGGTTTAATGAAATTGAATAGAAAAAAGCATAATTATGTTTATTGGGATGATCCTAATGAATTGGTTGATAGATTGCGTCTTTTGATTTCATCAACAACAGCTGGTCACTCAAATCATAATAATGAAATTGTATCAATTATTGAGGAATTGAGAGAAGCAAAAATTATTATATAAATAGACTTAAAAATGTTTAACAATTCATATTCATAAAATGCCTATCGATAAGTTTGGACATTATATTGAAAAATCTGCAAGATACCAAAATCAACATTTCAAGATTCATTTGGATAGTGATCGTAATTTCAACTTTAACTTGCGAAGAATAAAAAATATTGCTAGTCCTGTATTGGAAAACGATGCTGTAAACAAAATTTACATGAAAAGTTATTTAAGTGAAATAAAGAAACAACTGGATACAATGTATATGGAGAGAATTAAGGGAATGGAGGATTTTTTTTAACGAAATAATACAACAACAAAACGTGTTGAATACAGAAAAATTTGATAATGTAGAAACACGTTTAAGTAAATTAATACGTGATCAAAGTATAATACTAGATAATCTCAATCAATCACTAAAAGAAATGAGATCATTATTTAATTACAAAATTGATTCAGTTGAAGAACGTCTAAATGAAAAAACGAAACTCATTACAAAACATTTAAACATAGAAATATAAATCGTTTTTGATTTAAATTCAATATCAACAGCATTTAAATTGATGTAATCTGTAAGATAGACGTTAGAAATGGAGCGACAAGAAGTGGTTCAGGAGCTTCATAAGCAAGCACGTAGAAATTTCATTCGACGTCGAGTGGTGGTCAAGGGAATTGATTATCTTTGGCAAGCAGATCTTGTTGAAATGGGTGCTTACTCAAAATATAACAAAGGCTATAGATTTATTTTAACAGTTATAGATACATTTTCAAAGTTTGCTTGGGCTGTACCTGTAAAATCTAAAAGTAGTGAAGATATAACCAATGCTATGCAATCTATTTTTTCGCTAAAGATAATTCCAAAAAACTTGCAAACCGATAATGGTAAAGAGTTCTATAATAAAATATTTCAAAACTTGATGAAAAAACATAATATCAACCACTATTCTACATATAGTATCATGAAAGCGTCTATTGTAGAACGATTTAATAGAACTCTAAAAGGAATGATGTGGAAAAATTTTTGTCTACAAGGAAATTATCAATGGATACATATATGCAAGGATTTAATTAATCAATATAATAATAAAAAGCATAGAACAATTGGAATGACACCAAAGTCTGTTAACGCAGAAAATGAAAGTTCTATACTAAAACAAGTCTATAATCATCCCAAAATATATAAATCTGGTAAACTAAAAGTTGGAGATCACGTTCGAATTAGCAAATATAAACATATTTTTTCAAAAGGATATACTCCAAACTGGACAACTGAAATTTTTAAAATTCGTACTTTACAGAACACAAACCCCATTACCTATTTATTGGAAGACTATCAAAGGAATCCGATTGTTGGTGGATTCTATGAACATGAACTATTAAAGACACATTTTCCAAATACATACTTGATTGAAAATGTTATTAAAACTAAGGGGCACCAGGCGTACGTAAAATGGTTGGGATTTTCCAATCAACATAATTCTTGGATCAATAAAGATGAACTTCAATAATATTATATATACTTCAATATGAGATTTATTTTTTTCTTTTTTACTATTTTTTATTATGTTATAAAATTTTCAAACAAATTAATAAATAATATATGTATGTATATACATAAATAGTATTTTTTTGATTTTTATTTCTAATCAACTTTGTTGTGTATGGTTAGAATCAAGCTTTTGTATTCAAACAACTTAATTAAATCAACTGTTTCAAACACATTCATATATATCAATGAAAAAACCACAACAGAACAACAATACAATAGGGTGGCACTTATATCATCGTTGTTAGTTTTCTCATACAAAATTATAATACAAATCCTAAGAATTTTATTTATTAAATACTAGTGTTTTGTTTTTAAATAATGTGGTTAACATTTTATACTGATAACAAATACGAGTAGTATTAGGGATATTAATATATACCGCAGTAAATGAATTTTATTTATTAAATACTAGCAAAAAAAATCACAGACTTTCGTAAACGCCCTAATGTAGTTTAATTCATATTGTATTAATCCTCTAAGAAACACATTAAATGTTACGACTTCACTTCAACAAAAATAACATCCACCACGACTTCACTTTAAGCAAAACCGAACCCCCCCACCTCGACTTCACTTTAAGCAAAACCGAACACGCTGCCGCCTCATATTCACTTTAAGCAAAACCGAACCCCCCACCACGACTTCACTTTAAGCAAAACCGAACACGCTGCCGCCTCATATTCACTTTAAGCAAAACCGAACCCCCCACCACGACTTCACTTTAAGCAAAACCGAACACGCTGCCCCCTCATAACACAAAATATCATGGGGTCGAATTTAACCCCATCGGTCGTTAAAGCGTTAAGGTATGCACATTTTTCCTTTGCACATTTCTATCTAGAAACCCCTTATTCATACTACTTATATATATATATATATATATATATATATATGTATATATACAGTGAAAGCTCTGATAACCGGACACTCACCGTCGCGGTATTTTTGTCCGTTTGTAGGAGGTGTCCGCTTAAAAGAAGTACACACTTACTATTATAAATATGTATATGCGGTTGAAAAAATTGATTCAGGTTTGACTGCTTTAATTTATTATTTGTTTACCTGCTTACCTCTATATAAGGGGTATTTTCTAACAGCCGGCGGTGGTAAGTACTTACGGGACTGGCCAGACTGTTGGCAGCGCTGGCATGGAAATTCTACGTTGCGGCAATCACGAGCTACTGAGCTCATTAAAATCATAGAATCTGTTCATAAAGAGGTCAATTTACAAGTTCATTGAAACAATGGACGGTTTTATGGTGCCAATTAAATTTTACATTGGTTGAAATAAACCGTATATATTTCAATGAACGGTAGTCCTTCAAACAATGGCCTCTTTCATTGTACTTTTTTGGTTCAATCTTGTTAACCTTCGGCTAACATCCTCAAAATATCTTGCATGTTGCTTGTACATTTTTCTATTGTTCATTAAAGGAAGGAAAACGTACTAACATAAAAATTGATGTGCGACTGTCCGAGCAAAAAAAGCGCTAGTTGTATATTGTTTTTACATGAAACCAATTGCAAGCTGTTGCTAGCAATTGTTGTGTTAATTCTAACACAATTAGAGTTATAATAAAGATAACCAATTTTAGCATAAAAAAGAAAGAAAATAAAAAGGAGAATTGAGGAATGAGATCTTGTAACTTTCAAGTGGAAATTTGAAATAATATCTTCAATTATTTCAGGAAATTTTGGGTAAAGGTTGACGAAAATTTTGGACTTCTTTCTGCACGACAATTCCCTAAAAATGCTTATTCAGGAAAAAATTTTTGTTTTATTTCTAAAACCAATAAAATAGACATGTTGTGAAAATCAGAAAATAACAGACCAGAAAAATCTTATAAAATTGCAAAAATGCCTACAAGGCGCTGAATAAGTTGCAGAGCAGGGCAAATTAATGACGCCGGCCACCGTGCCCTTCGATATTGAAAGTACTGCGAATGCTATATGGTAGGCCGAAAATATTACACCACACTCTGCAAAGCAAATTAAAACAAGAAAAACCCATATGCAAAAATAAATTGAATACATTAATTAATTTAACCCTCACTGTATAAATTGCAGAGCAATAATGCAGGCAATGGGGCGTGTCGATTATCTTAACTATATAATGCTCTTAAATGAATTGGTAGATAAATTGCCAAGTGATCTGAAATTTGACTGTATACGCAATCGTATTGCATTTGCTCGGGAGCTTTGTTTACAATGGACGGAGATACTATGCCAGAAAAAGAAAGTTGAAAGATGGCCACATTGCAGATTGCCTCACGAGATATCAATACACGAAAATTTTGCCTGCACAGTGCACCACAGTGTCATCGCTAAGCTTGCCTGAGCAAGCACTGACAAATCTGAAATCGATGCTTGTGACGACTTTACGAGCGCTTCTATACTTCCTTCTATACACGAGATGTTCCATCAAGTGCGTGTAGCGTATGATGATCAAATGTCTCAAAAGTTTTTATGCCGCAAGAGCAACATATCAAAGATTCTCGGCATATGGTAGGTGGCATAGTTATCCCTGACGTTTTTGAGGACAAATGATTTGACGCAAAATGTTGCAGGTCGTGATGACCATATATGATCCACTAGACCTTTTAGTGTTTTATGTGATCTTCGCAAAAACATTTCTCCAACAAATCTGGTGAAACATGGGATGAGCCTGTTCTCACTGATGGAGAACAAAAATTGTGGCTATGGTTCAAATTACTACCTGAAATACCACGAATACGTATTCCTCGCTGTTGTGATATAGTCAGCTCCTGTTCAGGTATTGAAATGCATGAATTTGTGGATTCTAGGAACAGTGCATATGTGGCTCTTTTATATTTAAGAGTAGAGAGATGAGGAGAAGTGAAATGCAGTCCAAGACGAGAGTAGGACCATTGAAACCTGTTTCCATTCCGAAACTGGAATTATTTGCATGGCGAACTTTATAAGTAATGCGTTGCGTATTGGGTTCGGTCTAACACTAGAAAATATGACTTTGGTATACTTAGAAAGAAAGGGCGAATCGATGCCATTCAAGATGTTGCAACAAGTGTTAAGCGGCCCATAGTTATACCTCGTAAGCGTTCAGTAACAATTTTACTCTCAGATTTTTACTACCGCAAGTACTACCGTTTGCATATAAATGGGCTTAGAGCGCTGGTCGCAGATGCTTCAAAAAGATGTCAGGTTTGAAAAAATCGTGCAGCGGCTTCACGATATTCTGAAATGGATGATGTACCTTCTAAACGACTGGTTGTTTTCACAAGACCCTTCCATTTCACCGGTGTTGTCTATTTTGGGCCATTGGAGGTAGTAGCTGGCAGACGCCGAGAGAAACGCGGGAGTATTGTTCACAGTCATGACTGTGTGCACAGTGCACATAGAAATTGCATCTCGTTATATACAGACTCATTCTTGTTGGTATTAAAGCAGCTTATCAGTAGCTGAGGAGTTCCGCAGCGCGTTATGTTAGATAATGCGACTAGCTTTGGAGGTGCCAACCGTGTGCTTCAAAACGAAGCACAGAAGCGTTTTTAAAACCAAGAGTGTCCTTTTAAAAGTAAACCACCTGCATTCTGCACCAAGCTTTCGAGGGAAGAATGTTGCGTGGTAAATACTCTATCACTCCACTGTACTATTTAACACGTCAACTGGCAAAAAAAAAAGCCAATTGCAAACTTATAGATATATGCACATATAAAGCTTTTCTTAAATCGAAATACAGTTCTGAATTTATAAGTTATATATTACTAGCAATATATCTAGTTTATTAGTGGTAAACTCTGTTGTGAGACCGGGCGCTAGTAAAATTTGATTTAAGGCTAAGAGAAAGAAGCACAATTGTAAGCTACACTTATCAAAAGAAATTAGTGTGAATTATATTATAATTTATAGCATTACCTACTGAATTTATGCTGAAATCTGTGTTTGATTTACTAGGCCGTACACCATCCAACACCACGCCAATACGAATTAGATTGGACTTTAGGATCTTATTGCAAAGATCACAATTTCACAAATAAAATCCTCTTGTTTACGCCCATAGACGTAAAGTCAGAACATTTTCTGACAGTGTGAATAATTTCGCACAGCTTATAAAATGACCCATTGAGCTTACTGGCTTGACTAGGGTAGGATGAATTGAGAAGTTAGGAAATTTATTCACCTCTCAATAGACTTCTTAATTTCTATCATTGAGCTTCTAAAAAGTTTTTAGCCACTCTGATATTTCAGATTATATGCGTAAACTGTATAGCTTCGGCCTGTTTCCACTCATTCAAATCAGCGGAATTCCAAATTTGCTTAAACTTTTTGTCAATATCTGATCAAAATGCTTATAACTTTTTCTTTTTGAATTTTAAGGCTGGTATAGATTCAAAAATTCCTTTAATCGAATTGGATGCAGTTATCTAAATCCTTTAACATATATATTAATGTATATATGGTTATGTTAAAACTATTCAAATTTGGGTACTCAAGGGTTAATTGTAAGATATATAAGAATATCAATAAGACACTAATATTAAAGTGAAGAGAAAAACTGTGTATCCGCAGAAAAGCTTACACTTGTGTGCTTTTTCAATTAATTATGTGCACTATCCACTGTGATACGTAGTATTTGTTTTTCACATTAATAATGTTACTTTTCTACAAACTTTTAATATGATGGGCTTTTGCAATGTAGGATAATTTACTTTATTGCTTTTAGACTGAAGACAAATTTAATTTCAACTTTGAGTCCAACAATGTACGTAAGTTGTAAAATTTACAGACTTACCTTGATGGCTTTAGTGTACAGACCTCCACCAGAGTTTGTAATCTCTCTTGTGTTTCTCTCCTTGTTACCTTCACGATTTGTTCTATGCTAATTATTTGTGTTGGGTTAAACGTATTTTAAAACGCTTGTCGGTAAGGTAATTATTATATTTTTTTTTTGTATTTTATTCGACCTTGTTTTTTTACTTAAGTTCTTCTTATAATTATTCTTCAGGCTCTAGGTCTAAGACTCGAAAATAAAACTCTTGTTATGTTTTATCTCGTTATATTTGTAAATATTTTATTATTTTGATATTTCGAACACCTTCGGTGTTCTTCTTCAGAAAAACCTGAAAAAACAATTTTGTTGTTACAACATTTAGTATCGCAAAAATATAATTTGATTTAAATTAACTAAAGAGATATTTATAAACAAGTGTTTAAAATTATAAACATAACAACACGTAAATATATTTTGTCTTACTATTGAGTAAAGTCGTCTAGTTTTGAAAAGGGTTAAATGTTTACTAAAATTGTTTTGTTATTATATGTCTATACGTATGCACGCAATTTTCCGTGTCTGTTTTGTAGTTCATCCTGATTTCGGCGGGAGTGTTAATTATATGTAGCATTTCTACAGTGAATCATTTTTTATAATTATGTTCTTGTTGTAATATTTCTGTTTTATTTATGTCTGGCGAGTGACCATGCATTGCACAGTGGGCTGCTAATGCGGTTTCTTGTTCCACATTTTCGTTTCTATTTTAGTTTTATAATTAGATTTGTGTGCAGCCAATCTTGTCCTAAGCTTTGATTTTGTTGTTCCTACATATATTTTCTTACATACATTTTTGCCATCCCCATAGCAAGGTATTTTTTAGATAATATTATATATATCTAACTTGTCTAATTTTGTTTTTGTATTTGAAAAGAGGGAGTTTAAAGTGTTTGTGTTTTTTAGAGCAATGTTAACGTCATCAGTGTTGTAGATATTGGATTGCGTGATTCTGTCTGAGAAACCTGGTACGTGTGTTAAGGACTTGTAAATCTTTTCCGATTTTGGTGTATGTATTTTGTTTAAATTCTTTATCGTGTCCCTTATGATTGGATATGAAAAGCTGTTTTTTAGTAATATATTTCTTATTTTTTTGTAGTTTTCGTTGTGAAATTTATTATCGCTTATTTTTAAAACTCTTGTGACAAAGTTCTTAGCAGTATTTATTTTGACGTGTTTTGGGTGGTTAGAATGGAAGTTTATAATTCTCCCCGACGCAGTTGGTTTTTGATACCAATCAGTTATTAAAGAATTATTTTCTCTTATAATTAAGGCATCTAAAAACGGTAGCTTTCCATCTTTCTCTACTTCTATCGTAAATTGAATCCTTCGATGGAAATTATTTAAACATTTTAGTGTTTCATCTTCACTACTGCGCTTAATGATACAAAACAAATCGTCTACATATTTGCTTAGAACTCTTGGTCTTATGTCTAGTTTTCCTATGCTGCGGTCTAGTAGTTCTTTCATGATAATATCAGCAATCACCGATGAAGCTGGTGATCCCATAGGCATTCCTTTAAATGTTCATAAATCTTGTCGTTATACTTAAAATACCTATTATCCTTTATACAAAACGTAATAATGTCCACAAGCAGATCTTTAGGTATATTTGTATGTTGGGAAACTTTGTCGCATTTGTCCTTTATTAAATTGATTGCCAGATTGACGGGTATACTTGGAAAATGTGATATCACATCAAAAGATACTAATATCTCCTCTTTAGAAACTGTTTCTTGGTAAATTTTTCTTTTAAACTCTACTGCGTCCTTAACATTATAATTTGATTTCTTAGTAGTGTTCTTCAAAATCTGAGTTATGTACGATGGAGAATTTATTGATGAACAAATCGGTCTTAGCGGCATACCTTCTTTGTGGACTTTCGGGAGTCCATATATTCTAGGAGCAGTGGCTACTGATGTCAGTAGTTTGTATTTTTCTCTAGCATCTACTGTTATGTTTTGAATAAACAGCTTCTCCACTAATTTGTTGTTCTGCGTCTGTAGTTTTGTTGTTGGATATGTTTTTAATCGTCTGTATTTACCCATATCTTGTATAATATCCCTCATTTTTTTCTCATAATCTATCTTCTCGATTGCTACCGTCGTATTACCTCTATCTGCCTTTAAAATCAAAATATTATTATTTCTTCTCAAAAAGTTTTATGTTTGTTCCACTGTGCGGACGATAGCTTTTTCATCTGTTGTTAATGATCGTTTATTTAGGTAGTTATCCATCGTCATTACAAGTTTTGTTCTGGCAATCTCTTGTTTTTCTTTCTCTTTGTTTGTTTGTATGATATCTTCTCCGTCTGCAATGCATTTAAATATTGGAAATTGTTGTTTTGTTATTGGAAGAGCGCATTTTGGACCTAAAGACAATAATTTTTTGGAGTTTTCAGGAATTTCTGTGTCAGTCTTATTTATGAATCAGCTTTTGTTGCATTTTATAAATGGTTTTTTCTCATAGATATTTCTTAATGCGTCAAATTTCTTGTTTTGTGTTTTTTTGAGCTTACTTTTTATATTTTGAGATATAATGTCTTCACTTCTACATAGTAATGTAATGGTCTTCAGACATATTTTCTTTCAGATATGCGATACGTTTTTCTAAATCATTGTCAATAGCTGTAATACAAAAACAAAATTAGACAAGTTAGATAAATATAATGTTATCTACAAAATACCTTGCTATGGGAATGACAAAAATGTATGTAAGAAAATATATGTAGGAACAACAAAATCAAAACTTAGGACAAGATTGGCTGCACACAAATCTAATTATAAAAATAGAAACGAAAATTTAGAACAAAAAACCGCATTAGCAGCTCACTGTGCAATGCATGGTCACTCGCCAGACATAAATAATGCAGAAATATTACAACAAGAACATAATTATAAAAAAAGATTCACTGTAGAAATGCTACATATAATTAACACTCCCGCCGAAATTAGGATGAACTACAAAACAGACACGGAAAAATGCGCGCATACATATAGACATATAATAACAAAACACAATAAACCAAAACAAATTTAGTAAACATTTAAACCTTTTCAAAACTAGACGACTTTACTCAATAGTAAGACAATATATATTTACGTGTTGTTATGTTTATAATTTTAAGCACTTGCTTATAAATAACTCTTTAGTTAATTAAAATCAAATTATATTTTTGTGATACTAAATGTTGTAACAACAAAATTGTTTTTTCAGTTTTTCCTGAAGAAGAACACCGAAATTGTTCGAAATATCGAAATAATAAAATATTTACAAATATAACGAGATAAAAAATGACGAGAGTTTTATTTTCGAGTCTTATGAAATAGTTCCATATCCGAAGCGAAAAATACTACTGCGAAATTTAATGTGGGGTAAATAATACTTGTTGTGTTGTTGGATAAACGAAAATGTATCTATCAGCAGCGATGCGATGATGCCATATATTTTTATGATGTACATACAATATAAAAACTTTTTGTATACATATTTTATATTTATATATTTATATATGTATATATTATTTATATTTATATATGTATATATTTTATATTTATATATGTATATATATATATATATATATATATATATATATATATATATTATTGATTGAAAAATTAAGTATCAACAAATTTTATTTTATTGGCGCAGGCGATTCGTTCGGCATTAGTAAATAACAAAATTAGCGCAAAAATTCTGTATAAATAGCGGAGCTGATATGGAATGATTTTTTCAGCGGATCAGTGAATCGTTCAAGTATTTTATATGAACTCATTTTGTCTTGAATATGAATTTAATTAACATATAAATTAATTCATAACAAATCAAAAGTTTTGAATGCATTCGCTTTGTTAAAATAGAAGGATTGATTTTGTATTAGAAATAAGTTATTAAGGAATTCATATAATATAAGAAAGGATAAATTTATTTTGGTAAAGCCAAGAGAGTTGGAGATTTTAATAAAAATATTTAAACCTTTTTCAAAATTTTTATATAGAAAAAAATTTAATTATTATTAGTAATATGTTGTTAATTTTAGTATTTTGCATTTATAAATTTTTTCTTGTTATACATATATCTTTTTTATTACTTTTTTATAGAATTGCTTTTCTATTTTTATTAATTGAAAAAATCGTTTCTTAACTTAGAACTATGTACCTTTTCCTATAGCCCAAGAACAATGCTTTCGAAGGAGCAACAATAAAAAAACGTCCAATAATTGCTGTTTATAGTGGAAACAATCTTCACCTAACCATTCTGGGGTTGAGCGTTTGCACAAGTCAATAATAAATGATTTTATACCATTCCGTTCCGGTTCAGTTTTAAAGATATTGTGATATATTAAAATATGTATCTTACTTGCATCCATTATTTTGGCGGATGGAGCAGCTGAATTTCCAAAATCTGTCAGAGACAGATAGTTCTTAAAGAATAAAAAAAGCTCCCTTGGGGCGATCAAAACTTCATCCATCTTCCTAAGGTCATTGCAGCATTTTTTGCATTGCAGATTTGAAATAATTTTAAATGCGACATAACCAACGAAGTATTTCATGGAAACCAGTTCAAAATTTATGTTCACAGAATTATGAAAAATATCTTCTAAAAAGTAATCTCCATTAAAAACTTAGAAAAACTTGGTTCAATAATCTTAGCAACCATAACTTTTGCCAAAATAATATTCAACTCGGCTAGGGAAGGGTTGCTGTTGTTGTCTCCCTTTTGCCGCAGTTCAGACAATATATTTTCTTACTTGTCCTGCTTAAGAAATTTTGTCATGACATAACATTAATCACCCCCTTCTTTTAAAATGTCATTAACCAGTAAATGGACTGAATTAAGAGTGAGCTTCATACTATTTAAAAAGAAAACACGCTTTTTCTGGTCAACGAATTCCGCGTCGTCCAGATATTTCATATAGTTTTGTATAAATTTGTGAGGTTCATTGTTAAGTTGAACTGTAGATCTGTAGCTGCTATCGCCATAAAGGCAACCACTATTAAGACAATCGAAAATCTTACTTTTTTGACAACTGAGCAACTGAGCTGTTAAAAGGGCCACTTCCACGGAACAGCTTTTAAATTGTGTAATTTTGCATATTGTTTTAATAGCGTCTGCAACGGTTGTGCTAAAAAATTGTGTTGCGAATCACACGCAAATTTTTTCAAATTATACTCTAATGAGAAAAAATGTTTTTACCATAAAAACACGCATGAGTACCAATACTTTTAGTTGTTACAAAATATGTTGCTTCGAATCCATCTATTAAATCTAACCCTGATTATACCTTAACTCTTTTCCTATGATCATTTCGTCCATAACCAAAAATCTCTTTCGTCCAACTGTGCGCATTGTTGCTTTACGACCTCAAATACATTATTCTTTAAAAATATATATATATATGTATATGTGAATAAGGAAATGAGCTCAACAATTGTTTTTATTAATGTAGGGTAAAGAATGTGTATTTTGTTTGTGTAGAAAGAAATAAATATCGGCTCGCACCGAAGTCTTAATACCTACATACATCTGCAATCTCTGATGCAATTTTTGAGGACTACTTTCAACTTCGTAAACTAAAATACGCATAGTATTTAAATTCAAATTACTTTATTGGCAATAAAACATATTACAAAAAAATTGTTTCCTTTTTTAATGATTTAAAATTTTAACCTTCTGAGCACTAGATGATATGTACTTATAGATCGCCCATGAAGAATGCTTACGCAGTAAAGTTATTATAAGAAGATTAAGCATTTGTATTCTTTGTACAACAAATTTTTTATAAAAACTTTTCCATGGAAAATTTTTTGATACACAAACTTTTCGACATAAAAATTATCGATACAGAATATTTTATAGAAAATTAGTTGTAATGAAAAGTGTTCTTTCTGTATACATATTTTACAAAAACATTTCCGTCATAAAATTTTCTCTATTGAAAGATTTTTATTACAATTTTTTTATGAAGAAATGTAGCTTATGAAATTTATAATCAAAGAATTTTTTTCTATAGAAACACTTTTGTTCTGAAATTTTTTCTACTATCATTTCATTTTGAATGAATATTTGTTTTACTAAAAACAATTTTTCATTATAAAATATTTTTATCTAAACATATTAATAGAGATAATTTTTTGATAAATAAATGAAAAATTTTATAATATTTTCTATAAAAAAATTTTAGTGTGTGCATAGTAAACATTGTAGAAAATAAAAATATACGTACATATGGAAAAAACAATAAAAGGGCAGTTTTTTCGGCCTTTGCAATACTATGAAAGTACTATTATATATGACAACCATACTTTTGTATGTATATGCATACATATCCATATACAAATATACACAACACAAAGTGTAATACCTTGTTTCCACGACAATTTGAATCTCCTGTTTCGCTTTCTCCAGCAAGTTTATGAATCATGCTGTTTACACGACTCATATATATGCTTCGATTTGACAGTTAAGAGAGAAACATTTCAATTATTAAAAGTTTAAAAACAATTTTTTTTTAAATGGACAAAAAAGTAAGTTAGAATTAGTTAGCTTTTAGAAAATACATATGTATGTATTTACATATTTATTTTCATTAATTCTAGCACCAAGAAAAAGTGCGAGCAAGTGGGACCACGTAGGAAAACGTGCTCTGTTAGAGGTATGGGCAGAAAAGATGTCCCAGTTGCGTGGCTGCCGCAAATACAGCCACATTCAGATGGAAGTGGCTTCGGAGTTGGCAATGTAGTGCTTTAAATATACGCCAGAAGAGCTGAGGACCTGCAGATACCGGTAAGTATGTTAAAATATGTATATATTTATTATATTTTGGCCGAGTTGCTACGTGCAGGTTACAATGCATACATAGAATTCTATGTCGAAAATTTAAATTGATTGTCGGATTAGATTAGGAACATGCTTTGCATTGCATATTTTATTTTATTTACGTTACAATAAGTGAGTTGTATGTACATACACTTTTCATATTTACAGGAAAGAAAAATTGAAAATTGGTTTAACCGGTGGTTCTCCCTCAGAGTGGGACCACTACAAGGATATGGAACATTTGTTGGTTCTATTTAAAAGCTATAATCCTGAAGGTTTAGTTTCCGACAGCATAAATGGTAAGCAATAAGCATACATTTTAAAAATAATAACACTCAAATTAAAAACATTATTATTTATTTATTTATATTTAGGATATTTCATTAAATATTGGAGCAGAGCCATTGCCGCCACCTTGTTCATCATCCAGTCTACCTCCACCGCCATCGCCGCCACTATCCATGCCAGATACATCACCACCGCCTAAACTTTGTATGTCTGCAAATAAAAAGAAAAATAGTGTGGAAAAATTATTAAAAGACATACAAAAAAATGTGAATAAAATGCAGGATGATATGGCATCTACTTCAAAAAAAAATGTTAGAAATTGAAGAGGAGAAGAAAGAAATTTTGAAAGCTTTTGCTGCCAACGAAGCTGAGTTTCAAAAGAATTTAACAAACTTTTTACAAAAACCATAGTTTTTAATTATTTTCAGTAGTTTCTACTTACATACATATTTGATCTCCCTTTTATTTTTTTATGCATAGTTACTTTTGTTTGTTTTGTTATATAGTATTTATGTTATAAGTATAGATATACATATGTACATATTAATGAATTTAAGATAAAATAATACTTACACAAATATTCAGATATTGCCCGTCTTATATTTTCTGGATTATTTCTATGATCCGTTAGCATTGTTATATATTCCGGAGGGAACCGGTTTACTTCCGCAGCTTCTAAAGCAAATAAATTTTCATTTATTTTGTCACTGTGTTCATTAAGAAAATTGTGAAAAATGGCATTCGAATTTCTTATGGCATTGTCAATGCCGTCGCCAATACGCCTAAAATGTGCTTTTAAGTATCCAAAAGCATTTTCAACCACTCGACGTGATTTGGACAATGAATAGTTGAAACACTTTTTTTGGTAGCTTTGTGACACTTCAAAAGCATATGGCTTCTTAATTTTTTCACTTAATCGAAATGCTGAATCGCCGATTATATGAATTGGAACATCTACCCCGGAAATATTTTTCTTTAAATCCGCCAAAATATCGCATTGGTCCAATTGTTGCTTTAGAGAAGACTCTTGGTATATTTGCGCTACCACAGCTTACATAAATAAAACGGCATCTAGATTGGAAAATATATATAAATTTACTGAAACATAAATTTCAATTTAATTACACCTACTACATACTTTGCATCGACCAATGCTAAAAGCACAATTGAATACCACCCTTTTTAATTGTAATAGTTCGTAGCCTCCTCACGACCTGGATGAATCTCAATGTGGCAACCGTCTATAAATTAAAGACTTGCAAAACGTAAAAGACTTAATGTTGATACAATCTACTTACCAAGAGCTCCCATGCACTGTGGATATCCAAGAACGTCAAATTCTTGAACAAGATCTTGAAGTTTTTCTCGTATTAAGGGAAAATTATTTATAAATAATGAAGATAGAACCCTCCATACTTCGACAGAAAAGCTCAACAGAATTTTACATACTGTTGTCTTTCCAACCCCAAACAAATTACCAATTGTACGGTACTCTGCCGACGAACTTAACGCATACAAGCTTATTGCAACCTTCTTTTCTAAAGGTATTGCTTCTCGCATGTTTGTGTCTTTTTTACGCAGATCAGTCAGAAACTCGCATAATTTATAAAACGAGCTCCGACATATACTGAAGTTATTCTGGAAGGCACTTTCATCAGCTATTTGGCAGTCTCTCTCCCAGAAAGTTTGACTTCGATTCTGAAATACTTAAAAGTTTCATAAACAATTCACAAGAACAATATAATAATTACGTTACACATAAGTATGTATATATTATGCAACTTACTACTTTCCAAGCTAGTCTTTCCGATATTAGCGACAATTTAATAACATTAAGCAGTTGTAGCTGCTCCAAGAGCTGTGCATGCTTCTGTTTCAACTCCGTTATTAAGTTGAAGCACAGTTTGGAATCTTCCATAAATATTATTTTGGGAGATATCCTTCTTGCCATTATATAATTTTTTATAATTTTTTCTTCTGACCATTGTTTTTTAACTGAAACTGAATTCAAAAGGAAACACACACAAGAAACAATTATATTTTTTAACTTTTCACTTTTAATTTTGATTTGTTTACAAAAATATTTAATTTTGACAAGTAGTGCAGATAAACTTAGGATAAAAATTAGAGAAGAGAGGATTTTTTCTTGATTTGCAAGTAGATTCAATATGAATCTACCAGCTTCGCTCTCAAAATTTTGTATGGCGAAGCAAGTTGCTTCGCTCATGATTGGGGTGTGAAGCAAGAATAGAGAGCGAAGCAGGTGCCGTGAAAACAAGCTATAAGAAAATGTATTGTGTTACTCAAAAATTGTGTTTGCAAAAACATGAGAAAGAGAATAAATAAGCCATTGGATTCTGTTGCTACATACTTGTCCACCACATCATAGAGAAGCACAAATTTTTTGAATTTTAGTAACATGTGGCGTGCAGCACTTTTTATAATAGTCTTTGCTCCCGCCTTTAGTTTTTTATCCAAATGAATGAGCTTTCATATTTACGGTCGCATATATAATGATTTTTGTGTAATCTTCTTTAGGCATTAGACATTTTTCCCGCCAAATTTGCCCTAAAACGAATAATAAATCGTAAACCTTAAAAATACCTTCTAGATCTTTTACACATATTTACGCAGCATTTCCTGTCGGATATTAAATTGTTTTATTTTTTCTCACTTGTATTCATCATGTAAAGCATTAACAAAGTTTTGAAATAAAGTAGAATTTTCTGTAAAGAACTTCTAACAAGTTGACATGTGTTTTTTGCTGTTTTTTTCCACCTTCCCTTTAGTACCTTAAGTTAAATGTGAGGACGCCAACTTTAAACATGTTCGATGACCAACGATTCAACACGCTGATCTGCTTTTTTCTTCGTTTTTTCCCTTACCCCCGGCACAAGTAAAGATTTTAAAATTTAATTTCATGCTATGTTCGACATGCATCTTCTTATAGGGTACATTCTTTGGTTTAGTTTATTTCACACAATTTTCATTACTTGTTATTTGCGTCTATGTTTGTTTCTATTTTTTTTAGTTGAAATATATATGCATATTATATAATTTGTATAAATTAATTACTATTTTTAGGTTTTTCCAATAGTTTTAAGTAATCTACGGTAGAAATTTTTGTATTATAAGTACATTTTTTACATATTTTTATATGTGGGCTCTATAGTTTTTTTCAATTGGTTCTCTTAGGGTCCAACAAAGGATAACGTTTAAATGAGTTAGAGCAAAGACTATAGATTTATAAAGATGTTGCACTGCCATACATTCTTCATACATTTTTGTGCCCATATAAATTTTCTTGGTGGATTTAGCCGCTAAATCCACTTGTGTATAACAACTGAGAGAATTGAAATCAATGGAGAGTAAGAGCACAAAAATTTAATAAATTCTCAGCAAAAAGAATACATACGTATAAAGTTTATACAACAGTGGTTTTGTATTTGTATCAACATTGTTAGGTATGCTGCCCAACAAACACGAATGCTTGATTTGAAATCAGGGGCAAATTACAGCACTCGTTATCGAACGAAATTACGAAATATTTCAATAGTTTATATGGAGATATTTTAAAATTTCGAATCGTATCGAATGCCGTAATTCACCCCCAGTACTAATAAGTAATTAAGGAAATCAAGCATCATATGTTAATGGTATAAAGAAACAGTTTACTTCAAAATTTTGTCGTAGTGTTTGCTGGGGTTTTCATATCCATAAGTTGATATGAGAAAATATTGGATGCGAAACCAATAAGATTAGCTTCGTTACCGCAGCGAACGCATATACATTTTGTTATTGTAAAAATTAAGGTAGGTTTATTCTCATCGACCTTTAGACACTTTACTAATATTGAATTATTAGGTATATATTGGTCTTAGATATATTTAGATCATTTACGCATGTTGAATTTAATAGTAGCATACCACTTAATACAAATAAAATACTTTAACTCTGAGAATGTGTCGATAGAGCTTACTTCAAGTAGATATTTCATTGGCTATATAGCGAAAAGAATATCTTGCATTAAATGTCGAATGGATATAATTAAACCTTCCCAAATTTTAACATGCCCATCAGAAATGTATATTCATACGAAAAACTTTGAAAATGAATCAGATTTTGGAAGTTTATGTTCACCCTCTGACTTATTTTTCGAAGTATCTAAAATTCACATAAAAGTGTTCGAAAAGGTATTTTTCGAGAACAGAGCAATAAAAAATATTAAACAAGCTAAAGATACCATTTATTCGTTCTGGTTTGACGAGAAAAATGATTGTTACAACCACAGAATAGAAGTTCTAAATTTGCTTATACTTATATTACTAAGGAAACATTCCTCTTGGGAGACGTACAAGTACAAACCATCCAATGCTGAAAAAGTTAAAATATTAAAACACTAACATGTACCTAATATGAAGTAAAAATTTTTATATAATACCTACATATGTATTTCTTTGATATTATTGGATTTTATTTTATATAATGTAAGTAGTGAAACACTGATATATACGTACATACGTATATGTGTATACCTACCTACTATTAAAAAGAGGATTATGAGTTCGGTGTGAATATACATATTTCGATTCATACAAAAACAAAATTGATATATTTGTCCTACAATAATAAAAGTAGTCGTGTTGTTCTTCAATAGAGCTTGTTCATATAAATACATGGCACGTATGTAGAATATATTCAAATGTTTTTAAAAATATGTAGGCAAAAAAACCTAAAAACAAAAACAAAGTAAATACATACACACATAGCAAGCTTAACAAAGTATGAATTTGTGTTTGAGTCTCAAACTTTGAGAATATTAATTGTTTCTTTGTTGGATTTGCTCAGAGAACTGAGAGTAATATTTCTTCTCCCTTGTTACTTATCCCCCTCATCTGTTAGAATTTTACAATTTTTGTGATTTGAAATGTTCAAGTGCAACATCTTTATAAATCTATAGTCTTTGCTTGAACATTTCAAAGAACAAAAATTGTAAAATTCTAACAGATGAGGGGGATAAGTAACAAGGGAGAAGAAATATTACTCTCAGTTATCTGAGCAAATCCAACAAAGAAACAATTAATATTCTCAAAGTTTGAGACTCAAACACAAATTCATACTTTGTTATGCTTGCTATGTGTGTATGTATTTACTTTGTTTTTGTTTTTAGGTTTTTTTTGCCTACATATTTTTAAAAACATTTGAATATATTCTACATACGTGCCATGTATTTATATGAACAAGCTCTATTGAAGAACAACACGACTACTTTTATTATTGTAGGACAAATATATCAATTTTGTTTTTGTATGAATCGAAATATGTATATTCACACCGAACTCATAATCCTCTTTTTAATAGTAGGTAGGTATACACATATACGTATGTACGTATATATCAGTGTTTCACTACTTACATTATATAAAATAAAATCCAATAATATCAAAGAAATACATATGTAGGTATTATATAAAAATTTTTACTTCATATTAGGTACATGTTAGTGTTTTAATATTTTAACTTTTTCAGCATTGGTTGGTTTGTACTTGTACGTCTCCCAAGAGGAATGTTTCCTTAGTAATATAAGTATAAGCAAATTTAGAACTTCTATTCTGTGGTTGTAACAATCATTTTTCTCGTCAAACCAGAACGAATAAATGGTATCTTTAGCTTGTTTAATATTTTTTATTGCTCTGTTCTCGAAAAATACCTTTTCGAACACTTTTATGTGAATTTTAGATACTTCGAAAAATAAGTCAGAGGGTGAACATAAACTTCCAAAATCTGATTCATTTTCAAAGTTTTTCGTATGAATATACATTTCTGATGGGCATGTTAAAATTTGGGAAGGTTTAATTATATCCATTCGACATTTAATGCAAGATATTCTTTTCGCTATATAGCCAATGAAATATCTACTTGAAGTAAGCTCTATCGACACATTCTCAGAGTTAAAGTATTTTATTTGTATTAAGTGGTATGCTACTATTAAATTCAACATGCGTAAATGATCTAAATATATCTAAGACCAATATATACCTAATAATTCAATATTAGTAAAGTGTCTAAAGGTCGATGAGAATAAACCTACCTTAATTTTTACAATAACAAAATGTATATGCGTTCGCTGCGGTAACGAAGCTAATCTTATTGGTTTCGCATCCAATATTTTCTCATATCAACTTATGGATATGAAAACCCCAGCAAACACTACGACAAAATTTTGAAGTAAACTGTTTCTTTATACCATTAACATATGATGCTTGATTTCCTTAATTACTTATTAGTACTGGGGGTGAATTACGGCATTCGATACGATTCGAAATTTTAAAATATCTCCATATAAACTATTGAAATATTTCGTAATTTCGTTCGATAACGAGTGCTGTAATTTGCCCCTGATTTCAAATCAAGCATTCGTGTTTGTTGGGCAGCATACCTAACAATGTTGATACAAATACAAAACCACTGTTGTATAAACTTTATACGTATGTATTCTTTTTGCTGAGAATTTATTAAATTTTTGTGCTCTTACTCTCCATTGATTTCAATTCTCTCAGTTGTTATACACAAGTGGATTTAGCGGCTAAATCCACCAAGAAAATTTATATGGGCACAAAAATGTATTAAGAATGTATGGCAGTGCAACATCTTTATAAATCTATAGTCTTTGGTTCAAGTGCAACATCTTTATAAATCTATAGTCTTTGGTTAGAGTGTGTTATATCAAAGGATATACACTATAAAAAGACGCATGTCGAAGAAAGCATGAACAAATTTTAAAACTTTATTGGGGATAAGGGAAAAAACGAAGACAAGATTGGATCGGTGGCCATAGAACTTGTTTAAAATTGGTTTTATCAAATTCAACTTAAGCTGGATTTACCCATGGTTTCTGAACAAAATTTTTGTCCCAAAACAATTTTGGTTTTTTTAAGGTTTGCTCTGAAGCGATTCACCCACTTCGCACATTTATTCTGGAAAATCAAGGCTACCGTATGAAATAATTTTGTAAACCATGTGTGTGAGTTTTACAATTGGGCAATACATAGCAGATGAATGCACTTTCCTTGTTTTCTTGACTTCACACTCATATTTTATATTGTGTAATAAACAAATTACAATTTAAAAACAAATCTTAATAAAACACAAGTGCTTGTCTTAATAACCATTGAGTTAACGAAAGCACGTTTATTGAATGTATATAAAAATCAATTAAAAATTAATTTTCGTAGCTTTTGTTACCCAAATCCCTACGTGACAATAAGCGCCAGTGCAATCGATTCATTTAAATCTATTTCAATGTACTTATACTTAATTTCATTATTAATTTCTTATAATAACACTGCTGTGTCAAAAATAACTTTTTGTCGCTCCTTGAAATAAAACTATGTGCACTATATGGATTTTGATGCGCTAAGCTCGAATCCGTTTCTGGTTTTTTTCCATCAGGTCCAGATTTTCTTATGGGCGTGGCAATTTTTTGCCTCTAAATTAGCCAGGTACGTAGACATATTTCACCCTAACTCGGAGTTAGGGTGAAAAATGTCGAGGTACCTGGCTAATTTAGGGGCAACAAATTGCCACGCCCATAAAAAAAAATCTGGACCTGATGGAAAAAAACCGAAAACGGATTCGAGTTAAGCGCATCAAAATCCATATAGTACACATAGTTTTATTTAAAGGAGTACTTGGCTGCTGAGCAGTGTAATCAATATACAATTTTCACATTTAAATATAACTTGCATAAGTATAAAACTGCGTTATCAAAGGATATATTGCAAAAATTGATACCTACTAATGGCAAATATTATATTCAAAAATTTTACAAAAAAAAAATTATACAACCTAACTATAAAAAAAATTATTTTTTCAAATTTAAAAAATGAAATATATTTTCCTTCTTCTTTTTTTGACATTTATCGTTATATTTTGGACAATTTACACAGCCTCTTTATAAATTATAGCCTATGAGTTATTCTGATGTATAAGCAAAATTATTGTAAAGTTTCATTAGTCCGGAGTTGCGATCAAACTGTCATGATAGACGGACGTGGATCATTACTTTGTCGTTTATTCTTTTTTGACTTTTTTTACATATCATATTCTTGAATAAAATTGTTGTCATTAAATTCCAAGAGAAATAGACTCTTATCCATAAATATAAAATTAACTTAATTAACTTTACTCATTTATAAACGGTGACAAAAACAATGAAAAAAACAGGTCTATTGATACACCAAAAATAATAAATGCATGCAAAAGAAAAAGTGTTACAATGCTAGAATCAACACCTAAACATTTAAAAAATAATTATTGGGCACTTCTTGCCGATGGAAAAAATTTTAATAACGCAGTGATACAATAATTTAAAAAACATTTGCAAGATAGAGAAGTACCTACAACATCAAAAAACGCTACCTTAATTAACTCCCTAAATAGTGAGAGCATCAATAATACTAAGACTTTTAATAATAATAGCAATGTTGAAAAACCGACTGCTAATCAAAGTAAAAATAAAAAAACACCTCCACTCTACATTTTTGATGTGGATCCTAACTCTCTTATAAAATTCGTTAAAAATGGTCTTAATATAAATGATTTCAAGATAAGAGAATATAACAATAGTAAAATCCAAGTACTCACCTCTTCGATAGACGATTACTCCAAAATAAGAGCATATCTTCTTGAAACCAAATCTAAATTTTTCACCTTTACTCCGAAAAATCTAACCTTTTTATTAAAGGGCTTAACTGCCAAAATGGATCCCAATCTAATACTAACCGAATTAAAGAAATTTTAAAATGAAAATTTGGAATTCATTAAAGTAAGTCCTTTTACAACTAAAAGAGCTGATACCAATGGCCATATTTTACCAATTTATATAGTTCAAATAAGCGGTGAGAGTAAAGTCAACGAGCTGAAAGCAATTAAGGGGCTGCTATATCGATGTATCCATTGAAAAGGGCTACGTAAATCTGAAAATATACAGTGTAGAAATTGCCAAAGCTTCCTGCATAGTGCTGCAAATTGTTATTTACCACGTAGATGTGTTGAATGTAAAGAGCACCATTAAATCGGTAAATGTTCGCTTCAAGAGGTTCCAGAAACTGAAAGAAAGAGGCTTTTCTGTTTTATGCAATAATTACGGACATCCAGCTTCGCATAAAGGTTGTCCAAAGTACAAGGAGCTTCAGCAAAAGTTACCGGCTAAAAAACAACAGCTGTCAGAAAAAAGGACACAAAATTCCCCAATTATTGTTAATGAAAATATAAGTTATGCCAATATGCTAAATAATAATTTTACACAAAATATTAACACAAACAACACTATTAATAATATCTTAGAACAATTAAATAGCTCAGTACAAGCCTTATCTAACCAAATTATTAATTTGAACAAACAATTTCAATTACAAGCATCTAGAATAGCTGCTCTTTATTCTATGATAGAAGCTTAATTATTAACAATGGCTGAAACAATTGCAAAAGAATTAAATATTATACACATATATATTAATAATATTCTTGTTTTTATCGTTCGGCTATAGGCCAGGTTTTTAAAAATCAATAAACACTAAATATTTTTGATTATTTAATCTTTATTTAATGTTATTTTTCCCAATATTTCGAATAGCTTCGCTATTCATCTTCAGGGGAACACTGTTGGGTACAAAACAATATATGATAAACATTAAAATTAATTTTTGATTATTTCTAATAAATTTAGAATTACATACATGTAAATTAAAAATTAAATAAAATTAGATTGAATTAACATATTTTCAATATGTCGATCGTCTGTAGTCCTTAGCTGCGAAAACTGATTTGTTTATGTTGTTTTTTGTGTTTGTTTATCACACTTCTGTAAATTTGAGCGTATTTCTCTTTGTCTTGTTTCTAGTTAAGTCTTTTCTCTGCAGGAACGTCAATTATGTGTAACATCTCTAAAGTAAATCTCTTGGAATAATGGTTTTCTTGTTGTAATATTTTTACATTATCAAAATTTGGCACACGATTTTCCTTTGCACAGTGGGCCGCAAGTGCAGTTTTTTGTTCCATGGGTTTGTTTTTCATTCTTATATCTGATTTATGAGATGTTAGTCTGGTCTTCAGTTTATTTTTAGCTGTTCCTACGTATTTCTTATTGCATGTGCCTGAGCCGTCATCGTTGCAGTTAATACTATATATAACGTTGCATTTGTCCTCTTTCTTTAATTTAGTCTTTGTGTTACTATATAGGCTCTGCATAGTATTATTCGTCTTAAATGCAAGTTTATATTTTTCCATGTCATATAGATCTGAGTTTTTTAACCTTTCAGAAAAACCTTTTATATATGTTAGTCCTTTATAATACTCTCTCTCTCTCTTCTTATTGTTGTGTCATTCTTTTTATATGTTAAATTGCTTATAATGGTTTTCGGAAAATCGTTCATGTCTAAGATTTCTTTTATTTTCCGTAAATTTTCTTCATGATACCTATCGTCACTAATGGTGAGTACTCGTCTGATGAAATTACTTGCAGTGTTTATTATAATTCTTCTGGGATGTTTGGAATGGAAATTAATCAAACGACCGGATGGAGTGGGTTTTTGATACCAGTTGACTGTCATCATATTTTGGTGTCTACTAACAATTGCATCTAAATATGGTAATTTACTATCTCTTTCCGTTTCCACTGTAAATTGTATTTGTGGCTTAAACGCATTTAAAACATTTAGAACTTCATCTGCCGTATCCCTATTTATGATAGCAAATATGTCGTCTACGTATTTTGTTAATAATCTGGGTTTTATTTTTAATTTTGTAAGGGATTGATCCAGTAACTCCTCCATAACAATATCGGAAATAACTGGTGATACAGGTGGTCCCATCGGCATTCCCTTACATTGTCCGTAAATTCGTTCCTCATATTTAAAATAACGGCTGTCTTTGATGCAAAACTTTAGTAACTCCATGAAAAGATATTTTGGTATTTTTGTGTGTTGTTGTAATATGTCCCACTTATTTTCTATTATTTGTAGTGCTAAATTTATAGGTACACTCGGAAATAGCGATACTACGTCACATGATACCATAATTTCATTATTGTCAAATCTCTTATTATTTACTTTTGATTTAAATTCCACTGCGTCTCTTACATTGTAAGTTGAGTTTCTGGTTAAATTTTTTAAAATATGAACTAAATATTTGCAAAGTTCATATGATGGTGCATTTTGTGACGCACAAATTGGTCTTAAAGGTATTCCTATTTTGTGTACTTTCGGTAACCCATATATTCTGGGTGCTATAGACGTACTTGTTTTTAATTTATTTTTCTCCGTAGATGTTATGATATTTAAATTATATAATTTGTCTACTAAAGTATTATTTTTTGTCTGTAATGTTGATGTGTGATCTCTTTTTAGACGTCTATAAGTACACATGTCATTTAAAATTCGAGTCATTTTTTCTTTATAATCATTTTTTGTCATTACTACAGTTTTGTTTCCTTTGTCAGAATTTAATATTAACAAATCTTCATTTTCCTTTAAAAATTGACGCGTCTGACCCACTGTACTCAATATATATTTATCTTTTTGGTTTGTTTTTATTCTGTTCAAATGATCGTCTATAAGCGATGTTAATATAATTCTACCATTCTCTTGTTTTTCTCTGTCGCTTATTGTTTGTATGCAATCCTCTCCCTCAGCTATACATTTAAAAAGCGCGGAATGTAGTCTTTGTACTTGGAAGTGCAAACTTGGGATCTAAAGAGAGAGCCACTGTATATTTGTTGGTACTTGTTTTTCTGTGTTGTTGATAAACCATTCGTTCTGCTTTGTTATATATAGTTTTGAAAAAGCTTTATTTTTCAAAATATTAAATTTATTTATGTGTATTGCTTTTTGTGTCCTATTTAGCTTGGCATATATAATATTTTCACTTTCAAAGAATAATGTCCTGTCCTCTTCGTCCAATAGGGAATCAACTTTCGCGGTTAAGATGTTTTTCTGATTCTTATGTATATGAAGCAATTGGTGTTTTTGTTGTATTAATAAATTTTATAATATTACATGAAAATTGTAGATAATTTTAACTAATATTCCATGTACGTTTGGATGTATTTTATTATTTACCATGTATATTGTGTAAACATTTTTAGTAATGTTGTTTATAAAATTTGGTATAATACCTGAATGTTTGCATTTTAACAAGAAAGATGTCGATGATTTTAGTTTTGCTAACGTTTTGTTGTTTTTGGTGTACTTTCTAACAGTGTTGATGGTGTTTTTGTTATACTTTATTTTTATTTTACGATATAAAGTCATGTTGATGATATTCGGTGTGCCTTCCGTGTTCATATGTATGTATATGTATATATTTAGTTTAATCGTTGACCTGTTGTATTATAATAATATTCTTGTTTTTATCGTTCGGCTATAGGCCAGGTTTTTGTAAATCAATAAACACTAAATATTTTTGATTATTTAATCTTTATTTAATGTTATTTTTCCCAATATTTCGAATAGCTTCAGGGAACACTGGTGGGTACAAAACAATATATGATAAACATTAAAATTAATTTTTGATTATTTCTAATAAATTTACAATTACATACATGTAAATTAAAAATTAAAAAAAATTAGATTGAATTAACATATTTTCAATATGTCGATCGTCTGTAGTCCTTAGCTGCGAAAACTTACTTGTTTATGTTGTGTTTTGTGTTTGTTTATCACACTTCTGAAGCTAATCGAAATATTGGGAAAAATAACATTAAATAAAGATTAAATAATCAAAAATATTTAGTGTTTATTGATTTTTAAAAACCTGGCCTATAGCCGAACGATAAAAACAAGAATATTATTATAATACAACAGGTCAACGATTAAACTAAATATATATACATATATATTAATATATGTGTATAATATCAGAAAAGAAATAAAATATAGTCACTATAGTAATAAAAACATTAATCTATTCAGACACCTAGAAACATCTATAGTAAAAATACCACTTTTTCCAAATAAGACTCTTCTCATTATAGCTGCCTACTATCCTTCGGGAAACAACAGCAACTTCTTAAAATCGGAGTCTTTTTCAAACGCTAAATCTTGCAAGTTCAGATAATTATTATATTCTAGCTGGCGACTTAAATTGTAAACATACTGATTGAAAAAACTCAGTGTCGATCACTAAGGGGAACCATTTGAAAGAATATATTGAGGATTACGAAATAAGATATAGATGTAAACTGTGTGCGACTTATACTCCATCATATCCGCGATGTAATTCATATCTAGACTTATGCATAATTGATTCGAGACTGAAGCTTCATAGAGTAAATGATTCCATAAATTATCTTGCGAATATGATAGTGATCATGTCGGAGTTAAAATTAAACTACTAGGAGTTGAAAATGACCACCCTTTTTCATTCTTTAAAGAATCTCCCGAGGCAATACTTAACTTTAAGAAGACAAATTGGAACAAGTTCAAAAATATTTTGTTAAGAGAAACTAATGATAATATTATAATTCCGAATGAAAGCAATCTGATGAATAACGAAATAGATTTTTATTTGCGTGAAATGAACAATTATATTTTAAGAGCCAAGGATTCGGCAATCCCAATATATAAAACACATGACTACTGCAAGATTCACCAATTCGATAATTAAAAAGTTACAAGTGGAGAAGAGTAAAATTCTTACTAGGATTAAACGCTTTAACAGACTAGAGACCTCTTTAACACAATCCGAAATTAAAGTTTTTAAGGCGAGGTTGAAGCTAATTAGAAAACTTTTGAATGATAATTTTATAATTTCAGTAAATAAAAAAGATAAACTTACTCGATTGAGTCCTAAAGACTCATCTAATATGTT
Source organism: Linnaemya vulpina (assembly GCA_963675445.1). NCBI lineage: Eukaryota > Metazoa > Arthropoda > Insecta > Diptera > Tachinidae > Linnaemya > Linnaemya vulpina. The sequence goes on along the minus strand of OY776279.1, from coordinate 45,505,253 downwards.
TGGAGAAATTAAAAAACAGTTTAAGATAACACGGTCTTTTGAACTAGATATTATGAGAATTTCTCCAGAGGATGAAAGGTTGATAAGAAACGCTAGTATTGACCCCCCAGTTCTAGATAAAGAAGAAAACAATTATTTGAGTATCGGTGAGGAGCAAAACCTAAAAATATTTGGTTCATTTTTAGAATCGGTTCACTCTTATAAGGAGATTGATCCTAATAATACAGTTCATCTGGAAGTTGATAATCGTTTAAATGAATTTTTGGAAGAAAAAATGCAATATGAACACAATTTTTCAACCTTGACAACATTTTCAGAGTCAAATAAATCAGATGACTTAAACGAAACTCAATTAAATAACACATTCGTACAAAAAGGCAAAGTTTTATTAATTTTTAAAATATTTAGACCAAACTGGCATCAGGAGTTGATAAAATTCCCAACGTTGTCTTGCGTAATTTACCTGATAGTTTCATATTCAAATACGGAATACTTTTCAATAAAATTAAATAATGCTTACTTTCCACGGGCTTGGAAACAAGCCAAAGTAATAGTGCTACCCAAGAAAGATAAGGATACGTCAAATCCAAAATATTTACGGGCAATAAGCTTACTTGATGACATAAGCAAAATATTTGAAGTATGTACCAATATGAGTATTATCAAGCTTTGCGAGAAAAATAATTTAGTTGGTGAAAAACAGTTTGGCTTTAAATACAAACATTCAACAATACACGCAATTCATTTACTTGTTTCAAATATTCAGTGGAACCTGAGAAAATCTTTATATACTGGCGCTTGTTTAATTGATTTTTAAAAAGCCTTCGACAGTATTTGGATTCCTGGCCTTGTTTTTAAATTACTTAAGTATAAATTTCCACTTCATTTCATAATCCTTATACATAACATGCTAAATAACAAAACATTTTCAGTTTGTGGGAAGAAAACATTTGGTACTGGAAAATTTCCAACTATCAACGGACTACAACAGGACACTGTTAATTCTCCTATACTATTTAATTTATACTTGTTTGATTTATTAAATAAAATAGACGATGTTATAGCCTTCGCAGACAACATAACTATATATCATGCAGACAATATAGTTGACAAAATTAATGATGGTGTGCAAAATAAATTTATGATAATTGAAAAGTATTCTGAGGATTGGCACATGAAGATCAATTTGAACAAATGTGAATGTATTCTTTTTAGATCACCAGTTGGGAAATGTACCAGTAATATTAGAAGGAATTGGAAGTCATTTGGTATTAGGTCCACAAATAATATAAACATTCCTGTAAAAAAAACTGTTAGGCTTTTAGGTATAGACTTAGATAAATTTTTATACTTCCATAACCACATAAACCAGAAACTTATAAAAGCGAGAAATGCATTTTTTGTATACAAAAAATTTTTCTTTTCGAAATATATACAATCAAAGGTTAAAATTATAATGTATCAGAGTTTGATTAGACCAATTTTATCATATGGCTGCTATATTTGGTTTAATATATGCCCCTCGTATATGGAGAAGATTCGCGTATTCGAAAGGTCTAAAAATAGTAACTATAAAAAATATATATCTAATAAAATTCTCTATGAAAAAGCTGAAATATCTAGATTTGATAACTTTATTATTCATATTATAAGAAACCATATTGTAAGCAGCTCAAATACCATTGACAATAATCTAATTTTGGGTCCTTACTACGCTAATGAGGAATATATTTTAAAAACAATGGGAAATGGTTTCATCCCTCCCGAGGCTTTTCTTTATCTTGATAAAAATGGTTTTATTCAAAACGATGATGGCATTCCTATACTCTATCACATTTACAGACGATCCAATATAAAAGCTATAAATTGTAACGAGCTAATTGTGGTTTTGACACAAGTATTTTTTTGGGTGATAAAAACATTAAGTCTAATTTAAATCTTAATAAATATTGGTGGCTAACTCTATAACAATTCTTTGATTTTAACCCTTGACCTTACATTTTATCTTTATCATTAAAAGTAAGATTTTTATTATATTTTTGATTACTACTTCTGGATACCTAACTTTTATAATATATTTATACTTATATATAATTAACCGAAAAATTAACTTAATTACTAAATACGTTTATACTTGAGAGCTCGTTAAAATGGGACTTTGTATATAAATAATATCATTACACTTTTTGTTTATTTGGAGGTATAACTTTTGTTCTAAATATATATTAAATAAACATTAAAAAAAAAAAATTTCATTAATCCTTTCAGCCCCGAATTATTTTAGGCGTGGAAAAAGTTTTTTTTAAGTATATATAAATATATACAAATGTATTTATAAAAATGTATGTATATATATATATATATATATATATATATATATATATATACACTATAAATAAATAAAATATACATATATATATATATATATATATATATATATATAGGAGTTAGAAGCACAATTGTAAAAAGTTGCTTATAGGCAACAACGGGGCTGAAAGGGTTAAAATCATTCGGTAGTTTTTGCGTGAAAGAGGAACAAACACATCTACACATCCGCACTCCCAAACATTCTGCTTTTAAATATTAGTAGGATATGTACATATAATATGATGTAGCTGTCAGCACAGTTGAAATGTTTCAGAACAAATATAAAAATTAAACCAATTCATTTTCCGAAGCAAGCTAATGCCCTATAAATCAGTGGATATTTAAATGTTGATTTAGTTAATTTTTATGAATATTTAAAGTCTATTTAAATACGCTTTCAGTTTTACAGTCAGACTTAAATACTTCAATTAACTTATGCGAAAAATGTGGTATCACCATGAAATATGTAAACAAAAACCGCCATTGTTCAGAAAACAGATGTTTTGCTTATGATTCAAAGTATATCAAGTGTTGTGCATAGAGGTGAAACGATACTAATAAATACAAGTACATATCGATACTTTTATTGCAATACTAAGTATTTTTGGTATCGATATTTTACTACCAACTACCAAGAAGGTATCGATAAAAATGTTATTGGTCAAAAGTACTCGGTACATATAAGAACAATAAATATAGTGGCGTAATTAAACGAAATTTGTAATCTGTCTGTAAAAAGAATAAATTTAAAGATATTTTTGATTTCGCGTATTGCAAAATTTATTGTATAAATAAAATGTGTAAAAATGGCACCTCTAAAATCTAGTGTTTGGGCATTTTTCACGAAAAAGGATGACAAAAATGCTTGTTGCAAAAAATGCTTCAAATATGTACGGTAGTGTGGTAATATATCAAATTTGCACAAAAATTTAAAAAGCCATCCGAATTATGTTGAATCTGCTGATGGTAAAATATCAAAGTAAGTAGAGAATAATTTGAAGGATTGCAGAAAAATTATTCAATTAAAAAAAATAAATTTAAGAAGAAAGCAAAAAGAAAGTGATTGCGATGCCGCATCTGGAAGTTCATCTGCTATGATTGAAAAAAGACCTGACCATCAAACAAGTTCCGAGGCTTCAACATCAACAAAGAGTTCTTTACGTTCGGATTTATGCCAGACTATTATTAAATTAACTTGTTATTTATGTACTTAGTTATATTGAGTCAAATATGTTTTGAGTTTTAAATTATGTATTTTAAAACATGTAAAAATTTTTATATACACTACTTCTATATAAATCTTTGAAACAAATATACACATTTATGTATAAGTCTGATATTCACAAATATTTTCAATAGGTTATGGGCCTCTTGTCTCGCGTTTAAGATTCGTATGTTAATAAAAGACAAAATATTTGTGGAATTGTATTGAAAGTTAATAAATTGAAATGGCATCAGGCTTAATAAGTTTTCCGTTCGAAAAATTACGTGGTCTTGAAAATTTCGATGTTTGGCGGAGACATGCGCGGTCATGTTTAGTAATCAAAAATTGTTGGAAAGTCGTTGAAAAGGGTGTTATAGTTCCTCAAGATGCAGAAGGCAATGAGCGAGCTATTGCTGAATAACCGAGCAATTTTGCGCACATCGCTGCAGCAAAAACAGCTTTGGATCCTGGAATTCCCTTGTTTCTCAAGATGAATATACAGGTAGGTTTGACAAGTAAAGTTGAGCTGTTAAAATAGCTTGTACAACTTAAGCTCGGAGATTTTGAATGTATGCAAGATTATGTAAATTCTATAGTAATGACATCTCTTAAAGTTAAAAATGCTGGTCTTAAAATTTATGATGAATTAATCGCATCTCTTATGCCAGCTGGTCTACCTGATGAGTTTCAAGGTTTGGTTATGGCTGTGGAAAATTAAAAAACCAAGATAACTGTAGATTCAATAAAAAATGTGTTACTTCAAGATGCAAAATTCTACAATATATGTAGTAACAATGGCATTAGTGTCGAAAAATGATTTAAAGAATAAAAAATTCAAATGCCATCCGTGTAATCAAGTTGAACATTTTAGTAAAAACTGTCCTAATAAAAATAAAAACGCTAAATATCAGAATGATAAAAGTAAGTTTTAAAAATAAAGGTGCAATGCTATTTGCTTCATTATACTCAAATAGTAAAAATTCTGAAGAATGGTATGTAGAATTCGGCGCAACTTCACACATGACAAATAATGAAAATTTATTATTAAATAAAATAGAAGTTAAAAATAAAGAAATTATTGTGGCAAATAATAACAAAATGCCTGTATTATGCGTTGGTGATTTGCAAATGTTATTAAAAACGGAAAAAGGAACATGTGACGCTGTTGTTAATAACGTCGAATATATACCGAATTTATGTACAAACTTACTTTCAGTTCGCTAATTAACGAAAAACGGATATAAGGTTGTATTTAAGAAAAATATTTGCAACATTTTGATGACAATAATAGGCTGATAGGAAAAGCATCAATTTAAAATGATTTATATCGTCTAGACTGTTGTGTTTCAAAATCAAACGAAAAAATGTTAATTGCTAAGGAGAATTCAGATTTGTGGCATCGGCGTTTGGGACATATTAGTAACGCAAATTTAATGAAAGTAAAACAATCATGTTATAGTATCAACTGTGATGTTTAAATAAACCATAAATGTGTAACATGTATAAATGGAAAACAAACAAGAAAACCATTCAAAGAAGCTGGTAGCCGTGCTTCAGTGTTGCTTGAACTTATTCATTCTGATGTGATTGGTCGTTCTACTCAGAAATCGTTTTCGGGTAACAGGTACTTATTAACATTTGTCGATAACTATTCACGTAAGGTCTTTGTAGTTCCAATCAAAAGAAAATCTTATGTGTTTAATGAATTTCTAAAATTTAAAAATTTTGTAGAAAATCAAAGCTCTAGAAAAATTTAAATTTTAAGAACAGATAATGGTACTGAATATGTCAATAATAATTTTACAAATTTTCTTCAACAAAGTGGCATTATTCATCAAAAAACTGGTCCTTACACCCCCGAACAGAATGGAGTAGCGGAACGTATGAACATAACATTAGTTGAAAGAATGAGGTGTATGCTATACGATGCTGGATTAGATGAAAAATTTTGGGCTGAAACTTCTGTTACTGCATCTTATTTAATTAATCGTGTTCCATGTAGAGGAAATAAATTTTCACCACTAGAAATTCGGTCAAAAAAGAAACCTTCTTTACAAAATTTAAAAGTATTTGGATGCAAAGTTATGGTTCATATTCCTAAAGATTTTTTTTTTATATTTTTTTTATTTTTTATTTTTATTTGCAATCTATTTACAATGTAATAATAAGCAAATTTGATAAATACATTAACAATAAATAACAGTGGCGTTAAATTCCATTGAATTTAACAATTTAAAATTTAACAATTTTAAAAAATTTTATTATTTATACATTTACAGAGCTAATACAGCTTAGGATTTAAAGGGGAGATCTAATATGTGTCTTCGTTTTAACCGTCTTAATTCTTCACTGTCATCTAAAAGCGTTATTGCAAGAATGTTTTGATGGGCACTTAGTCTTTTCAAGTAATTTGTGCTGTAGTTTTTGATTTCATCCGTGATATTTGGAATATTGAGATCATTATGAATTGAATTGTTTCTTATATACCAAGGAGCACCTATTATAAATCTAAGGGTTTTTGACTGATATTTTTGAATTATATCAATGTTTGAGTAGGATGCGGTTCCCCATAATTGTATACTGTAAGTCCATATAGGTTTCAGTACGGTCTTATATAATAGTAATTTGTTGTTTATGTTTAATTCTGATCTTGGACCAAGAAGCCAGTACATTTTATTTGTTTTAATTTTTAATTGTTTTCTTTTTATTTTTATATGTATTTTTCAAGTTAAGCGTCGATCAATGTTAAGACCTAAATATTTTACTTCATTTGACTTGGGTATTACATCACCATTTAAGTTGACAGCAGGACAGTCACCATTTTTAAGTGTAAATGTGACATGGTTCGATTTTTCTGCATTCGCTTTAATGTTCCACTTTTTAGCCAGTTACTAACTAAGTCAAGCTGCGTTTGAATAATATTTGATGCTATGGTTGCGGATTCGTTGGCTGCTAGTATAGCAGTATCATCAGCATATGTTGCAAATACTGCATCGTTGTTTGTCGGCATATCAGAAGTAAATAATGTGTACAAAATTATTCCTAAAGAGAAACGAACAAAGTTGGAAAAAATCGGTTGATTATATTATGGTGGCATATAGCTTAGATTCAAGAACATATCGGCTATTTAATCTATATGGTAAAGAAGACATTACAAGAAGAGATGTGGTGTTCTTGGGAAATGAAAAAATGCAAATATGTGAAAAACGGAATTTGTATTTTCCAATACTAATAGACGAAGATCAAAATATACAATCGAATTCTGCAGAAATGTATTGGAGTTTGAGTCCGAGTTTGTTCAAAATAACAACGCACAAAAAAAATCGTAAAAGACCCAGAGAAGATGACCCTGAAATTCGTCGTTCTGAAACAATAGCTAAAAAATATAAATGTAGTTATATTTTCTGTGCTAAAGAATTCGTATCTGATGATCCATCCACTTTAAAAGAAGCCATGTCGTCAATAAACGCTGCAGATTCGTCAAAAGCTATGGATGATGAATATAATTCTTTAATCGAAAATAAAACTTGGGTTTTGACAGATTTACCTTACAATAAGAAAGCAATATCATGCAAGCGGATATATAAGACGAAAATCAATTCTGATGGTTGTGTTATAATAAGAATTAACGAAGTTTTTTCTCCAGTTGTAAGGAGCATTTTTGCATCAAATGAATGCTGTAACCGCGTTTCTTAATGGCACACTTAAAGATGAGATTTACATGAAACAACCAGAAGGTATGGATGACGGTACTGGAAAAGTATGTAAGAAGGTCGAGTTTGGAATGAAACTTTTAACAAGGTACTCCTAGATTTGGATGTTAAGAGAAGTGAAGTTGACCAATGTATATACTATCAAGTAAATCATAAAAAGATTTTATATATTGCAATATACGTAGATGATGTATTAATCTTTTCAAACGATGTACATGTAATCAACGAAACTAAAAAGAAGTTAATGAAGCATTTCAAAATGAAAGATATGGGTGAAGCTTCATCGATATTAGGACTTCAAATACATCGTGAATAAAATTTGATAAGGTTGGATCAATCGCAATATATCAACAATATACTCAAACGTTTAAATATGTAGTAAAAAAATATCTGCTGAAATGTGCCCAACAACTGACGAAGCTAAACAACAAATGGAAAATGTTCCATACATGCAAGCTATCGGTTGTTTATTGTTTGCATCTCAAGCATAGCTTATTTTGTTTTGAAAGGTGAAGTAATGGTTATGTAACGATTATTTTCGGATTCGCACGATTACTAATTGATTACGATTAAAGTTAATAAAAAAATAATCAAGATTAATAAAAATTACGAAAAATAATCAAAAATAATAAGAAGTATAATCGAAAAATAATTTGACTACTTTCGAAGATTACTTTTGATTGTTTTTTATTTGTTTTATTTTGCGAAATTATGGCAATACTGTTTAATGTTTATTTTTTCATTTTCTTATTATTATTGATATTCATCGATTTGATAATTGATAACCTGTATGCATTCTTCATGATTCTGCATTCTTCTCATTTATCTCGGGTAGCCCTTTTGGCGGTAACACGCAATCTGAGTTACATGCAATGATTGATATTCACTGCTCCTCTCCATTCTGGAAAAGAAATCCTTTTTTTCGAAGTACTGGTATGAAGGTGATGTGTAGGCAAAAAAATGGAACAGTGGTTAAGAGAAAGGTTCCAATCATATTTCATGTTGAAGCATGAGGCAAATATTGCAATTAATTCCGGAATTGCCAGACTTAACTGTCGAAAATATAACCAGCCGAGTTTTACAAACACTTTACAGTTTTTATGCCAAAAATTGTAAAACATATAATTTTGAAAGGAAAATTAATAATGTGTCAACTATGCCCGTTTTTTTTTTATTTCACTGATGATCGTGAGCTTATGCGTACATTTAATTTGTTTTTTATTTTAAAGGTTTGACTTTGCAGATGATGAAACAGACCCCGAGAAAATAAAAGCTATTGGGAATTTCCTACTCCCGCAACACTTAAGGATTTGCGAGGTTTTCTAGGATTAACTGGTTACTATAAGAGATTTGTACAAAACTATGCACAATTACAAAACCATTAACGCTCCATTTAAAATTATAAAATGCCCATATAGGGAAAAATAAGAGTAGCAATACAAAAATTAATTTAGACAACGCAGCCATAGAAGCTGTAAATGTATTACTACTATTTGAATTATATCGACCCAATTTTGACAAACCTTTTGAACTTACCACAGATGCATCTAACATAGCTTTGGTGCAGTCCTAAGCCAAAATAAAAAGCCAATTTAGTTTTTATCCCGTACACTTAGTACGACAGAGTAAAACTACAGCACTAACGAAAAAGAGTTGTTAGCTATAATATGGGCTTTGCAAAAACTTCGAAGTTAAATATACAGAATAGCAGATCTCACCATTTTTACAGATCATCAGTCACTGACATATGCCATCTCCGAAAAAAATCCCATAAATTGAAACGTTGGAAATCTATAATAGAGGACTATGGTGCTAAAATTATATATAAACCAGGTACTGAAAATGTTGTAGCAGAAGCGCTATCACGACAAGTTTTTAATACATCTTCCATAGACACGATAAACTCAGCCGAAAGTTCCGCAAGTAATATAATAAAAACTGTTACACAGCCATTCAATACATATGGCATACCATTAGAACTCGTACCTACTCCAAATTTTACCGAAACACATACAATTTTTCCTAGTAGAGTACGCCAGACTTTTAATTTTTCAAATAATAATGACCTGATAAGTGAATTGAAAAAGATATTGGTCCCAAACCGAATCGTAGCTATATGAATATAGAAGATTTGTACTAATACGCAGTAGTAATTAAAGAAAGATATATAGGTACAAATTTCGTACATACACCTAGAAAATTAGAAGATATAATTGATACAAACAATCAACTTTGAATTGTTAAGGAAACACATTTAAGAGCTCATAGAAGCTACGTTAAAACAACAAAAGAAATTTTAGAAAAATATTATTGGCCAACCACAAAACGAAATAGCAAACAATTTAATAATTACTATTCTGCATGTTTATTTGGACGATATGAGAGAAGCCCAACTAATGAGCCACTCCGAGAATCAGATATACCATCACAGCCAAGAGAATACATACATGCGGACATTTACTTTAATGATAATAACACGTATCTTGTGACTATAGATAAATTCTCCACATACATAGTCGCACAAGAAATAAATACAAAAGCGAAACTAGAAGAGAAAATGGAAGAAATAATTATCAATAATTTTCCCGAATGCAAACGACTCATGGCATTTAAACAAATGTGCATAAAACGTGGAATACGATAGAAACGCCAGTGCATCGATCAAAAGCAAATGGACAAGTAGAAAGAGCCCATAATTCCATTAGTGAGTTAGCACGCATTTTTAAGATACGAAACTCTTCCACAGAAAAGAAGAAATATTTCGAGCTGTTAAGGAATTAAAAAACTCAATACATACTGTAACAGGATACAAACCAAGGCAAATACATTTCGGTACAATATATTACAGTAAACAAGAAGTTACAAAAAATTTACGTAAAGCATCAACTAAGGTACTAGAAAGATTGAACACACACGCAAAACATCGAACATTCGAAAAAGATAGGCTGACTTCATAAATGCAGTTTGCAATGTAACCTGGCAATGCATGATGTTCATAAAAACAGTAAAATTAATTTTGGCAATGCCTAATGTTCATAATTGCATGGCAACACTTTTCAATGCGCATTGTTTGACAATTTCTTGCATGGTTTTTATTTGTGATTCTTTGTAAACATTTAATTACATTCTTTAATGGCGGCAAAACAATTTTGTGATAAATAATTAAATTTTGTGGTAGAAATGGCAGATTTGTGGTAATTTAAATTTAATTTAATATAAATATGTGATTTAACATACAATTTTTTGTACATAGTGAAAAAAAAATGGAATCACGAAAGAAAAAAGCTACTCATAGAAGTGCGTTTGAGGCATGAGCCAGATTTCACCGCAAAAAAAAGGAAAAGAAACACAATTTGGGAACAAATAATGCGGGATATCAAGGAAATCGATAGCACTTTTCCATTTACTAAAGATGAAACCACAAGATGTTTTGTAAATATAATGGGAACATACAAAAGAATAAAAAAGCGCAACAACACATCTGGGGAGGCCGCTACAAACTGGGAATTTTTCGAAATGTTGGATGAGGTCTTCGGCAGTCGTAGTAGCGTTCTGGTACCTAGTGAAATGATCGAAAGTTCCTTTCAAACATTAATGGAAGACTTAAGTGATGGGCCATCAACATCTGATACCCCCACGATGCATAATGTTGATGAATCTTCTACAGATATTTCTGCTCCTAGAAGTGCAACAAAAAGAAAGCGGTGCGATATCCTGGATTTCTTAAACAAGGAATCTGAGGCTGATGCCAGAACAATGAAAAAACTTTTGGACTTGGAGGCAGAAAACCTAGCACTGGAGAAAGAAAAATTAGCCGAGATGAAGCAAATTCGTACCTTATTCCAGAAAATTATAGAAAAAAATTAACTTTTATCTATTTTTAATTTAAGACTGAAATACTTTTTACCTGATAATTTGAAAAATGAATTTTCTGTTAATTTTTGTTTTTATTTAAGTTTTTTTTTATGAATTGATTTCATTAAAACGTAAAATAACAAGTATATCTTTTAATTTAACGAAATTTTTTGATATTAGGCCGGAAATAATGTTGCTAATGCATCTCTTTTTGCTTTTGCCTCTCTTTGTCCTGACAAAGTCGCTTCCTCGATTTGAGGTTCAGTGTTTGCTTCTTCTACTATTTCATCGTCTATGTTGCCTTCATTATCAATAATTATGTTATGAAGGATCATGCATGCCATCGTTATTAACTTTGGCATGTGTGCACGTTGAACTTCAATGTACTTTAGTATTCTAAACTTCTTTTTTAATATACCGAATGCCTGTTCCACAACAACTCGAGTTGAACTCAGAATTGTGTTAAATTTCGATTGCATTGGCGTTAAAAATCCGTTGTCACGGTAAGGCACCATAAGGAACGTCTCTAATGGATACCCTCCATCGCCCAACAAATGGCAATTGGAAGAAATATTTATTTCCTTGTTTATTATAGCTTTTCTAATAAAGCTCATTTGCCAAACTGTTGAGTCATGACAAGCACCTGGACATCCGATAAATACATCTATAAACCTCATACGACTGTCTACAATAGCCTGCAAAAAATCATATAGGTAATAAAAACATCCTCAGATGAAAAAATATTATTTTACTTGGGCAATAATAGAGTAAGTTCCCTTTCTGTTGCGATAACTAATTTCGTCTTTGATTGGCTGCGAAATCGGAATATGTGTTCCGTCTATGCATCCTAATACAAAGGGGAAAGGATTGTGTCGAAGGTTTGAGAACTCTTCACTCGTTTGCCTTTGCTCAGATGCAGTTTTTGGGAACTTTATGACATCTTTCTTCAAGCGGCATATCATTTTTATTATTTTGACAAACACCTTGTATGCAAGACCATTTGCCACACAAAAGCGATCACTGACATCTCTGAAAGAGCAGTTGTTGCTAAGTTTCCAGATTGTTATTTGTAGAGCTTTTTGTAATGATATTCCAATACGTCCAAGTGTAGATGGATTCCAAAAGGGTTTTATCGCATTCTGTAATTTCTTACATTTAAAAGTTTAATTAGTTTTTTAAAGTAATATAATTGGATATTTTAATACCTCGAATGTACTTTTCTTCATCCGAAAATGAGAAAAAAATACGTCATCCTGCATATGTGCGATAGTTTCACAAAAATTCAAATTTTTAGGGATTCTTCGTCTTGAGTCTTGTCTTCTCAACAATGCAACACGGCGACGCTTCCTTTTATTTAAAATATTTTTAATCAAAGTAATGTTTTTATTCCTTTTGCCATCCAATTCGAAGGCAGTATTCAAAAGAATAGCACAAGGTTTCTGGAGATCCATTTAAATACACATAAAGTTAAAAACTTTTACTCCAGGAACAAAAGTTTTGTCAATTTATGCGTTCATAAATATACTAAAATGTCACCGCATTATTTTACAAAGCAGTGTTGCCATACAATATTACTTTGCCTTGTAAACATTTTTCTTTGCAATGTTACAATGCAAACTACATTTATGAAGTCAGCCATACCCAAATTTTGGTAAGAATCACAGGTGTTAGAAAGAAAAGCCAACCCAGGTTTAAAAAGAAATTGTAGAAGAAGAAAGTGGGGACACGATCTTAACCCGAGGAGGAAAGATTGTTCATAAAAACAATATTAAGAACATCACAATTAAAGAACATGATACAAATACACCTGATATTAGCCGTGCTTGCAATGACATTGCAGACACCAAAAGCAATAATTGAAATTAAAAAAATAGAAAACAAAAAGTTTATTTTGACAAAAACAAATGACGTCCTCCTCTTCAGCAAATACTCATTTCTCTTCCATGTCACTAATATAACTAAAATACTTATAGAGAAATTGTTACAAAAGAATATAAGCCCACTACTCAAGAAATTATATGGATAAAGAAAATTGAAATATTGGCAAGTAAATTAAACGAACATAAAAGACATAAAATTCGTCACAGGGACTCCAGATCACGACGACCTCGTTACATTGGAAACAGTTATTAATGAACTAATAAACAATAACGAGAAACAACTTTTGACTAACTCAAGATTCGAGAAATTAATTGATACACTTCAAGAACAGCCACTAGAAAATCAGCTATTCGCGAAGAATAACGAATACCTTACCGAAGCCTTAAATTTAAATGAAATTAAAGATATCAGAAAACATGAATTAATCTTGGTACCTATACTAAACATCCTAGGATACTCAGATGTACATATCGCCGGAACAGGAGAACTATTCGTAACTATTTTTAAATACCCTGTACTATACAAACAGCGTAAATTTTTTAAATTTACGCCTATAAGTTTCAAGCATGGGAAAAATGTAACAGATGAGCGAATTGCCCAATGCAACAAATATATCAGAGTAGATCACTGTCAGAACCATCTAGGAAGAACCATTTGCCGAATAAACAATGACACAGACACATGCATAATCCCACTACTTGAGAATAGGAATAGTAAGTGTAACATAATACAGGAATATAACAGGGACTTAGAACAAATAGAAGATGGAGTTATACTATTAAACGGACTACACAAAGTAAACAACCAACCATTGACGAAATTATATTAATAAAATATACTGTAAGAATAGACCATCACATTTATAAAAATTTCCAGAATCAGATCAGAGAAGCTACACTTATAAAACATTATGAAGATTTTGAGATATTAGAAATAATAAAATCTAACACACCATGGGCTTTTAAAAACATAGATGCATTAAAAAACTCAGTATACCTTTCGAAGAACACCCCATCAGATCAATCTTCTATACTACAGTTATTTTTATAACATTAATAATAACAATTTGTCTCATGCAAAAAAGGAATGCAGATGCCAATCAACAACCAATAGGTTTAATAATAAACACTATTTATCGCTTATATGCATTTAAAATTTTGCACGATTTTTGGTGCTTACAAGCGAGAAATATATTTTTAATTAGCTTATATGCATTAACAGTGCTTATAAAGAAACTCGCTTATATGCTTCAGTGGTGCATGTATAAAAAACCTACAATGAGTAAATAAAACCCCAAACTTTGGTTTTACAAAACTTTAATTAGAATTATTATTTTGTACATACAAGGAAAAAAACAAGTAATAAAAAGTAAATTAAATAAAAAGGTACGTTACATTCAGTCTTTCTGGCAATTAGATACATTTCAACACTTTTGAAAAATAGTTTAAAACGTTAGTTTGAGCTTATAAATACGTGACTATATAAAAACAAATACAATGTTGACGTTTTTAAAACAAACCAAAAATTCAATTTCATTGATTTTTGTTGATTTATTTTTGTTTTTGTTGATAGTCTTGTCTTGACAAAAGTCAAAATCTATATGAAAAAATAGCACTACATACCCATTTTCTGCTGTTTTTGTACACATACACATGTATAACACACGTATATAAACGCAATAAATGTTAGAACACAGTTATGGCTCGTCAAGACCCCTGCAGCTAAAGTGACTAGTATGTGAATAGAAACATACTAGTTATTTTGCACCTCAGACTGGTTGTCTATCTGTCCTTTTTTCATATAACGAACTATCGATTTTAACATTGGGTTGTCATAGGAGCCCAACTAGTAGTTCCGTGCATAGTCTAATACCAGCTCAACAACTAGTTGTTATTAGCTAATGCGCCAACTAGTGTTAATTGTAGAAGTGCCATACTAGTTCATTTTTACAAGCATTTCCGTAATTTTTTTAAAACCAATTCTTATAGAACGGTAAATTTAACAAGCAAATCTAAACATTGCTAATTTATAACAAAAAATTTTAACAATCACCTCTAAATAAATTTCTTTAAATTATTCAGCACTTTTTCATAAACACTTCTTTTTCAATCCAAACAGAAGACTGATCTGTCAACTTTGCAAACAATGTAAAAAACAGTTATTTGTTTTTTTGTTCTTTTTTGCTATTATACATATTTTCTTCTTGTTGTCATAAATTGAGAATTTCGGTTCTCAACTAAAGAAAATGACATGCAAAATTGAGAGATCGTCACGTATGGAAACAGCAATTGTAATATTTTCATTTGCTTTTCGTTTTTAACATAATTTGATTATTATAGTCTCTTTCCAACTAGTATGATAACTGTCTCCAAACGATACTAGATACCATTTTGGCTGCAGGGACGCAGTTAGGTTTGTTATGAACATATACATATACATAAGTTGAGTCCACTAGAAATTTTTCAATTGTTTACTTGGTAAAATGAGAAAACTTTGTTTTTGAAGTCGGAAAATTACTGCAAAAATTTATAATTTTTGGAATATATACCGTGCATATATGAGTATATTTTAATACATTTAAAAAAAATTTACATATTTTTACGGTGCATAAAAGCGAGAAATGCATATAAACGAAATGCAAATACAAAAAAATAATTAATGTTTTTTAAATACGAATAGAAAATTGTTCGTGTTGGGATGCATATAAACGTTAAAAGCAAATAACCGACGTGCATACAACCGATAAATACTGTATATCAATTAGAATTACAACGCATTAGGAAAGATCGGGACGATTTTGTTTAAGCAGGGAGAGAGTTAAGAACGATAGTAAATGAAAATAATAAAAATATAAACTATCCCTTGTTCTTATCTATAACAAAGACACTTTCCCTAAGATATAATAAAAGACAAATATTCCTTTGTTAGAATATGTACACATGTAATTGTAGATTGCAAATTCTTTTTAGATAAGAAATAAAGACATGATCAGTTTCGTTAAAGTACAAAATAACAAAACAAAATTCATCATGTCCAAATGTAGGTACCCATATCTACATACATAAGTACATTCAGTTTAAGAAATCTACTGTTATTTTTTTAGTATTTAAGAAACATATTTGAAAATTGTAAAGCAGTTAAGATTTAGCATAAGAACTAAGAATAAATCACCAGAGTTAACAAAATAAATGAAGTAAGAACACGCATAGACGTCTAGAAATTATTTTTTTAATTCAAACAAAAGGGAAAACTTTAATTCAGGTATCAACAGTGTTATGTGTAATAATTAAAAAAAACAAACAGATACTAGCAATTATTTAAAACAAAACATTTTGTGACTGACAAAACGGTTTCTTACTCAAATATAAAAAAACCCCAAAAATGCGCAAGGTTTTTTTTGCTTTGCTTGAAAGTAGAGATTTTATATTTTATAATGGATTATAACATATTTACGAACTCGACTGAACTCATTTTCAAAAACATTTTGATATTTTTTTTTTTATAAAAAATTTAACAAAAAAAAATTTTTTTTCGAACATATTTTCTTATAAAATATAAAATAAGATTTTTCTAAAAATTAATACACACAGTTAATAATATAGCATTTTGCAGAAAAAAATTTATGTAAAATCCTTATTCGTTTAGCTACAAAAAAATATATTGTAAATATTTCAAAATCGTAAAAACTTAGTATAATTACTTTCCTGACTTTAAAGTGCCCAGGACACGATCAAAAGAAACCAACAATCACATAGCAATCGTGTTTTTTCAGCTACACGTACATGTTGTCGGCTCTGATTGATGAAAATCAAAACATTTTGATACATATATTTGTCGCCTAATTTTTTGTACATCACCGAATCTGATTGATGGAAAAAACGTCATTTGGTTGTTGAATTTGTCGCGTAAAGACATGGAGCAGTGCGCGGATGAAATATATATATATATATATATATATATATATATATATATATATACTACATCTTATTCAGGAAATATGTTTCTTGCTATTTTTCACGTTGAATACATAGTATACATATGTACATACATATACTTTTTTTTATAAATTTTTGTTTAATATGATTTCTTATTATAAACTTATTCATATATATGTATGTACATTGGTCATTTGTTTTTATAAATTTTATAACTAAATTTCAAATTTATATAACTTTGATTTTTTTTACACAGTCCTGTACTGCAATATAAGACTACAATGTCTTGTGTATGGGACATAAAAATATATAAATAAAATTAAAAAACATATAATATATATATATATATATATATATATATATATACATATATATATATATATATATATATATATGTATATATATGTATGGAATGTAAAATTAGAAGCATATAGCAATAGAGACGAAAAAAATAAAGAATATGAGATGTTCTTAAGTATGTTAAAAGAACAATATCCGAAAAAACAATAAATATAAAAAATTTTAACAAAACTGCACAGGCAGTCAATAACAGCAAACCATCATCCGATGGTGACATGCTTGCATACGAACGCCACGAAACCAAAACACATATGCTGATTGACGAGTTTTGTTGTGCATCTCCGAAATATCAGCACTTAAACGACACTAACACATACTTACCGCTTGTTGGTTTCTTTTGATCGTCTCCTGGGCTCATAAGAGTGTCACAAAACGACAAATCTCAAGCAAATGCCTTGAAAACTCATTATACAATGCAGAGTTTTATTTTCTGTCGAGCTGCGTAATCAGATTTTTACATTTCGTAATTTTAAGTTTTAACCTTATGTCCGGCTAGAATGAAAAAAAAAACCCCTATGTGCATCGGTACTTATGTTATATACACAACTGGGGCGAACGACTATTCGTCGTTGGAAATAGGACACATTTATGTAAAAGAAAATACACACAATATGTACGTTGGACGAAATACGTCGTACACAACGAACTTTGCGATAGGTTTAAGCATGCAATAGGTGAACGTTAAAATTTTTAAATGTAAGGAGTTTTTTTCATAAACCAACAAAAAATAATTATTTACACACAACGCAATTATTATACATAAAACATTGATGGCACTTCAATATGTTTATACATTTGGCGTTTTTAATGAAAAAGTACGCATACTAAATAAAAGGTACTGATAGACAGAAGAGACACCAACATACACAACTCATAGGACAATGAGTCATTCCTTGCCATATATATAATAAACTGGACACATTTATTTCAATATTGCAATATATATGAAAAATTTTCTAATGTGACACAGATGTACAACTTTCTTATAAATTTAATAATTATATACGATTTTTAATACAAAATTTATTTAAGGAAAGAATGAATTGTGTATCAATTAAAGTTTACAAAAGGAATGAATAAATATTTAAGTATGTATAGGGAGTTTTTTATATAGTAATATTTTTGATATTAGAATACTTTATGACATTAACGTTTAACTTTGATTTCGGCTATGTGGCCGCCACGGGTAGCGCGTACAGGGCGCAATCAGGAACACCAATTTTCACAAACAGTAACATTCTGACCATCATCGTTTTTTAAAACATATGAGCCAATGACTCAGCCAGCCCATAAAGCGCACCAAACAGTAATATTTTGTAGATGAATGGTGTTTCGACAAAAGCTTGTGGACTCTCCTCACTCCAATTGCGACAATTCTGTTGATTTAAATACCAATTCAACCAAAAATGAGCTTCATCGAAAAATAAAATTTTTAATGGACGAAGTGCGCTATAAGTTTGACGAACAGAACCATTATTTTGGTTAAAAATTTCCACAATTTGCAAGCGTTGCTCTGGTGTAAGTTGATTCGTAATGAAATGTCAAAGCAAACTAAACAAAAAGCAACTATCAGCTGTTAAATGGGTGGTCAAATAAAGCAGTGACACTAACTCAAAGTTGTATCACTCTATAAAAACACCCTATATGTACATATTATTGAAGTTTAAATATTCATGTTTCTATTATTAAAAATAGACATTTCAATAACATATATGAACAAATGGATGTTGAATACTAATAAAACTATGCAAAGAAAAACCACATACAGACATTCGATATTTCAATGAAAATAAAATATTTATTTAGAAAGTCAAAAATATAAAATACGTATAAAAACTTTTTGTACATGGGTCGATGTCGGGAATTGACTATAGTCAAGGGTTGAAAACGGCCAACTACGAAAATGGGTTCAAATAACCATTTTTCGGTTGATACTGTTTTATAAGCACATTTTATGTATTAATAAGCAATGCGCCATGTATATTTAAGGATTTTTAAACGATTTTTGCACCCCACGAGAATGATAATAGTCCCACGGAAATGTAAGTAAAAAAGTAGTAAAATAAAACACATACAGCAATTTATGGATACTCACTTAATAAAATTAAGACGTTATATCCATTGTTTGGATTATATAAACTTAAAAAATAAAACGTAACAAAAAATATTCGCTTTTCTAAAGCTTATAATCTAATTGATACTCATTTTGAGCATTCACCCTCTTTCGTTTATATAAATTTTGCCAGGAAATTTATAGTACACCCTATTGCCCTGCAAAACTATATTTGGTGTAGGTAGTATTTAAATTATTTGATTAAATTTGATGTATGAAACATCGCTCTCATTTAATTTAAATAATTGGTTTTCTGATGTGTTAGTACAACTTTTAAAAAACAAAACTTTGACATCATTATCCTCAAGGTTTGATTGGCAAATAGCTGCATATTTGTAATGTAAATTTTTCTGTGTTTTGTCCTGTTAGCGTGATTAGTATGAGCGTACCAGTTTTTATATTTCTTTTTAAAACTTTATCTGAATCCTGCAATAAATTGGCAGAAGATTGCAGCGTGTCTTCATCTGAGTCGGAGCTGTATACATCATTATACTTGAGCTGGCTTTGTGTATCATGCTCAAACAAGAAGAATGACCCATCATCGATACTACTTGCCGGGGAATTAATGCTTCTGTAAAAGGATGTAAAGTCCAGATGTCCTAGATGGTGATGATCACATAAGGTCGTACAATTAAAACAACTTAAGGATCATAGCCATATACAGTAGGATTCAATACCCCCTACAACCTGAAAAACATATCAATACGCCTAATCTTACACTAGCGACGAAGATACTAACCTGGTGCACTTTCATCGTCCCAACAAATTGTTTGGCTTTAGCTGGGTCTATATTTTGTTCAAATTCTTTTATATCGCGTTCGAATATTTTAAATATTGTTATATTTGGGCAGTTCTCTTTAATAACATCAAAAAGTTTATTAAAATCAGCAATATTGTGACCTTGACCCACGTATCTATCAGCTGTTCGTTTACATACAGCCCCTACACCATCAGCAGCTCCCTTTCCATGGCCAGACTCAAGATAATTGCAGGTATACTTTTTAAGTCTGGAGAACATCAATTTTAGTTTAGTTGCTAGTATATAAAACATTGTTTTGTTTTTATATTGTGTGGCAGGTCCATCACTTAGAAAATGGACTGTATGTACTTCATCGGGTAAAGCATCCAAAATTGGTTTAAGCTGACACCAGATGTCTGATGGTCCATGCGCTAAACTCTCAGACAATGTACAATATCTTTTCGGTGTACATGTACTTGCGCCATTCGATTTTGTGTACGTTACAACGGTGTGTAGAGAGATTTGTTGTCTTGACCCTCCA
The DNA here is from genome assembly GCA_963675445.1 of Linnaemya vulpina. Lineage (NCBI taxonomy): Eukaryota > Metazoa > Arthropoda > Insecta > Diptera > Tachinidae > Linnaemya > Linnaemya vulpina. The sequence continues at coordinate 45,484,545 of OY776279.1, read as the reverse complement.
AAATGAAAAGCTTGCGTTTCTTCGGCATACTTCAAGCAATAGTTTTCGCTAAAATCCATACGGATTAAGCATTCGTTTGATTTGATTTTATCCTTCAACATATTCATTTGTGTGTACTGGTGGATAACTCTGCCTGGATGCTCTAAGAATGGTGTTAACGATTGCTCAAAATCCAAAATAATTTCAGTTAAAGGCTTTGTCGTCGAGAGCTTAGACCTTTTCGAAACCAATTTTTGTGTTTTTGTTTTGATGTTAGTGTAAGTCTCTTTTACAGCGGCCTATTTAAAAACATCTCCATTACCTGTGCTATCAAATTCATTGTATGATATCACTTTACCTTTGTAGGATGGACATGACCGAAAAAGGCAATTCTCTGTTATAAGAGGGCACGAAAGTGATCATTTGCAGTAAGTTGGCTCAGAACTTTGGACTTGCATTTGTCTCCGTTAGAAATCATAATTTCTTTAATCCAAAATGGACGATTTCTGCAAAAACCGCTATAGCTCACATTTGTGCTGTTAGCTTCGACCAGGAATTTTTTGTGTAAATTTTTAAGAGTATTTGTGAGAAATCGTTTTTGATGAGTTTGTTTTGATTTTGTCACATACTCCTTTTTAGCTGCGCACATTCGGCTATTAATATCCTGCTCTAAAAATCGTTGTATGCTGTTCCTGACATCTTTTTGTTTACTTAGCCTGGAGTTCTCCACATTCCGAACTCTAAAATTTCAATCCTTTAATATTGTGTGGCGACAGTAACCTAGAAACTTATATTTATTATTCTTCTGGGCTCGATGAATAAGTGCCACAACTCTAGATTTCGGGCTAGGCTTTAAAGCATTATCCCTCTTAACAACCATTTTTATACGAACCAACTTCTTTTGATATGTTCTTAAACTTGCTTTTAATTCTGCAATCTTTTTGTCTTTTTGAGCCAACTGACTTTTATGCTTACGTGCAAGTTTCCTTTTTACTCTGAGAATATTTTCATTCCTATTCTGATTAAATTTAGGAACAACTGGAGCTGGAACTGGGTCTTGATTATCTCGAGGTGGTCCACCCTCTCCTGTGGATGATGTGAGCGACCCGGGTGGAGAATAGCCCGCCATATATTGTTGCTCCTTTTGCAGGAAAATGTTTTTTATTTTTTCAATAATTCCTTGCATTTATAGCCCACTTTTTCCGTTGTGCCCTTTGAGCTCTAGGGGTCATCTCCTTGATTGCTTTAATAACCTTATTATCTTGATATTTAATATCAGGTGTTTTCTTTTAATTTTTGTGCGGCGCGTTTGGCAGGATCGTTTTTCATTCTTCTGCGTCATTCTCGCTCCTTTTCCGCATGTTTTTCTTTTTGCTCTGCATTTCTACCTTTTTTTTTATGGTGCCATGTTGCATTTGATGGTATGTTTAAAAATCCTATGATGAATTTCTTTAATAATTATCATAGATTGAATAATCTCAAATTTATATTGAACAGGTCATTCCCGTGTTCCTTTTGTCATTACCGTGGTTTAGATTATACCCATGGTAATGACTGCACGGTAATGATGGAAACGTGTGTATTCTTGGATTTAAATGTGAAAATCTTCAAAATTTGTAATAACATATAATATAATCTACTGAAGTCTCAAAAAATTAACAAACCAATACCACAAATTTATAAATTATGATATAAATAACGCAAAAATGTACCTACCACGAGAATGACAAAATTTCCGGAACATACGCAAAAAAACACAAAACACTTCAACAGCTCTCAAACGACTGACTACATTTTTCACATCTGTCAATTAACTTTAAAACTAACGGGAATTGTCGTTACATTAAAATTTTACATCTAACCAAAAAACTTGTTTAAAGCATTTTTTCTTAATAAACAAATTGGCTCACGGGGAATGACGAAAAAGATTAGAAACGGACTAAAATTGAGACATTTTAAATTTTAAAATAAAATTATATACATATATGAAATTAAAATTGACTTGGATCATTCTTCTTGAATATCTTGACGTACTTCATTTATAATATATATTTTGAGATATTAATGAAAATCTGTGTTTTTTGAACACAAAGCGATCGGACACACGCCATGGTAATGACGATTTGCACCGTGCGACCAAATTTTTTCATAAAAATATCTACAATATTTTATTTTGGTTTACACGCCTCGTTACATGACATTTTGTGTTATTTATTCCTGTTCTCAGAATTTCAATTTTTCAATATCTTTAAGACTAAAGCGTCGGGCCACAGAATGTAGTTAATTCGCGATATCGCGATATATGAATATATATCATCAAAACATATCAAAAGAGAAATAAATACCAAAAAAGGCCTTTTGTGTCCCATTCTCATTCAACATACTTACATACAGTCCATCACTGTCTTGCAACTGTCACGTAAGCACGCGTACACAGCATGCCTTTTAATAGGTTGGATCAGCTGAGTCATTTAGTTTACATGTAAAATTTCAACGTTCGCCTATTCCATGTTATATTCCTATTTCTTACTCCGACTAATGACGAAGATATTGGTGCAGTGTGGCCATTTTTAGTGTACAGCAAATAAAGTACCTTTTTGCTTTAAGAAATGTTTTCTCTTTTATATACAGCACATAAGTTCAACTCTTAATTATATAAAATATTGTTTTAATTCATTTTTGTCATATAATTTTTTCAATTTTATATTTTTTTTTTTGTTATTGAAATATTGTCACACGTAATATGTTTTTATTCATGTTTTTCAAATGTTTTATTTATTTATGTATCTAAATCAGTGACGTCAATTGCAATTGTGTTGGTGAGATTAGTTATTTTTCTTACATTCACAATGAGCGAAAAGTGAGGCCTATTGAAAGGCCTTTTCTAAGACAGATGTGATCAAGAAGCTAATTTTTGCCAATTGAATTCACACGTATTTTTATTCTCTTTCATTTAGCCTTATTTGAGAAAAATTTTTACTTATGTTTTTTACTAATTTTTCTCAAACAATTAACACACCATATAAAGCATAGTAGTATATATATATATATATATATATATATATATATATATATATATATATACCTATTTAGAGCCCTCAAAACAGGCCTTGCGATACATCCCTGTGAATGAGAGTGTTTTTCAGCAAAATAAAAGAGCGTAAGCGTACGTGTGAGTTTTTTTTCCACAATTGTGTATTTTCCATTGATCTAAATATCAAATAATTTTAAATGACATTAGCAGCTGCTATTTTCGCTCTAATTATGTCCCATTCGACGAATTTAGGCAACGAATTCATTAAGGTAAGTTCGTCGTAGTGTGCGAATTTCGTCTCAAATGTGTTTATACCATTATATGTATTTATTTTTATTTATTACTACTTGTTAGGTGGCTTTGTTGAATGTTGAAACCACTTTTATCATGAAAAAGCGTACGAGAACTGTATTAAACCGATAATAACAAACTATCATTTAGTTCCTTTGTTGCCGTTTAATTATTTAGTTTTAAGTGTAGCGGCTTTTGCAAATAGCTGCTCGGATCTGTTGAATAAGTTGAGTTTATAAAACTGATATTGGATAATTGTTCCTTGTGCTATGGAACAATTATCATATCTTTCCATATTAAAAACATTTTTCTTTTAATTAGCCTATAAAAACAGATAAAAATTTTTTATATTATTGAAATTTTACATAAACTAGTTTATGATAATATATGAAAAACCCAGGATTATTAAACAATTATACGAAAAACTCAATTTTGACTTCAAATGTGATTTGTTATTTAGGCTTATTATGAGCTGATATTCAAAAATCTGTTTTATTAAACCTACCATTTTTGGAATTAGATGTTTATTTTCAAATGATTAACGCATAAGGCATTTCATGAACAATTTTTTATACACCTTGTTCCATAAAAGATGGTACTAGTTTGTTAAATTTTAGAAAACCTACGGCCGAAATTTATAAACGAAAGGTATATTAAACAATTCTTGGAAAAAATTGATTTCAGTAGAAATAATTGGGCCAAACTCATTCGTTTTACAATTTTTCATTAAAAGGAGAAAAACCTAAATACATACTTATGTATGTACATGCAATATAAAGTTGAAAATCTTGTGTTGAAAAGAAATCAAACAAACATTTTCTAAAATTTGTATTTTCCTTCTTTTAGAACTTCAATTTATACAGACCACGAGTAATGCTTTAGGAGTAGTAATAACAGTAGAAAATCCTATACTTTTATATTGTGTTGAAAAAGCACCGGTAAACTACCCTGGGGTTAAGTGTTAACACGATTGGCTATATAAAGAATTAACCATATAAGAATAAACCACATTGAGTTGTTATGTATGTACTTATATAATAAAAAATATGTACTTAAGTCTTGATCATTAAAACAAAAGGTTCAATAACTATAATTATAAAACATGAAATTTATTTGTTGGTTGGTTAAGCAATGTCTATATGCATTTCATTGGCGCTTTTTACCAAATCGTCAGTAGACTTCAACAACAATTTTGAAAAGTTTCAAACTTCTCAATTTATTAAAAGACTTTTATAAACTATCTGAGAATTATGTTAATAAATTAACTATAAAAATTCACAAATGATTTCAAAAAATCACATTATAAAAAAATTTTCCTGATTTACCTAACAACAGAGCACCTGTTTCTCCTTCCTCTATAAATACTAATTCAACAGTTCCTGTTTTTAAACCGTCAAGTACCTCAATTAATTCAAAGCCATCCGTTCCTGTTTTTAATTCTTCTAACAATCCAACTCTTAAAGTTATTTCACCAAAAAAAACTATATTTGCTGCTCGATTTGCATCCTCTACTACTACTGATGATATTAAACATTATATAACAAATAAGATTGGCCTTAATATTGAAATGACTGTCTTTAAATTTAATTATTCTGAGCCAAGAAACAAAGCATCTTTCAAAATAATCATACCCCAAACCTACTTTGATACAATTGTGCATTTAGATTTTTGGCCGCCTAATGCTTTTATTCGTGAGTATGAATACAGAACTACACCAACGACTGATATTGTTCACTTACCGAAATCATCGTCATCAAAAAACTAATTAAACTATCTATAAATAAGCCCATTAATATTATATACCAAAATGTAGGAGGTCTCAACACTAAATTAAACAATCTTTTTATAAATAGTTTTGAATTTTGATTTGATTCGTATGTCTTACCGCCGTATCAAAGTAGACTTGCTCCAATAAAATTGCCTACACTAAAAAGTCGACGATCGACGTTGAGTGCTTTATTTGTTATGGGACTGGTTCGAGGCGATGTTGATTCGGAGTTCTTACTTAATCAACTATACTTCAACGTTCCTGTAAGACCTACTCGCAATTTTGAAATCTTTGCATTAAAATATTACCGCTCTGTTTATGCTAATAATGATTCTTTTCGTGCATGTGTCAACTTTAACAAATGTTACCATATCATGAACTTATCTGAGATTAATACCATATTGAAAAGAAATCTTATTTTATATTTAAATTCTTGAACTAATTTGTTATCTAGTCAGTAAGGATGTAAAATCTATTGACTTATTAAATAAATAAATAAATAAATAAAAAAATAATAAGTGTAGTAGGCTATAACTTATACAAACCAAAACCCAACAAACAACTTTTATTCGATATGACTCTATTTTATTTTTTTTTACACCTTTATACAATTAGAAATCCTTTGGATAACAATAAAAGTATTTATAAGGCAAAATGAAAAACAAAATCTCAATTTAATTGTTAATAAATTAACTATTTGACATACTGTCATTGTACTATTATAATATGAAATTTATTTGTTGGGTGGTTAAGCACTGTCTATATGCATTTCATTGGCGCTTTTTACCAAATCGTCAGTGGACTTCAACCACAATTTTGAAAAGTTTTAATAAGTTGAGAAGTTTGAAACTTTTCAAAATTGTGGTTGGACAATATATAACTAAACTTCAATCTTTTTAGTTCATTTATCCATATCGATATACATATAGGAAGCTACGATCAAAATAATAGCAGCATCTAATGCTAAAATTATATAACGAAAGAACAAAATCATACAATAAAGGACACAATTTCATTTGTCTGCACATGAGTGAAAAAAGATTTAATAAAAATTTTATTTAAGGCAGTAATTATTAGGAGCATTTTGTGGAAATTTGTTATAGCTGAACATATTTTATTTTAGCTTCAAACTGGAAAGGTACTTAGAAAGCTGGACAGTCCAGCCAAAACATGCCCGACTGGCACCCTAATAAGGATATGTATAACAATTCACAAGTGATGATACCAGTCAGCAGTGTTGGCGTTTTGAATAAATGCATTACAATGGAAATGGACCAAACCAGGCCTTTTTATGGCCCTGTTAAAGCAATGATATTGAACTCAACATCCCTTCGCCCAAAATACATTAAATTAAACACAAAAACTCTTTATTGCTGATGTGGTGTAATAATCGTAGAATTTACCAGTGAGAACAACGTTGGCTAGTGGATGGTCATCCCAGCTGCTATTATTATACAAAATTCGGTGATCTAGAGTTTGGATATCGCTTTTTCTCCAACATCTTAGTACGCCGGGTAAAATAATAATAAATTCTGCAACATACGCGGGCTAAGACCGAATTTCTTCTGTGTTTATGATCACGTTTGACTCTATCGGCCGGATGTTTCCGCCTCAAGTAAAACCCAGGTACATGAGGATGTCTACCCACAAGATTTTCACTTTCTGTCGCTTTTTACTCATTAGAGGGGCCCGCCAATAAATGCATGAACTTATCTGTCTTTGGGTTATATCAGTACACACTATGCTATCTATGCGTGTATGCCCTCCCCGATCTACACACATTGAAGATTACCTAATATCATCAGAGCAGTGAAATCGTCGTTGCTGATGATTTTAATGTTCACAATAAATCTTGGTTTCGTCAATTCAGCCATACAACCTTAGAAGGCCAGTATGACTAGTTTCTCGTCACGCACAATCACCTTGTGCAATAAGATAATGAACTAACACCAAAGAATATACATAATATTTGCTAACACATATTTCATGTATTGAAGGGCACCAACAAAATACGCTTGACCTTTTTCCATCTTCACGCCCTGAAAAGTGTGAAGTTACAGAAAATGCACGTCTGAATTTCGAATCGTTCCGCAAGCAGCTACGGAAGCTTTAATGGTAAAATATGTTTTATTGAAAATAATGTAGAAAGACCGAATACTCTCGCTACCTCTCATGCGAATACATCGCTCGTATAAAGCTTTTCAACGTCTTAGTAATTTGGCACCCGAAGACCATGTCCGTTTGCGAAACAAATCAGAATCTGCATTTTTACTACGCCAAATACTGAACGCTTCCTCTCTGGATTGTACTAAATTTTTATATGTCTGACTAAAGCAAAACACAATTCTGCTGGGTACGAAAGCCTTTATTCCGTACAAGTAAATGTTACTTAAGCTTAGGCCAAATAATTGGTTTAGTCAGGCATGTAAAAATGTATTTATTTATTTATTTAGAATAAATAATTTTGAATGACATTAACAGCTGTTATTTTCGCTATATTTGACGAATTTACACAACGAATTCGTGATGATAACTTCGTCGTGCAGTGAGAAGTTCTTCGTTCGTCGCAATTGTGTTTATACCATAATACATGGATTTGAAATTACTACAAAAAAATTAAGAGATATAAAAGCTTATCAAATTTATTAATGATACAATGGATTGTCCATATGACTTACAAATAATTTTATATATGTAAATAAAGATGTATACTGAGTAATAAAACCTATTTCATTGAGCGATTCTTATTAAAGTTAAGAAAAATCGGAAATATTAATAGCATCAGGCTTAATTTACTATTGAAATATTTTGCTCTGTATTTCAAAAACTTCTAAGTCACGTTTTAATACATTTATTGTTTCAAAAGCTAATCTTCTTTTGGAAAATATTTGTACTCAATTGCATAGATTTTTCGTTTATAATATATTACATTGGTCAACATAACTTTTGTTTCTTTTAATTTTTTTTCTATTATTGGCTAACTCTGTGGTCCTGATTATGAAAAAGATACTGGGAGATTGCTAACAGCTATACTTTTTGAAATAAACTGTTTTATTATTTTGATGAAGAAGTAAAAAAATTAATACAAATTTTAGCAATATTTCTATCGAATACTATCAAATGATTTTGTATAATATTTCCTTGAATGAACGACTCTAGGTAGATCTCGTTTCATACTCCAGCAATAGTCTGCTATCATATGTGAACTTTCCTGATATCGCTCTTCCATTGTTCAAAGATAATTATGAAATCTTTCACCCTGCTACTGACTAAAATCACTAAGATTTTGTGGAAGTCGGTCCAAATGCGAGTGAAGTATATGTATTTTTAAGCTCAAGCTGCACCCTAGCTCTTGCAAGCTCGATAGTATGCGCTTTGCGAGGTCGACATGTTCGTCAGATTTCTTTTTGTCAAGGAAATTGCTCATAACCAAAAAAAAAAATTAATGCCAAGCTCTGAATTCGACTTCAGTCATTGATTTGACAAAATTAGGATCTTTCACGAGTTCCCTAATCTGCGGCCCATCAAAAATACCAGCTTTCAACTTTTTTGTACTTAATCCTAGAAACTTTCTTGAAAGAAAATTGAAACGTTCGCCACTTTTGGCAAGCGCTATCACAAACTGTTTCATTATGCCAAGTTTAATATGAAGTGGTAGAAGTATGATGCGGTCTCGGCTAACTAAAGGAACATTTATATTATTTTTTTCCAACTTTTAGCTCAACCCACACTGGCTAGACTGTTTGTGACCTATAGTGTTGTTTGTCACGACTGTCCTGGAGACACAAAAACAAAGGGACTTTGATACCCGCCTTGCTGACCTAAAAGAAATTTCACCATTTTCAGATCAACACAAGCGACCCAGTTGTGGTCTTTGTACTTATTTTTTTTATATAACCTTTGAAACATATGTGTATTCTTCTTTTAAAGTCGTCGAACGTGCAATAGGTATGGATCCGTACTTGTTGCCGTTATGAAGCAAAAGACACTTTAAACTTCTTTTGCTGTTGTCTATGAAAAGGCGCTAATCACTACTTTGCAACTTTTTTAATCCCATATGTTGCAAGTTACCACCAATATCGTGACAAAAAACCAAATCATTCTCTTGAGAAAAATACGGTAATAAATTTTTTTTTCTCGGGTACGATAAAATGTGATGTTGGTTTCCTGAGTAAAAATGCTAAATTTTTAGAAGCTTCTTTCAGTAAGTTCAGATCTCTTACTAAGTCATTTAGTTCCTTCTGATTAAATCCTTGAGGTTCTGAAGGAATACATTTCCTGGACTCTGGATCAGAGTCTTCTCCTGATGTATTTCGTTCGGATTCGCAGAGATTTGGATCATCAGAAAATCCAGATGTGCTGGATTGTACATCTCCTGATTTGAATTGTGGTCATTGAGTAGAAAATAAGCTAGCGTAGCACCATTTACTTTGATTTCCAGCGTTAATTCCGATTATTTTCGCAACGCAGAAGTAGCAGTCGTAACGTTTCCAGGTTTTCGCCAAATCATCCACTAAACCATAACCGTAAACATGCACAATTTTATTTTAAAGTATTCATGATACGCAGTTTTCTCAAAGTCCGATATGGGTTTTCGATATTTTTAAAGTATATACTTACATATTCACCACAGATATAGCAGAAACAATCAGGGTTAAGCAGACAGCATATTCTTAACGAAGCCATATATTGAAGCTGTTTTTAATAATAGTAAAAGAGTCAATTGAAACAAGTGCGTTCATTTTGCTCCATCAAATAAAGTCATTTACAACGCTAAAAGGTAGCTAAAAACCGCGGGGAGTGGAAAAATTACTGGTTCGCACATTTCTTGATTTAGACAAGTAACAACAGTGTTATGTGTAATAATTGAAAAAAAAACAGATAGATACGAGCAATTATTCAAAACCAAAACATATTGTTACTGACAAAACGGTTTATGGTTAGATGACCAAAAATAAAAAAGGTCATATATAAAAATAAAACAAAAAAATGCGCAAGGTTTTTTTTGTTTTGGTTGAAAATAGAGATTTTATATTTTATAATGGATTATAACATTTTTACGAACTCGACTGAACTCATTATCAAAAACCTTTTGATATATTTTTTTTACAAAAAATTTAACAAAAAAAATTTTTTTTCGAACAAATTTTCTTATAATATATAATATAATATTTTTCTTAAAATTAATATACACAGCTAATAATATAGCCTTTCGCAGAAAAAAAATGTATGTAAAGTCCTTATATGTTTAGTTACAAAAAAATATATTGTAAATATTTCAAAATCGTAAAAACTTAGTATAATTACTTTCCTGACTTTAAAGTGCCCAGGACACGATCAAAAGAAACCAACAATCACATAGCAATCGTGTTTTTTCAGCTACACGTACATGTTGTCGGCTCTGATTGATGAAAATCAAAACATTTTGATACATATATTTGTCGCCTAATTTTTTGTACATCACCGAATCTGATTGATGGAAAAAACGTCATTTGGTTGTTGAATTTGTCGCGTAAAGACATGGAGCAGTGCGCGGATGAAATATATATATATATATATATATATATATACTACATTTTATTCAGGAAATATGTTTCTTGCTATTTTTCACGTTGAATACATAGTATACATATGTACATACATATACTTTTTTTTATACATTTTTGTTTAATATGATTTCTTATTATAAACTTATTCATATATATGTATGTACATTGGTCATTTGTTTTTATAAATTTTATAACTAAATTTCAAATTTATATAACTTTGATTTTTTTTACACAGTCCTGTACTGCAATATAAGACTACAATGTCTTGTGTATGGGACATAAAAATATATAAATAAAATTAAAAAACATATAATATATATATATATATATATATATATATATATATATATATACATATATATATATATATATATATATATATATATATATATGTATATATATGTATGGAATGTAAAATTAGAAGCATATAGCAATAGAGACGAAAAAAATAAAGAATATGAGATGTTCTTAAGTATGTTAAAAGAACAATATCCGAAAAAACAATAAATATAAAAAATTTTAACAAAACTGCACAGGCAGTCAATAACAACAAACCATCATCCGATGGTTACATGCTTGCATACGAACGCCACGAAACCAAAACACATATGCTGATTGACGAGTTTTGTTGTGCATCTCCGAAATATCAGCATTTAAACGACACTAACACATACTTACCGCTTGTTGGTTTCTTTTGATCGTCTCCTGGGCTCATAAGAGTGTCACAAAACGACAAATCTCAAGCAAATGCCTTGAAAACTCACTATACAATGCAGAATTTTATTTTCTGTCGAGCTGCGTAATTAGATTTTTTCATTTCGTAATTTTAAGTTTTATCCTTATGTCCGGCTAGAATGGCCAAATAACCCTATGTGCATCGGTACTTATGTTATAAATACAACTGGGACGAACGATGAATTTTTCATAACGAATATTCGCCGGTGGAAATAGGGCACATTTATGTAAATGAAAATACGCACAATATGTACGTTGGACGAAATACGTCGTACACAACGAACTTTGCGATAGTTTTAAGCATGCAATAGGCGAATGTTAAAATGTTTATGTGTAAGGTGTTTTTCACATAAACCAACAACAAATAATTATTTACACACAACGCAATTATTATACATAAAACATTGATGGCACTTCAATATGTTTATACATTTGGCGTTTTTGATGAAAAAGTAAGCATACTAAATAAAAGGTACTGATAGACAGCAGAGACTCCAACATACGCAACTCATAGGACAATGAGTCATTCCTTGCCATATATATAATAAACTGGACACATTTATTTCCATATTGCAATATATATGAAATATTTTCTAATGTGACACAAATGTATAAATTCCTTATAAATGGAATAATTATATACGATTTTTAATACAAAATTTATTTAAGGAAGGAATGAATTGTGTATCAATTAAAGTTTACAAAAGGAATGAATATATATTATAAAGTATGTATAGGGTGTTTTTTATAGAGTACTATTTTTGATATCAATGAAACTGTCTCTATTGGATAGAAAACTTTATGACATTAATGTTTAAATTTGATTTCGGCTATATGGCCACCACGGTTAGCGCGTACAAGGCGCAATCTGGAACACCAATTTGCAAAAACAGTAACATTCTGACCTTCATCGTTTTTTAAAACATATGGGTCAATGACTCAGCCAGCCCATAAAGCGCACCAAACAGTAATTGTTTGTAGATGAATAGTGTTTCGACAAAAGCTTGTGGACTCTCCTCACTCCAAATGCGACAATTCTGTTGATTTAAGTACCCATTCAACCAAAAATGGGTTTCATCGAAAATTTTTAATGGACGAAGTGCACGATAATTTTGACGAGCAGAACCATTATTTTGATTAAAAATTTCCACAATTTGCAAGCGTTGCTCTGGTGTAAGTTGATTCATAATGAAATGTCAAAGATGTTAAATGGGTGGTCAAGTAAAGCAGTGACACCAACTCAAAGTTTTATCACTCTATAAAGAACACCCTATATGTACATATTATTGAAGTTTAAATATTCATGTTTCTATTATTAAAAATATACATTTCAATAACATTTATGAACAAACCGATGTTGAATACTAATACAACTCTGCAAAGAAAAACCACATACAGACATTGGATATTTCAATGAAAATAAAATATTTAAAAATTAAAAAGGCATTTTTAATGGCAAAAAAGGCAATTTTTGCCCCATTCTCATTCAACATACTTACATACAGTCTATCACTGTCTTGCAACTGTCACGTAACTGAAGAATAAAATTCTATTTTCTGCAGGTTAGGACGTCACGACAACATTTTCCTATACAGCTTGCCTTTTAATAGGTTGGATTAGCTGAGTCATTTAGTTTACATGTAAAATTTCAACGTTCGCCTATTCCATGCTGTATTACTATTTCTTACGCCGACTAATGACGAAGATATTGTTGCAGTGTGGACGTTTTCTTTTACATTTTTAGTGTACAGCAAATAAAGTACCTTTTTACTTTAAGAAATTATTATTGTTTTTTTTTTGTGAAATTATATTATTGCAATCTATCAATTACTATATAATGATGATAAGCAAATTAGATATATTGTAAATAAGACTGTTGTAGTTGTTCTTTTACTATAAGTACAGCTATAAAGAAATAGAAAATTAATTCTTTAATATTGTTACAAAGATTAGAAATAGATTTAAATAAAACGACAATGTGGCTATATGTACTTGGCAGCACTGCCAATTTTATCTATAGTTGTCAAAATGTTACAATCCTGGTCAACACTATATAGATAATATTCAAATTAACGGAAATGGAATAGTCCAGAATATACAAGATCATTCAAGGCTGTGCCAATAAGAGTAAACCACAACAACAACAAACATAGCAACATAAATGCTAAGAGATGTTATTCTTAATGATCTTGTATGCAAGTATTCGCTGCTAATAAAGCTAAATAGATTCACAAGTATACACAGCCATATACACGTAGAAGAAATAAAACCACACACTCATTCATACAGACCACTCATAGTTACCATAGGCAAAACACACAGAACACTCATACATTCAACCACACATAGTTACCATAAGCAAACCATACAAGTCAGCATTGTCATGTATACAAACACACATGTCAAGTAAAAAAACAACCACCATACCCAGAACTTTCGCGAGGTTACCAGACGACGTAATTTTTGCTATATAAAGGCGCTGCCAGAGCTCAGTAATAATCAGTATGATATCAAACATAGACGTGTTAACATCGCTAAGTGTTGAGTAGTACAAATACTCGTGTAAATAAAGTAACAAATAAAGTGTTGCCGCATTATAATTCTAAATTAATTTGTCCGTGTTTTAATTTGATGCAATAAAACGAATCCTTGAAGGATAAGTAATAAAACCGTTTTTACGAAAAGGTCTAAAAACGTAACAATTGGTGTCAGAAGTGGGATTGCAAAAATAATTAAAAGGACATTGCAATTTAAGGAAAAAAAAGGGACATTATAAAATTAAAATAAATAATCATGAAATTTGATGAGCTAAAAGTTGAACAGCTGAAAAAGGAGCTCAGCAAGCTGGAATTGCCAACTGCAGGTAATAAGGCTGAACTGCAGAAGAGGCTGATAGATGAGTTTAAGAATCGCGGCATGGACATCGGGACATACGAGTTTGAGGACAAAGACGATGTGCAGGTATGCCCTCCTGCCACGACCAGCAGCATGGACATAAATTCAATGTTCGCTGCTATGATGATCCAGACAAAAGGAATCAGTGATGCATAAAGTGAAATAAAACAAAACTCTCAGCAGATGCAGGAAAAGCTTGTAGCCGAAATAAGCGATATAAAACAGAACTCTCAGCAGATGCTGGAAAAACTTGTAGCCGAAATACAGGAGTCAAATAAAGCCATGAACGAGACCCTGGTAGAGGTTTCTGAAGCCATTAACAGGAGGGTGGATTCTATCGGGAATAAATTCTCAGAGCTGGCGGATAGAGTCCAACATCTAGAATGCGGTGGCCTGGAACTGCATGCAAAGGAGTTCGAAGAGAAATTGCATGCTCTAGAGGACAAAGTGCATAACCTGGAGTGTAGTGGCGGGCCAGTACGAGCAGTTGCGGAGGTTTCTGCGCGGACAAAAGCGCCATGCTTCGACGGCAGTGTACCATTAGGCATCTTCAAATTCCAGTTTGAGACGGTGGCTAGCAGAAATGGATGGATGCTGAAGCAAAGGCCATAGAGTTGATCTTGTCCTTAAAGGGTGCAGCCGCAGAGGTACTTGAGACTGTGCCAGTAAGCTGCAGAAACAACTATATTGAAATAATGGCAGCATTGCAGCGCAAGTATGGTGGTGAGCACAAGCGCGATTTATACAGAATGGAATTGCGATGTAGAGTTCAGAAGCCTAACGAATCTCTACAAGATTTCGCAATGGAAATCGAGCGTTTAGTGCAGCTCACATATCCAGGCGAGAGTCACCCGTTCCTGGACCATTTTATAACTGAGGCCTTCGTTAACGGCACTCGCGACTCTGATGTTAAACTGGCGGTGCGCGCTACGCAGAAATCCACTTTCGCTGAAACTGTGTCATTTGCGCTGGCTCAAGAGACTGCCAGGATGGTTTTCAAGCCACAGATATGTAAAGTGCGGAATGTGGAAGTTTTGTCTGAGGAGGATAACAACCTAGTGGCTAGCGTTAAGGAGGCAATGCGACAACTGCTGGCAGAGAAGGCTATCAAAAAAAAGCCTAAGTGCTTTAACTGCGGAAAGATCGGTCATTTTCAGCGCAGCTGCAAAGCACAAAGGAAGAGAGGTAGATCTGTTTCGCCACCAACAAACAGCAAACGGGTGAACCAAACAACATCACAAGAGTCCCCGTTAAACTAAAACGAGCTAGCACTAAGGGGCAAGAGCTAGCTCTCAAAAACGAGGGCCCCACAATCTCCATATCAGTGATGCAACAGAAAAATAGCAACCTCACTGCGTCCGGACACATCAACGGGGAAAAGCACGTACTTACCATAGAGACAGGGGCATCGCAGTCAATAATAAGGCCCGATATAGTTAAGCGGAAGTGCGAGCAGTTAAGCAATATACAGCTACGTACAGCTACTGGAGAGCCTGCCACTGTCTATGGTAAGATTGAGGTGAAGGTGACTATACCCAACATCAACGTGAGACATGTGTTTATTGTTGCCGATATTGTCGATGAGGTTATTATTGGAGCCGATTTTATGATTAATCATGGCATTAATCTACATATGGGACAACAGCTGATGATTTGGCGTAATGTGGAAATACCCCTTGATGTTGGATATGACAATAAACCGCAAGTAACAAGAGTATTTGCTATTGAGAGTCAGACAATACCGCCGCAGTCTGAAACAGTCATATGGGCGCGGATGAAGGGAGATTGTGAGGACAATCGGCTGTGGGTTGTGGAACCACCAGATCTAAAGAGAGAGCTTATAACAGCGAAACCTCTAGTGAAAACTAGTGAAGGAGGAATAGTCCCTATAAGAGTGCTTAACTTGTCAGACCATGAAAAATTCATCAAAGAAAATTCCGATGTTGGCCAGTGTACTCCAGCAGAGGCAATAATAAACTGCGAGAAGAAGATAGAGCCTACTACTTTGTCCACAAAAGAACGTGAACAATTTGAGGAATACGTAGAGAAATGGGTAGCAGGTCTATCAGCGACAGATAAAAATAAAGCCAAGCAGTTACTAAAAAGGCATGCCAGTATCTTCGCCATGGGAAGCCAAAGCCAGGGTAGAACTGCATTGGTTAAACATGAAATTAGCACGGGCGAAGCTAGGCCGATTAAACAGCCACCCAGAAGCGTACCCCTAGCAAAGCGGGATATAGTGAAAGAGCTTGTAAGTGAAATGGAGCGTGATGGCGTAATTGAGCCATCTTCTGGTCCTTGGAGTTCGCCTGTAGTCGTAGTTAAAAAGAAAGATGGCAGTACTAGATTCTGCGTAGACTACAGGAAGCTCAATGACATAACCAAGAAGGACAGTTATCCGCTCCCCAGGATCGATGACACTTTGGACACGCTATCTGGTACCAAATGGTTCTCTACGCTGGACTTGCGAAGCGGATATTGGCAAGTGGAGATCGCAGAGAAAGACAAGGAGAAAACTGCATTCAGTGTCGGCAACGGATTATGGCAGTTCAAAGTCATGCCATTTGGTCTCTGCAATGCTCCGGCCACATTTGAACGCCTAATGGAGAAGGTACTGATAGGACTTCACTGGAAGACATGCTTGGTATATCTCGATGACATAATCGTGATGGGGAAAACTTTTGATGAACACCTCAAAAACATGGCAGAAGTTCTTGAACGAATATCATCAGCTGGATTGAAACTAAGCTTGAAGAAATGTGCATTGTTCCAGAAAGAAGTAAAGTATTTGGGGCATCGTGTTACAGCAGACGGAATCTCAACAGATGAAGATAAAATAAAAGCAGTAAGGGACTGGCATCAACCTAAAAATCTTCATGAATTGCGCAGCTTTTTGGGCCTTTGCACATACTACAGACGTTTCGTGCCGAATTTTGCCAGTGTAGCTGCAAGCTTGCATGAACTGACAAAGAAGTCAAGACCATACCATTGGGGCGATCCACAGGAAAAATCCTTCCAGAAACTCAAAGAATTATTATGTACGTCAGCAGTGCTAGCGTATCCCATAGCTGGAGAAAAATTTATGCTGGATACTGAGGCGAGCGGCTATGGCATAGGGGGTGTGCTATCCCAAGTAGTAAATGGCACTGAGAAGGTCATAGGGTACTATAGCCGTGTACTCTCAAAACCTGAGAGGAATTACTGTGTGACACGACGTGAGCTTCTGGCGGTATTGGAATGCATTAAACATTACCATAAGTACCTGTATGGTCAACACTTTACATTAAGGACCGATCATTCTGCACTGAGATGGCTATTGCAGTTTAAAAATCCTGAAGGGCAACTGGCAAGGTGGATTGAGTGCCTGCAGAGCTACGACTTCAGCATTGAGCATAGAAGGGGCACAAAGCATAACAATGCGGATGCTCTTTCGAGAAGACCGTGCTGTTTAAAGTGTAAACATTGTGTTAGAACCGAGCAAAAGGAAGGCGTTGTGGATGTTCGGCTAATGCACATCGGCCCTGATGAGGACTGGTCAGCGGTACAGAGAGACGACGATATACTAAGGAAAATTATTGCGGCCAAAGAAGAGGACAGACGACCATCCTGGAATGAAATTTCGGCTGAAAGCCCACTCGCCAAATCTTATTGGGCTCAGTGGAACAGCCTTAAGGTAATAAAAGGGTGTTTATACCGCGTATGGGAAAGTGTAGATGGCAAAACAACTTCAAATTTAATAGTTGTGCCATACTCCAAGATAAGTAAAGTTTTACAGGAGTTTCATAATGGACCCAGTGGCGGTCATCTTGGAGTAACAAAAACACTTGAGAAACTGAAGCAGCGTTTTTATTGGGTTGGATGTCAACAAGCCGTAGCTGACTGGATAGCAAACTGCCCACAGTGCATAGCAGCCAAAGGCCCAGTAAGAAGAAGCCGGGGACAGCTGCAACAATACAACTCAGGAGCACCATTCGAGCTGATCGCAATGGATGTAGCAGGTCCCTTTCCCGTCACCGAAGCCGGAAATCGTTCTGTACTTGTGGTAATGGACTATTTCAGTAAATGGCCAGAGGTATATGCAATACCTAACCAGGAAGCAAAGACAATTGTAAATGCTTTCGTCAATAACTGGGTATGTCGGTATGGTGTCCCAATAGAATTACATTCCGACAAAGGAAGGAATTTCGAGTCTGCCATATTCAGGGAAATGTGCGAGTTATATGGGATAAAGAAAACCAGAACAACGCCGCTGCATCCATAGTCTGATGGCATGGTAGAAAGGTTGAATCGCACCTTAGAAGAGTACCTACGAAAAGTAGTAAGCACCCATCAGAGGGATTAAGACGAGCACATCCCCAAATTTTTGATGGCATATAGGTCAGCTGTACACGACTCAACATCGAGAACGCCAGCCAAAATTATCTTCGGGACGGAATTAAAACTACCTGGTGATTTGGAATGTGGTGCTAAGCCAACTGTAGAGGAAGGAGCTATTACGTCCCAGGAGAAGGAGGACTTAAACGAACTGCATGAGTTCGTGCGCAATAGAATCAAGATGGTCAGTGACAAGATGAAGGCTAGGTATGACCGCGCAGCAAACTCGCAGGGATTTATGGAAGGACAATTGGTTTTACTTTATAGCCCACAACGGAAGAAAGGATTGTCCCCAAAATTACAGACTCACTGGGATGGCCCGTATAAAGTGATTAAGAGAGTGAATGACGTTGTATACCGGATACAGAAGCACAATTGCCCAAGGTCGAAAATGAAGATAGTACACCTCGAACGATTGGCGCACTATGGAAGAGGTGATTGTATGCCTATTCGGGTCGAACAGGCTTAAGTGGGCGGCAGTGTTACAAAGATTAGAAATAGATTTAAATAAAACGACAATGTGGCTATATGTACTTGGCAGCACTGCCAATTTTATCTATAGTTGTCAAAATGTTACAACCCTGGTCAACACTATATAGATAATATTCAAATTATCGGAAATGGAATACTCCAGAATATACAAGATCATTCAAGGCTGTGCCAATAAGAGTAAACCACAACAACAACAAACATAGCAACATAAATGCTAAGAGATGTTATTCTTAATGATCTTGTATGCAAGTATTCGCTGCTAATAAAGCTAAGTAGATTCACAAGTATACACAGCCATATACACGTAGAAGAAATAAAACCACACACTCATTCATACAGACCACTCATAGTTACCATAGGCAAAACACACAGAACACTCATACATTCAACCACACATAGTTACCATAAGCAAACCATACAAGTCAGCATTGTCATGTATACAAACACACATGTCAAGTAAAAAAACAACCACCATACCCAGAACTTTCGCGAGGTTACCAGACGACGTAATTTTTGCTATATAAAGGCGCTGCCAGAGCTCAGTAATAATCAGTATGATATCAAACATAGACGTGTTAACATCGCTAAGTGTTGAGTAGTACAAATACTCGTGTAAATAAAGTAACAAATAAAGTGTTGCCGCATTATAATTCTAAATTAATTTGTCCGTGTTTTAATTTGATGCAATAAAACGAATCCTTGAAGGATAAGTAATAAAACCGTTTTTACGAAAAGGTCTAAAAACGTAACAATTGGTGTCAGAAGTGGGATTGCAAAAATAATTAAAAGGACATTGCAATTTAAGGAAAAAAAAGGGACATTATAAAATTAAAATAAATAATCATGAAATTTGATGAGCTAAAAGTTGAACAGCTGAAAAAGGAGCTCAGTAAGCTGGAATTGCCAACTACAGGTAACAAGGCTGAACTGCAGAAGAGGCTGATAGATGAGTTTAAGAATGGCGGCATGGACATCGGGACATACGAGTTTGAGGACAAAGACGATGTGAAAGTATGCCCTCCTGCCACGAACAGCAGCATGGACATAAATTCAATCTTCGCTGCTATGATGATCCAGATAAAAGGAATCAGTGATGCACAAGGTGAATTAAAACAAAACTCTCAGCAGATGCAGGAGGCATCAAGGGTCAACAGTGAAAAGCTTTTAGCCGAAACTCAGCAGATGCAGGACAAACTTGTTGCCGAAATAACTGAAATAAAACAGAACTCTCAGCAGATACAGGAGTCAAATAAGGCCACGAACGATATCCTGGTAGAGGTTTCTGAAGCCATCAACAGGAGGATGGATTCTATTGAGAATAGATTCTCAGAGCTGGCGGATAGAGTCCAACATCTAGAATGCGGTGGCCTGGAACTGCATGCAAAGGAGTTCGAAGAGAAATTGCATGCTCTAGAGGACAAAGTGCATAACCTGGAGTGTAGTGGCGGGCCAGTACGAGCAGTTGCGGAGGTTTCTGCGCGGACAAAAGCGCCATGCTTCGACGGCAGTGTACCATTAGGCATCTTCAAATTCCAGTTTGAGACGGTGGCTAGCAGAAATGGATGGATGCTGAAGCAAAGGCCATAGAGTTGATCTTGTTCTTAAAGGGTGCAGCCGCAGAGGTACTTGAGACTGTGCCAGTAAGCTGCAGAAACAACTATATTGAAATAATGGCAGCATTGCAGCGCAAGTATGGTGGTGAGCACAAGCGCGATTTATACAGAATGGAATTGCGATGTAGAGTTCAGAAGCCTAACGAATCTCTACAAGATTTCGCAATGGAAATCGAGCGTTTAGTGCAGCTCAGATATCCAGGCGAGAGTCACCCGTTCCTGGACCATTTTATAACTGAGGCCTTCGTTAACGGCACTCGCGACTCTGATGTTAAACTGGCGGTGCGCGCTACGCAGAAATCCACTTTCGCTGAAACTGTGTCATTTGCGCTGGCTCAAGAGACTGCCAGGATGGTTTTCAAGCCACAGATATGTAAAGTGCGGAATGTGGAAGTTTTGTCTGAGGAGGATAACAACCTAGTGGCTAGCGTTAAGGAGGCAATGCGACAACTGCTGGCAGAGAAGGCTATCAAAAAAAAGCCTAAGTGCTTTAACTGCGGAAAGATCGGTCATTTTCAGCGCAGCTGCAAAGCACAAAGGAAGAGAGGTAGATCTGTTTCGCCACCAACAAACAGCAAACGGGTGAACCAAACAACATCACAAGAGTCCCCGTTAAACTAAAACGAGCTAGCACTAAGGGGCAAGAGCTAGCTCTCAAAAACGAGGGCCCCACAATCTCCATATCAGTGATGCAACAGAAAAATAGCAACCTCACTGCGTCCGGACACATCAACGGGGAAAAGCACGTACTTACCATAGAGACAGGGGCATCGCAGTCAATAATAAGGCCCGATATAGTTAAGCGGAAGTGCGAGCAGTTAAGCAATATACAGCTACGTACAGCTACTGGAGAGCCTGCCACTGTCTATGGTAAGATTGAGGTGAAGGTGACTATACCCAACATCAACGTGAGACATGTGTTTATTGTTGCCGATATTGTCGATGAGGTTATTATTGGAGCCGATTTTATGATTAATCATGGCATTAATCTACATATGGGACAACAGCTGATGATTTGGCGTAATGTGGAAATACCCCTTGATGTTGGATATGACAATAAACCGCAAGTAACAAGAGTATTTGCTATTGAGAGTCAGACAATACCGCCGCAGTCTGAAACAGTCATATGGGCGCGGATGAAGGGAGATTGTGAGGACAATCGGCTGTGGGTTGTGGAACCACCAGATCTAAAGAGAGAGCTTATAACAGCGAAACCTCTAGTGAAAACTAGTGAAGGAGGAATAGTCCCTATAAGAGTGCTTAACTTGTCAGACCATGAAAAATTCATCAAAGAAAATTCCGATGTTGGCCAGTGTACTCCAGCAGAGGCAATAATAAACTGCGAGAAGAAGATAGAGCCTACTAATTTGTCCACAAAAGAACGTGAACAATTTGAGGAATACGTAGAGAAATGGGTAGCAGGTCTATCAGCGACAGATAAAAATAAAGCCAAGCAGTTACTAAAAAGGCATGCCAGTATCTTCGCCATGGGAAGCCAAAGCCAGGGTAGAACTGCATTGGTTAAACATGAAATTAGCACGGGCGAAGCTAGGACGATTAAACAGCCACCCAGAAGCGTACCCCTAGCAAAGCGGGATAAAGTGAAAGAGCTTGTAAGTGAAATGGAGCGTGATGGCGTAATTGAGCCATCTTCTGGTCCTTGGAGTTCGCCTGTAGTGGTAGTTAAAAAGAAAGATGGCAGTACTAGATTCTGCGTAGACTACAGGAAGCTCAATGACATAACCAAGAAGGACAGTTATCCGCTCCCCAGGATCGATGACACTTTGGACACGCTATCTGGTACCAAATGGTTCTCTACGCTGGACTTGCGAAGCGGATATTGGCAAGTGGAGATCGCAGAGAAAGACAAGGAGAAAACTGCATTCAGTGTCGGCAACGGATTATGGCAGTTCAAAGTCATGCCATTTGGTCTCTGCAATGCTCCGGCCACATTTGAACGCCTAATGGAGAAGGTACTGATAGGACTTCACTGGAAGACATGCTTGGTATATCTCGATGACATAATCGTGATGGGGAAAACTTTTGATGAACACCTCAAAAACATGGCAGAAGTTCTTGAACGAATATCATCAGCTGGATTGAAACTAAGCTTGAAGAAATGTGCATTGTTCCAGAAAGAAGTAAAGTATTTGGGGCATCGTGTTACAGCAGACGGAATCTCAACAGATGAAGATAAAATAAAAGCAGTAAGGGACTGGCATCAACCTAAAAATCTTCATGAATTGCGCAGCTTTTTGGGCCTTTGCACATACTACAGACGTTTCGTGCCGAATTTTGCCAGTGTAGCTGCAAGCTTGCATGAACTGACAAAGAAGTCAAGACCATACCATTGGGGCGATCCACAGGAAAAATCCTTCCAGAAACTCAAAGAATTATTATGTACGTCAGCAGTGCTAGCGTATCCCATAGCTGGAGAAAAATTTATGCTGGATACTGAGGCGAGCGGCTATGGCATAGGGGGTGTGCTATCCCAAGTAGTAAATGGCACTGAGAAGGTCATAGGGTACTATAGCCGTGTACTCTCAAAACCTGAGAGGAATTACTGTGTGACACGACGTGAGCTTCTGGCGGTATTGGAATGCATTAAACATTACCATAAGTACCTGTATGGTCAACACTTTACATTAAGGACCGATCATTCTGCACTGAGATGGCTATTGCAGTTTAAAAATCCTGAAGGGCAACTGGCAAGGTGGATTGAGTGCCTGCAGAGCTACGACTTCAGCATTGAGCATAGAAGGGGCACAAAGCATAACAATGCGGATGCTCTTTCGAGAAGACCGTGCTGTTTAAAGTGTAAACATTGTGTTAGAACCGAGCAAAAGGAAGGCGTTGTGGATGTTCGGCTAATGCACATCGGCCCTGATGAGGACTGGTCAGCGGTACAGAGAGACGACGATATACTAAGGAAAATTATTGCGGCCAAAGAAGAGGACAGACGACCATCCTGGAATGAAATTTCGGCTGAAAGCCCACTCGCCAAATCTTATTGGGCTCAGTGGAACAGCCTTAAGGTAATAAAAGGGTGTTTATACCGCGTATGGGAAAGTGTAGATGGCAAAACAACTTCAAATTTAATAGTTGTGCCATACTCCAAGATAAGTAAAGTTTTACAGGAGTTTCATAATGGACCCAGTGGCGGTCATCTTGGAGTAACAAAAACACTTGAGAAACTGAAGCAGCGTTTTTATTGGGTTGGATGTCAACAAGCCGTAGCTGACTGGATAGCAAACTGCCCACAGTGCATAGCAGCCAAAGGCCCAGTAAGAAGAAGCCGGGGACAGCTGCAACAATACAACTCAGGAGCACCATTCGAGCTGATCGCAATGGATGTAGCAGGTCCCTTTCCCGTCACCGAAGCCGGAAATCGTTCTGTACTTGTGGTAATGGACTATTTCAGTAAATGGCCAGAGGTATATGCAATACCTAACCAGGAAGCAAAGACAATTGTAAATGCTTTCGTCAACAACTGGGTATGTCGGTATGGTGTCCCAATAGAATTACATTCCGACAAAGGAAGGAATTTCGAGTCTGCCATATTCAGGGAAATGTGCGAGTTATATGGGATAAAGAAAACCAGAACAACGCCGCTGCATCCATAGTCTGATGGCATGGTAGAAAGGTTGAATCGCACCTTAGAAGAGTACCTACGAAAAGTAGTAAGCACCCATCAGAGGGATTAAGACGAGCACATCCCCAAATTTTTGATGGCATATAGGTCAGCTGTACACGACTCAACATCGAGAACGCCAGCCAAAATTATCTTCGGGACGGAATTAAAACTACCTGGTGATTTGGAATGTGGTGCTAAGCCAACTGTAGAGGAAGGAGCTATTACGTCCCAGGAGAAGGAGGACTTAAACGAACTGCATGAGTTCGTGCGCAATAGAATCAAGATGGTCAGTGACAAGATGAAGGCTAGGTATGACCGCGCAGCAAACTCGCAGGGATTTATGGAAGGACAATTGGTTTTACTTTATAGCCCACAACGGAAGAAAGGATTGTCCCCAAAATTACAGACTCACTGGGATGGCCCGTATAAAGTGATTAAGAGAGTGAATGACGTTGTATACCGGATACAGAAGCACAATTGCCCAAGGTCGAAAATGAAGATAGTACACCTCGAACGATTGGCGCACTATGGAAGAGGTGATTGTATGCCTATTCGGGTCGAACAGGCTTAAGTGGGCGGCAGTGTTACAAAGATTAGAAATAGATTTAAATAAAACGACAATGTGGCTATATGTACTTGGCAGCACTGCCAATTTTATCTATAGTTGTCAAAATGTTACAACCCTGGTCAACACTATATAGATAATATTCAAATTATCGGAAATGGAATACTCCAGAATATACAAGATCATTCAAGGCTGTGCCAATAAGAGTAAACCACAACAACAACAAACATAGCAACATAAATGCTAAGAGATGTTATTCTTAATGATCTTGTATGCAAGTATTCGCTGCTAATAAAGCTAAGTAGATTCACAAGTATACACAGCCATATACACGTAGAAGAAATAAAACCACACACTCATTCATACAGACCACTCATAGTTACCATAGGCAAAACCCACAGAACACTCAAACATTCAACCACACATAGTTACCATAAGCAAACCATACAAGTCAGCATTGTCATGTATACAAACACACACATTTCAAGTAAAAAAACAACCACCATACCCAGAACTTTCGCGAGGTTACCAGACGACGTAATTTTTGCTATATAAAGGCGCTGCCAGAGCTCAGTGATAATCAGTGTGATATCAAACATAGACGTGTTAACATCGCTAAGTGTTGAGTAGTACAAATACTCGTGTAACAAATAAACAAATAAAGTGTTGCCGCATTGTAATTCTAAATTAATTTGTCCGTGTTTTAATTTGATGCAATAAAACGAATCCTTGAGGGATAAGTATAAAACCGTTTTTACGAAAAGGTCTAAAAACGTAACAATATATTAAAATACAAAACAATTAGCAACTGCTTAATATGACTATATACTACAGATAACAAATTTTTTAATGTAAAATAAAAAACATACTTACATACAGTCCATCACTGTCTTGCAACTGGCACGTAACTAAAGAATAAAATTCTATTTTCTGCAGGTTGGGACGTCACGACAACATTTTCCTATACAGCTTGCCTTTTAATAGGTTGGATCAGCTGAGTCATTTAGTTTACATGTAAAATTTCAACTATTTATTATTATTACTATAATAATAATTATAGTAATAATAATAACATAAAATAACATACATTTGACTAATTTCTAAATGGAAGATCTAATATATGAGATCTCTTAAGTCTTATAACTTCATCAGTATCGACTAATAACATGACAGCTAATGGATTTACATGATTACTGAGTCTATTTAAATATTTTTCACTACAATAATTAATAGTTTCTTTTACAGTTTTAATATTAAGATCAGTATGGATAGCTTCATTAGTAATATACCAAGGCGACTGAACGATAAGTCTTAGTATCTTCGATTGGTACCTTTGAATAATTTCAATATTTGAATGACTTGCAGTTCCCCATAACTGTATTCCGTAAGTCCAAACAGGTTTTAAGATTGCTTTGTAAAGTCTTAACTTGTTTTCCATATTTAGTTGAGATTTATGACCGATTAACCAATAAAATTTTCTGTTCATTAAATTTAATTGCTGTCGCTTGATTTTTATGTGATGTTTCCAAGTGAGTCTACGATCCATATTCAAACCAAGATATTTTACGCAGTCATTTTTAGGTATCTGAATATTATTAATAGTTAAATTTGGACAATCACCCTTGCGAAGTGTAAAAGTTACGTGTACTGATTTTTCTGCATTCACTTTAATTTTCCACTTTTTCATCCATAACTCTATTAAATTTAATTCATTTTGAACATTGTTAGATGCAACTGTAGGTGAATTGTCTGCTGCTAAAATTGCCGTATCATCTGCGTATGTTGACATAGTGACATTTAGTGAAGTTGGCATGTCAGCGGTGAAAATTGTATATAACACTGTGGAACTCCTGCTCTGATATCAAACATGTTTGACCTCTCTTCTTTAATTTTTACATAAAATGTTCGGTTTTGTATATAAGATTTAATAATTGAATAAAATGTAGCTGGAATGAGATTCTTCAATTTGTACAACAGTCCAATATGCCAGACTCTGTCGAATGCCTGTTGAATATCCAAGGAAACCCCGGAGCAGTACTTCTTTTCTTCAAAACATTTCCGAATAACGTTTACTACTCTATGACACTATTCAGGAGTTCCATGTTTATGTCTAAAGCCGAATTGATGATCGGGAACAATATGTAGTTCTTCAAGAATTGGAGACAATCTACTCAAAAATATTTTTTCAAACATTTTAGAAAAAATACTTAACAAGCTAATCGGTCTATAAGATGTTATTTCATTTTCTGGCTTATTTGGTTTTTTAATCATTATAATTTCAGCACATTTCCACTGAGAAGGAAAATGACTTAATCTCAGAATAGAGTTAAAAATTAATGTCAAAAATATAATAGCCTTTTTCGGCAAATTTTAACAACCCTTGCATCTATCATGTCATATCCAGGAGATTTTTTTATATTTAAATTTTTTATTTGAATCTTAACCTCAGAACAAGAAATATGTGTCATTGGTAAACACATCTGATAAGGTGCATCTAAGAAATTTGAGATTTCTTCATCGTCAACAGGACTACTCATTTGATGTGATTGAAAAGTATTGTACAGATGAGTTGCACATGCTTGTACCTTTTTTTCATCTGACCTACACCACGATCCATTAGCATCTTTAAAAGGAGAATTTCTTTATATTGGCTGCTTAATACACTTCGTGGCTTTCCATAAGTTGTGATTGTTATTTGTTGCTAAATTAATGTTGTCAAAAAACTCCCCAATAGATTTGTTTTTGATAGTATTCAAATGCTGTTTCAGATTCCTTGTTGCTATATTCAGACGTCTTTTATCAACGGGATTTCTGCTAATCTGACATGCTTTTCTAAGTCTTCTCTTAACTCGAATAAGTTCACGTGTGTGCGAAGAAATTTGTAATCTATTTTGCATGACAGGTAAAGATATTGGTGGATTCGATAAAAAAGCCGCTTCATGGATTAATTTGGTAAAATATTCAACTGCATTATCTAGCTCATAACCTTTTGTTATGGGTAAATTTAAATTTAAATTAGTACCAATCCAATATGAAAAAGATTCTAAATCGGTTTTTCAGGTTACTTGCTTTTGAACTTTATAAATTAATTGAAGAGCAGAGTTATATGTTAATAAAACTGCAGAATGATCAGAGCTAAGATCATAATTGTCCTTAATTTCAAGTTGATTTGTGTTTATTGCGGTATAAATGAAAAAATCAATTAAGTCAGGAATTTTAGATGGGTTAGAAGGCCAATAAGTTGGCTTACCAGTCGATATTACAGAATAATTTTCTTAAGGTTATACTATTATATAGTTCTCTACCCTTAGGATTTACTAAACGCGAGCCCCACCATGGATATTTTGCATTAAAATCTCCACCAACAATGAATCGCGTCCCAAGTTTATCAAATAAATCATTAAAATCATCACAGCTAATATTATGGCGAGGGGGGATATATATTGCACAAACAGTCACAAAAAACAAATGACATTTGACATTAATAATGGAAGCTTGTATACTTGATTGCGAAAAATTCTCTTCTTGATAATAATTAATGCATGATTTAATTAAAATTGCTGAGCCACCATGAGCCCTTTCGTTAGGATGATTAGCACTTATCATATCATAACCTTTAATCTTGAAAAATGACTTACTTGTAAAATGCGTTTCTCATATTAAAAATATATCGATGTTATTTGATTGCAAAAATAATTTAACCTCTCGTAAATGATTACAGAGACCATTAGCATTCCATGTTGCTATACGGAGATCTATTGACATAATTTATTACAAATAACTGACATCATTTTAATAAGGGAGTTCGTCAGCTCCATCTGTTTTGTTAATAAGCTTTAAATTTTTTTTAATGTTGTGTTTTCATTATTTAGTTTATACGTCCCTTTTACAGCATTAGCATACCAATAATTTGGTATAGATTGATAGTTGTTATCATTAGAAAGATGATCTGAATATAACGGACCTTAATTTTTTGTTTGTTGAATATTTGAAAACTTTTGCTGTATCCTTTTTTATATTCTTGATGTATAATGCATCCCCTGTAACTTGCAGGATGAGATTCGTCACAATTAGCGCATTTAGCTGGCAAATTTTTGCTCTTTGTACATTCCGCAGATATATGATTTCCTCCGCATTTAACACATTTATATGGTTTGTTGCAATAAGCTTTTGTATGACATTACTGTTGACAACGGTGACATTGTGGACAATTTTTCGATTTACGTGGCGGTTCTATTGATATAATAGCATTATTGATATCTTTTACATTATAAATTTCTTTATTGTTGGCTTTCGGTTCAAGATCGAGAAAGAACATTAAAAGTGGTTGTTTAGTAATATTACTTCTTATATTAGAAATGTTTTTTACTTTATGTCCTAGTTTTTCAATAAATTCTTTAATATCTTCTACATTGGTAGAATAGTGTAAATTTTTAATTACCACCCTGTAGGCCCTTTCCAGCTTTATTTGAAATGTATGATAACTTATCTTCTTAAGCTTCAGATTTGAGACAAATGTTCTATATGCACTAATAGTTTTTATCATAACTCTAACTTGTCCATCCTTTAAACATTTATATGAATATTGATCTGCAGCAATAATAGTAGAAAAATATTTGATCATATCTTCTATATTTGATACATTTGGAATATATAAAGGTGGTGGTTTTGATTCAATTGGTTCCAATATGTTGATACTAACTTCATCTTCAGTGGAAAGAACACTATATCTATTTGTATTTGTTTTTGGAGATTTATCATTATTGATTATTTGTCTTTGTTTATTTTCATTATTAATTATTTGTCGTCTTTTATTTTCATACAGCAGAGGCGAATTTTGACGTTTTCTTGACTGTGGAACAGTTTGCCATTCTATTTCTTCATTATTTTTTCCATAATTTGATGTTTCTGCAATATCACCAGGGCTAATGGCTCTGGCCATATTGGCACTGATTTATTTCTTGTAAATTATACCACAAAAATCTGTTTTTATTCAACTTATATAACTCAATTAAAATTAAGTCTTAAAATTTATATTTGAGAACACAAATCTCAATTTAAAATAATATTTATAAATTTTTTTTTCTTTAGTTTTTAATTTTAATTAAATAATTTTTCCAATTTAACAGAAAAAGCAAACCTATCGTTGTCAATGAACAATTCTGAATCATCACTTTAAGAAATGTTTTCTTTTTCATGTACAGCACATAAGTTCAATTCTTAATTACATACATACATATGTATATAAAATATTGTTTTAATTCATTTTTGTCGATTGGCTATATAAAGAATTAACCATAAAAGAATAAACTACATTGACTTCTTATGTATGTATATAACAATTGCAAACCTTAAAACAATAAAACACACATAAAGCAACATATATAAGGATTAGGCTTGCCAGATTGAGAGTAACAAAAAACTGGACATTAGAATTCAAAAGTGGGATTATTAAAAAAAGCTGGACATTTTGATATAAATATTTCACGAAAAAATAGTCACTTTTTTTTGTCATACAAACAATTTTATTAAAATATATAAGTTTACATTGTTTTTAACATTTTTTTGTATTATACTCTAATATACTATTAACATAACAATATATAACTAAACTTAAATTTTTTTAGTTCATTTATCCATATCGATATACATATAGGAAGCTACGATCAAAATAATAGCGCATCTAATGTTAAACTTATATAACGAAAGAACAAAATCATACAAAAAAGGACACAAAAAGAACGATTTCATTTGTCTGCACATGAGTGAAAAAAATATAATAGAAATTTTATTTAAGGCAGTAATTATTAGGAGCATTTTGTGGAAAATTGTTATAGCTGAACATATTTTATTTTAGCTTCAAACTGGAAAGGTACTTAAAAAGCTGGGCAGTCCAGTCAAAACATGCACGACTGGCAACCTTAATAGGGATATATATATATATAACAATTCACAAGTGATGATACCAGTCAGCAGTGTTGGCGTTATGAATAAATACATTACAATGGAAATGGACCAAACAAGGCCTTTTTGTGGCCCTGTTAAAGCAATGATATTGAACTCAATATCCCTTCGCCTAAAATAAATTAAATTAAACACAAAAACTCTTTATTGCTGATGTGGTGTAATAGTCGTGGCATTTACTAGTGGAGACAACGTTGGCTAGTGGGTGGTCATCCCAGCTGCTACTATTACACAAAATTCGGTAATCTAGAGTTTGGATATCGCTTTTTCTCCAACATCTTAGTGTGTCGGATAAAATAAAAATAAATTCTGCAACATACGCGGGCTAAGACCGAATTTCTTCTGGGTTTATGATCACGTTTGACTCTATCGGCCGGATGTTTCCGCCTCAAGTAAGACCCACGTACATGACGATGTCTACCCACAAGATTTTCACTTCCTGCCAATAAATGCATGAACTTATCTGTCTTTGGGTTATATCAGTACACACTATGCTATATATGCGTGTATGCCCTCCCCGATCTACACACATTGAAGATTATCTAATATCATCAGAGCAGTGAAATCGTCGTTGCTGATGATTTTAATGTTCACAACAAATCTTGGTTTCGTCAATTCAGCCATACAACCTTAGAATACCAGTATGACTAGTTTCTCGTCAATATGATAATGTACTAACACCAAAGAATATACATAATCTTTGCTAACACATATTTCATGTATTGAAAAGCACCAACAAAATACGCTTGACCTTTTTGCATCTTCACGCCCTGAAAAGTATGAAGTTACAGAAAATACACGTCTGAATTTCCAACCGTTCCGCAAGCAGCTACGGAAGCTTTAATGGTAAAATATGTTTTAGTGAAAATAATGTAGAAAGACCGAATACTCTCGCTGCCTCTCATGTGAATACTTCGCTCGTATAAAGCTTTTCAACGTCTTAGCAATTTGGCACCCGAAGACCATGTCCGTTTGCGAAGCAAATCAGAAGCAGCCTTTTTACTACGCCAAATTCTGAACGCTTCCTCTCTGGATTGTACTTAATTTTTACATGCCTGACTAAAGCAAAACACAATTCTGCTGGGTACGAAAGCCTTTATTCCGTACAAGTAAATGTTACTTAAGCTTATTTATTTAGAATAAATAATTTTGAATGACATTAACAGCTGTTATTTTCGCTATATTTGACGAATTTACACAACGAATTCTTGATGATAACTTCGTCGTGCAGTGAGAAGTTCTTCGTTCGTCGCAATTGTGTTTGTACCATAATACATGGATTTGAAATTACTACAAAAAAATTAAGAGATATAAAAGCGTATGAAATTTATTAATCATACAAGGGATTGTCCATATGACTTACAATTACTTTTACATATGTAAATAAAGATGTATACTGAGTAATATAACCTATTTCATTGAGCGATTCTTATTAAAGTTATGAAAAATCGTATATATTAATGGCATCAAGCTTAATTTGCTATTGAAATATTTTGGTCTGTATTTCAAAAACTTCTAAACCACGTTTTAATATATTTATGGTCTTAAAAGCTCATCTTCTTTTGGAAAATATTTGTACGCAATTGCATAGATTTTTCGTTTATAATATATGACATTGGTCAACATAACTTTTGTTTCTTTTAATTTTTTTTTCTATTATTGGCTAACTCTGTGGTCCTGATTATGAAAAAGATACTGGGAGATTGCTAACAGCTCTACTTTTTGATATAAACAGTTTTATTATTTTTATGAAGAAGTAAAAAAATTAATACAAATTTTAGCAATATTTCTATCGAATACTATCAAATGATTTTGTATAATATTTTCTTGAATGAACGACTCTAGTTAGATCTCGTTTCATAGTCCAGCAATAGTCTGCTATCATATGTGAGCCCCAACTTTTCTGACATCGCTCTTCCATTGTTCAAAGATAATGATGAAATCTTTCACCCTGCTACTCACTAAAATCACTAAGATTTTGTGGAAGTCGGTCCAAATGCGAGTGTAGTATGTGTATTTTTAAGCTCAAACTGTACCCTAGCTCTTGTAAGCTGGATAGTATGCGCTCTGCAAGCTCGACATGTTCGTCAGATTTCTTTTTGCCTAGGCAATTGCTCATAACCAAAAAAAATTAATGCCAAGCTCTGGATTCGACTTCAGTCATAGATTTGACAAAATTAGTTCCCTAATCTGCGGTCCATCAAAAATACCAGCTTTCAACTTTTTTGTACTTAATCCTGGAAAGTTTCTTGAAAGAAAATTGAAACATTTGCCACTTTTGTCTAGCGCTTTCACAAACTGTTTCATTATGCCAAGTTTAATATGAAGTGGTAGAAGTATGATGCGGTCTCGGCTATCTAAGGAAACGTTTATAATATTTTTTTTCCAAATTTTAGCTCATCCCGCACAGGCCAAACTTTTCGTGACCAATGGTGTTGTTTGTCACGACTGTCCTAGAGACACAAAAAACAAGGGAACTTGGATACCCCCCTTACTGACCTAAAAGAAAGTTAACCATTTTCAGATCAACACAAGCGACCCAGTTGTGGTCTTGGTACTTAATTTATTTATATAAACTTTGAAACATTTGCGTATTCTTGTTTTAAATTCGTCGAAAGTGCAATAGGTATGGATCCGTACTTGTTGCCGTTATGCAGCAAAACACACCTTAAACTTCTTTTGCTGCTGTTTATTAGAGCTGTACAAAACAGCTCTTTTGAGTGAGCGCTCTTTTTAGCTCCGCTCACTTTACTGAATTAATTCATTCAGTTCATTCAGTTGTTTCAGTTCATTCAGTAGCTCAGATGTTTCAGTACTGAAACAACTGAGCTATTGAATGAACTGAGCTAGTGAAACAACTGAGCTACTGAATGATTCAGTGAATCAGTAGCTCAGTTGTTTCACTAGCTCAGTTCATTCAATAGCTCAGTTGTTTCAGTAGCTCGGTTATTTACATAGAAGAAACAGAAAGCTCAAAAGTGACATGGTTATCTTTAAACACATGTTTTGCAATTTATGCAAATAATGGTGGTTGAAAATGAAATTGTGAAATAAATAATAAAAAAAGCATTTCGAATCAGAGGTACAAATTAAGTTGAACTGCTACAGCAAAATTGGAAATTCCACAGACTTAGAAAAAGGTGGTACGTATAATTTGTTTCTAACAAAAGCTATGCTTATAATAGATCTTTTATAAAATTTAATTATGTACAATTTGTAATTACATATATTTTTGTACTAGGCTTGCGTTGACTTCAATGAGCATTTGGAAGTGCACAAAACTACTGATACTTTCCAAAAGATCCATCTGCCTATTCTTTACCCCGATGTTACTGATAGCTTCGAATCCTTCATGTTTTCCCAGTCCTTCTAAATATATTATTTTTTAACTGATAATATGCTGTACAAATGTCAAGGTATTTATATTTGTCAAAATATTTATTTATTTAAAATAAATAACAGTTTCCTTTTATCATTTATAACATAGTGTTTTTCCAACATGAGCGCCTTTGTCAATTTCAGTGGCAAATAAGAAAATTGGAAACCAACATGAAAATCAATTTTTGGATATAACACAAGTCATGGAAAACATGCTGAATGAATGTTAGACCGTTTTCATAACATACATACATAAAGATCTAAAAGCAATTAGTGAATAATATCAAAGAAACGAAAGGATAATACAACAAAGGATTGCATTGGAACGAGCAAGAGTGTATATAATGTAAGTAGTATTCTGTTATAAAAAATGTGAAACTATATACATATATATATATATATATATATATATATATATATATATATACATTTATATACATTTATATATATATATATATATATATATATACATAATACATATATATATATATATATATATATATATATATATACATTATACATACATATATATATATATATATATATATATGTATATATATATATATATATATATATATATATATATACATATATAACTTCAAAAATACTTTATATGCATATATATAATGAGGAACTTTCTATCCTATTCAATATCAAAACTTTGATCTCTATCAGTTTGTAGGTGTGCAATAGAAATAATATCTGAATTGTTGCAATATACACAATTCAAGGTATTGTATATGTTCATCTCATCGGTGCTTTACGATATCATCAGTAGTTTTAAAAAATTTCAAGCATATTAAATTATTTAACTAGATTGTGAAAATATATAAAATATTAAATTCAGTTATTATTTTTCATTTTGTCTTACAAGCGCTTTGAATCTAATATTGACGATTACTGAATCTAGGCCTCCCTAAGACATAAGTTTTCTTTACAGAACTTCCCTCATGAAGAATATCTCTAACATCGATAATGTTTTGAATTTTATCTGGCAACTCTATAAATAAAGAGCACTAAATCCCTGTATGCATTAACACATGTGTGTGAATTAATTAATTTTTTTCGTATGGATTTTGATATACAAACTGAAACATCACAGAAAAGAGCTACTGAAAGAGACAGATCTAAAGAATCAACTGAAACAACTGAGCTAAAAACGCTCAATTGAATGAAAGATTCACCTCGCTCAATTGAATGAATGATTCAATTGAATTAATTCATTCAGGAGCCGTACAGCTCTACTGTTTATGAAAAGACACCAATCACTACTTTGGTACTCTTTTAATCCCACATGTTGCAAAATAACACCAATATCATGATAAAAAACCAAATCATTCTCTTGAGAAAAATATGGTAACAAGTTTTTTTTCTCGGGTGCGATAAAATACGAAGTTGGTTTCCTGAGTAAACAAATTTTTTTCTATTAAACGAAATGCTAAAATTTCAGCAGCTTCTTTCGGTAAGTTCAGATATCTTACTAAGTCATTTAGTTTTTTCTGATTAAATCGTTGAGGTTCTGAAAGGATACATTTTCGTTCGATGTATTTTGTGCCGATTCACAGAGATTTGGATCATCAGAAAATTCAGATGTGCTGGGTTGTACCTCTCGTGATTTGAATTGTGATCGGTGAGTGGAAAATAAGCTAGCGTAGGACTATTTACTTCGATTTCCAGCCTTAATTCCGATTATTTTCGCAACGCAGAAGTAGCAGTCGTCATGTTTCCAGGTTTTCGCCAAATCATCCACTGAACCATAACCGTAGACATACACAATTTTATTTTAAAGTATTCATGATACGCAGTTTTCACAAAGGCCGATATAGGTTTTCGATATTTTTTAAATATATATTCACCACAATTAAAA
The DNA here is from genome assembly GCA_963675445.1 of Linnaemya vulpina. Classification (NCBI taxonomy): domain Eukaryota; kingdom Metazoa; phylum Arthropoda; class Insecta; order Diptera; family Tachinidae; genus Linnaemya; species Linnaemya vulpina. Next base: position 45,448,407 of record OY776279.1, on the reverse strand, counting down.
ATCTAATTAAAAATAGCATGTGAGTGTAGTTAGATGTAACGAAAAAACTGTTGAAGTATTGAAAACATTACTACAAAAAATTAACAGATATAAAAGCGTATCAAATTTATTAAGGATACAAGGGGTTGTCCAATATGACTTATAATTACTTTTATATATGTAAATAAAGATATATACTGAGTAATAAAACCTATTTAATTGGACGATTCTTATTAAAGTTAAGAAAAATCGGAAATATTCATAGCATCAGGCTTAATTTACTATTGAAATATTTTGGTCTGTATTTCAAAAACTTCTAAGCCACATTTTAATACATTTATCGTTTTAAAAGCTCATCTTCTTTTGCAAAATATTTGTACTCAATTGCACCGATTTTTCGTTTAGAATATATAACACTGGTCAACATATATTTTGTTTCTTTTAATTTTTTTTCTATTATTGGTTAACTCTGTGGTCCTGATTATGAAGATTGCTAACAGCTCTACTTTTTGAAATAAATAATTTTATTATTTTGACGAAGAAGTAAAAAAAATTTATACAAATTTTAACAATATTTCTACCGAATACTATCAAATGATTTTGTATAATATTTCCTTGAATGAACGACTCTAGGTAGATCTCGTTTCATACTCCAGCAATAGTCTTCTATCATATGTGAGCCCCAACTTCCCTGATATCACTTTTCCATTGTTCATATAGAAACGAAAAAATATTCCGGGGAACAACGAATTTTTGGTTGACCATAAAAAGCTAAGAAGTTGGCACATCTTTTTTTTTATTAAAAGCACTATTTAGCCGATGAACCAAAATCAAAAAGGTTTGTATGGTTCATGTATATAACAAAGAAGTCATATATTTATTTAATGATAGTACAAACTTTTTCCAATTACCGGAATGATGCATTTTCATGCCAGTTTTTTTTTTCTTTCCATAAGAATCACATTTAATGTGTGGGTGTCCCGACCCCACGAGCTTGCAATCAATAGTTTTAATCAGCTATGTGATGAAAAACGATGGTTTTCAAAACTGAAATCAATCTCTAAAACGATTTAGGTGTGATGTATTTCGATCTTTTCCATTTTTGTGTCATTCCGTATAAAATTTAAAGCAAAGAACAACAATATAAGCAACTGCATTTGTTTACAAATTAAAAATTTCTTTAAAACACAAAAGAAATATATAAAAACAACTAAATTAAATAAATTTTAAAGTTTATTTAATTTATTTCAATGGCCATGGCCATTGAAAATTAAATGGCAATTGCGAGATTGTTCAAAACATTGGATTTGCCAGACGGAATGTACGTAAAAATATTTTTTTTAAATAGTCTAGTTAATAGGAAATTTTGCTTAAGGTTTCGGTTAATTCTCTTCTATTTTTAGTGTGACTATATGTATACGAGTATGTCTGTAAGTTGTATTTTATTGTATCAGCAGTCTTGCGTATATTTTGGAAAATTTTCTTAGATGTAAAAAAGCCGCTTTTACAAAATCTGCATAATTTTGCTTTATTTCACGGATTGCAAAACTTTTGTTTTTACCTTTTTGACGTAAATCATCTTCTGATATTGAAGATATAACACTTTCGCTTTCATGGCCCGCAGATTTCGCATTTTTTATTCCTTCCTTAAATTCATACAGCCTACATATTTGTCTGACTATGTATTTCTTTTCATAAATATAAATCTGGTTACATGGACTACCACCTGTAGCTACAACTTCTTTTTTATTGGTTGAAATTTTCTTCATAATGGTAGCTTTCCAACAAAAAAATAAATTATTTACTTACGTATATATTTACTTAACCCTAGAAGGCTAACCCACGCAAATTTACGTATAGTTTTTTTATTATTGTTGCTACACAAACATCCAGTGACCTAACGGTACCAAATTCAACAAGTGCATTTTTTAATAGTTTCTGAGCAACCGCAAAGCGATAAACAAAGCATTTTTAGTCGTTAAAGTGCTTTTAGAGCGACAATATTAACCAGAACTGATGATATATAGATACATACATTCATATAAGTATTTATTTTATTACACCTATGATTTGATATCAAATATTAATTTTATTTGTCTATAAGTTTTTGTTTTTGTTAATAAGTATATGTTTTTATTTACCTTTACATGAATTAATTTTTATTTTTAATAAACAAAAAGTAAAACAAAATAAAAAATACAGATGTTACCACATTAATTGAGGCGCTTTAGAGAAAATTCCATAGTACGTAAAATTTACGTGGTGTTAGTCTTAAGGTATAATTAAAAAGCGTTAGCCTTCTAGGGTTAAATTTCCATTAATTATACCTTCTACCATCAATTTACTTCATGTACCTATATTGGAGAACCCAAAATATTTAACTCCGCTACCAGATTCTTCCACAAATTGTCTATATATATGTGATTTTATTTTTATTGAACATTTTTATTTTGCTATATTAATATTTATATAGGCTAATTGTTCTAACTTAGTTAAAATCTCAGAAAGACATGATGATAAATATTCCTAGGCACAAAGGAAGTCAACATCAGTTTTATTCAACTTACACAGCAGAGCAGAACAGCTGTTTTCGAAAGTCGCTACACTTTCATCTTCAGTGCTCATGTGTATATTGTGTTTATCACCACTGTTTAGGTGGCTTAGTTGAATGTGATAACAGTTTTCTATTTACACAAATTTTATTGTGAAAAACAATCCGAGAACTGTATCAACCTGATGTTGACACTTGTGTGTTATGATACCTGTGTTACCATTTGATTATTTTCTTCATGTCCCATTTTTTGAATTTTTTGTTCCATTATACATTAAGTCAAACTTTTATGGTTTGAATTTTATACTTAAGTATATGTGAACGTTTTTTCCAATTTTCATTGGTAGCTCAAGCCAAAGCTTAAATTGTATGTGATTTTATTTTTATTGAACATTTTTATTTTGCTATATTAATATTTATATAGGCTAATTGGTCTAACTTAGTTAAAATCTCAGAAAGACATGATGATAAATATTCCTAGGCACAAAGGAAGTCAACATCAGTTTTATTCAACTTACACAGCAGAGCATAACAGCTGTTTTCGAAGGTCGCTACACTTTCATCTTCAGTGCTCATGTGTATATTGTGTTTATCACCACTGTTTAGGTGGCTTAGTTGAATGTGATAACAGTTTTCTATTTACACAAATTTTATTGTGAAAAACAATCCGAGAACTGTATCAACCTGATGCTAACACTTGTGTGTTATGATACCTGTGTTACCATTTGATTATTTTCTTCATGTCCCATTTTTCTGAATTTTTTGTTCCATTATACATTAAGTCAAACTTTTATGGTTTGAATTTTATACTTAAGTATATGTGAACGTTTTTTCCAATTTTCATTGGTAGCTCAAGCCAACGCTTAAATTGTATGTGATTTTATTTTTATTGAACATTTTTATTTTGCTATATTAATATTTATATAGGCTAATTGTTCTAACTTAGTTAAAATCTCAGAAAGACATGATGATAAATATTCCTAGGCACAAAGGAAGTCAACATCAGTTTTATTCAACTTACACAGCAGAGCAGAACAGCTGTTTTCGAAATTCGCTACACTTTCATCTTCAGTGCTCATGTGTATATTGTGTATATCACCACTGTTTAGGTGGCTTAGTTGAATGTGATAACAGTTTTCTATTTACACAATTTTTATTGTGAAAAACAATCCGAGAACTGTATCAACCTGATGTTAACACTTGTGTGTTATGATACCTGTGTTACCATTTGATTATTTTCTTCATGTCCCATTTTTCTGAATTTTTTGTTCCATTATACATTAAGTCAAACTTTTATGGTTTGAATTTTATACTTAAGTATATGTGAACATTTTTTCCAATTTTCATTGGTAGCTCAAGCCAAAGCTTAAATTGTATGTGATTTTATTTTTATTGAACATTTTTATTTTGCTATATTAATATTTATATAGGCTAATTGTTCTAACTTAGTTAAAATCTCAGAAAGGCATGATGATAAATATTTCTAGGCACAAAGGAAGTCAACATCAGTTTTATTCAACTTACACAGCAGAGCAGAACAGCTGTTTTCGAAAGTCGCTACACTTTCATCTTCAGTGCTCATGTGTATATTGTGTTTATCACCACTGTTTAGGTGGCTTAGTTGAATGTGATAACAGTTTTCTATTTACACAAATTTTATTGTGAAAAACAATCCGAGAACTGTATCAACCTGATGTTAACACTTGTGTGTTATGATACCTGTGTTACCATTTGATTATTTTCTTCATGTCCCATTTTTTGAATTTCTTGTTCCATTATACATTAAGTCAAACTTTTATGGTTTGAATTTTATACTTAAGTATATGTGAACGTTTTTTCCAATTTTCATTGGTAGCTCAAGCCAAAGCTTAAATTGTATGTGATTTTATTTTTGTTGAACATTTTTATTTTGCTATATTAATATTTATATAGGCTAATTGTTCTAACTTAGTTAAAATCTCAGAAAGACATGATGATAAATATTCCTAGGCACAAAGGAAGTCAACATCAGTTTTATTCAACTTACACAGCAGAGCAGAACAGCTGTTTTCTAAAGTCGCTACACTTTCATCTTCAGTGCTCATGTATATATTGTGTTTATCACCACTGTTTAGGTGGCTTAGTTGAATGTGATAACAGTTTTCTATTTACACAATTTTTATTGTGAAAAACAATCCGAGAACTGTATCAACCTGATGTTAACACTTGTGTGTTATGATACCTGTGTTACCATTTGATTATTTTCTTCATGTCCCATTTTTCTGAATTTTTTGTTCCATTATACATTAAGTCAAACTTTTATGGTTTGAATTTTATACTTAAGTATATGTGAACGTGTTTTCCAATTTTCATTGGTAGCTCAAGCCAAAGCTTAAATTGTATGTGATTTTATTTTTATTGAACATTTTTATTTTGCTATATTAATATTTATATAGGCTAATTGTTCTAACTTAGTTAAAATCTCAGAAAGACATGATGATAAATATTCCTAGGCACAAAGGAAGTCAACATCAGTTTTATTCAACTTACACAACAGAGCAGAACAGCTGTTTTCGAAAGTCGCTACACTTTCATCTTCAGTGCTCATGTGTATATTGTGTTTATCACCACTGTTTAGGTGGCTTAGTTGAATGTGATAACAGTTTTCTATTTACACAAATTTTATTGTGAAAAACAGTCCGAGAACTGTATCAACCTGATGTTAACACTTGTGTGTCATGATACCTGTGTTACCATTTGATTATTTTCTTCATGTCCCATTTTTCTGAATTTTTTGTTCCATTATACATTAAGTCAAACTTTTATGGTTTGAATTTTATACTTAAGTATATGTGAACGCTTTTTCCAATTTTCATTGGTAGCTCAAGCCAAAGCTTAAATTGTTGTGATTTTATTTTTATTGAACATTTTTATTTTTCTATATTAATATTTATATAGGCTAATTGTTCTAACTTAGTTAAAATCTCAGAAAGACATGATGATAAATATTCCTAGGCACAAAGGAAGTCAACATCAGTTTTATTCAACTTACACAGCAGAGCAGAACAGCTGTTTTCGAAAGTCGCTACACTTTCATCTTCAGTGCTCATGTGTATATTGTGTTTATCACCACTGTTTAGGTGGCTTAATTGAATGTGATAACAGTTTTCTATTTACACAAATTTTATTGTGAAAAACAATCCGAGAACTGTATCAACCTGATGTTAACACTTGTGTGTTATGATACCTGTGTTACCATTTGATTATTTTCTTCATGCCCCATTTTTCTGAATTTTTTGTTTCATTATACATTAAGTCAAACTTTTATGGTTTGAATTTTATACTTAAGTATATGTGGACGTTTTTCCAATTTTCATTGGTAGCTCAAGCCAAAGCTTAAATTGTATGTGATTTTATTTTTATTGAACATTTTTATTTTGCTATATTAATATTTATATAGGCTAATTGTTCTAACTTAGTAAAAATCTCAGAAAGACATGATGATAAATATTCCTAGGCACAAAGGAAGTCAACATCAGTTTTATTCAACTTACACAGCAGAGCAGAACAGCTGTTTTCGAAAGTCGCTACACTTTCATCTTCAGTGCTCATGTGTATATTGTGTTTATCACCACTGTTTAGGTGGCTTAGTTGAATGTGATAACAGTTTTCTATTTACACAAATTTTATTGTGAAAAACAATCCGAGAACTGTATCAACCTGATGTTAACACTTGTGTGTTATGATACCTGTGTTACCATTTGATTATTTTCTTCATGTCCCATTTTTCTGAATTTTTTGTTCCATTATACATTAAGTCAAACTTTTATGGTTTGAATTTTATACTTAAGTATATGTGAACGTTTTTTCCAATTTTCATTGGTAGCTCAAGCCAAAGCTTAAATTGTATGTGATTTTATTTTTATTGAACATTTTTATTTTGCTATATTAATATTTATATAGGCTAATTGTTCTAACTTAGTTAAAATCTCAGAAAGACATGATGATAAATATTCCTAGGCACAAAGGAAGTCAACATCAGTTTTATTCAACTTACACAGCAGAGCAGAACAGCTGTTTTCGAAAGTCGCTACACTTTCATCTTCAGTGCTCATGTGTATATTGTGTTTATCACCACTGTTTAGGTGGCTTAGTTGAATGTGATAACAGTTTTCTATTTACACAAATTTTATTGTGAAAAATAATCCGAGAACTGTATCAACCTGATGTTAACACTTGTGTGTTATGATACCTGTGTTACCATTTGATTATTTTCTTCATGTCCCATTTTTCTGAATTTTTTGTTCCATTATACATTAAGTCAAACTTTTATGGTTTGAATTTTATACTTAAGTATATGTGAACGTTTTTTCCAATTTTCATTGGTAGCTCAAGCCAAAGCTTAAATTGTATGTGATTTTATTTTTATTGAACATTTTTATTTTGCTATATTAATATTTATATAGGCTAATTGTTCTAACTTAGTTAAAATCTCAGAAAGACATGATGATAAATATTCCTAGGCACAAAGGAAGTCAATATCAGTTTTATTCAACTTACACAGCAGAGCAGAACAGCTGTTTTCGAAAGTCGCTACACTTTCATCTTCAGTGCTCATGTGTATATTGTGTTTATCACCACTGTTTAGGTGGCTTAGTTGAATGTGATAACAGTTTTCTATTTACACAAATTTTATTGTGAAAAACAATCCGAGAACTGTATCAACCTGATGTTAACACTTGTGTGTTATGATACCTGTGTTACCATTTGATTATTTTCTTCATGTCCCATTTTTCTGAATTTTTTGTTCCATTATACATTAAGTCAAACTTTTATGGTTTGAATTTTATACTTAAGTATATGTGAACGTTTTTTCCAATTTTCATTGGTAGCTCAAGCCAAAGCTTAAATTGTATGTGATTTTATTTTTATTGAACATTTTTATTTTGCTATATTAATATTTATATAGGCTAATTGTTCTAACTTAGTTAAAATCTCAGAAAGACATGATGATAAATATTCCTAGGCACAAAGGAAGTCAACATCAGTTTTATTCAACTTACACAGGAGAGCAGAACAGCTGTTTTCGAAAGTCGCTACACTTTCATCTTCAGTGCTCATGTGTATATTGTGTTTATCACCACTGTTTAGGTGGCTTAGTTGAATGTGATAACAGTTTTCTATTTACACAAATTTTATTGTGAAAAACAATCCGAGAACTGTATCAACCTGATGTTAACACTTGTGTGTTATGATACCTGTGTTACCATTTGATTATTTTCTTCATGTCCCATTTTTCTGAATTTTTTGTTCCATTATACATTAAGTCAAACTTTTATGGTTTGAATTTTATACTTAAGTATATGTGGACGTTTTTCCAATTTTCATTGGTAGCTCAAGCCAAAGCTTAAATTGTATGTGATTTTATTTTTATTGAACATTTTTATTTTGCTATATTAATATTTATATAGGCTAATTGTTCTAACTTAGTTAAAATCTCAGAAAGACATGATGATAAATATTCCTAGGCACAAAGGAAGTCAACATCAGTTTTATTCAACTTACACAGCAGAGCAGAACAGCTGTTTTCGAAAGTCGCTACACTTTCATCTTCAGTGCTCATGTGTATATTGTGTTTATCACCACTGTTTAGGTGGCTTAGTTGAATGTGATAACAGTTTTCTATTTACACAAATTTTATTGTGAAAAACAATCCGAGAACTGTATCAACCTGATGTTAACACTTGTGTGTTATGATACCTGTGTTACCATTTGATTATTTTCTTCATGTCCCATTTTTCTGAATTTTTTGTTCCATTATACATTAAGTCAAACTTTTATGGTTTGAATTTTATACTTAAGTATATGTGAACGTTTTTTCCAATTTTCATTGGTAGCTCAAGCCAAAGCTTAAATTGTATGTGATTTTATTTTTATTGAACATTTTTATTTTGCTATATTAATATTTATATAGGCTAATTGTTCTAACTTAGTTAAAATCTCAGAAAGACATGATGATAAATATTCCTAGGCACAAAGGAAGTCAACATCAGTTTTATTCAACTTACACAGCAGAGCAGAACAGCTGTTTTCGAAAGTCGCTACACTTTCATCTTCAGTGCTCATGTGTATATTGTGTTTATCACCACTGTTTAGGTGGCTTAGTTGAATGTGATAACAGTTTTCTATTTACACAAATTTTATTGTGAAAAATAATCCGAGAACTGTATCAACCTGATGTTAACACTTGTGTGTTATGATACCTGTGTTACCATTTGATTATTTTCTTCATGTCCCATTTTTCTGAATTTTTTGTTCCATTATACATTAAGTCAAACTTTTATGGTTTGAATTTTATACTTAAGTATATGTGAACGTTTTTTCCAATTTTCATTGGTAGCTCAAGCCAAAGCTTAAATTGTATGTGATTTTATTTTTATTGAACATTTTTATTTTGCTATATTAATATTTATATAGGCTAATTGTTCTAACTTAGTTAAAATCTCAGAAAGACATGATGATAAATATTCCTAGGCACAAAGGAAGTCAACATCAGTTTTATTCAACTTACACAGCAGAGCAGAACAGCTGTTTTCGAAAGTCGCTACACTTTCATCTTCAGTGCTCATGTGTATATTGTGTTTATCACCACTGTTTAGGTGGCTTAGTTGAATGTGATAACAGTTTTCTATTTACACAAATTTTATTGTGAAAAACAATCCGAGAACTGTATCAACCTGATGTTAACACTTGTGTGTTATGATACCTGTGTTACCATTTGATTATATTCTTCATATCCCATTTTTCTGAATTTTTTGTTCCATTATACATTAAGTCAAACTTTTATGGTTTGAATTTTATACTTAAGTATATGTGAACGTTTTTTCCAATTTTCATTGGTAGCTCAAGCCAAAGCTTAAATTGTATGTGATTTTATTTTTATTGAACATTTTTATTTTGCTATATTAATATTTATATAGGCTAATTGTTCTAACTTAGTTAAAATCTCAGAAAGACATGATGATAAATATTCCTAGGCACAAAGGAAGTCAACATCAGTTTTATTCAACTTACACAGGAGAGCAGAACAGCTGTTTTCGAAAGTCGCTACACTTTCATCTTCAGTGCTCATGTGTATATTGTGTTTATCACCACTGTTTAGGTGGCTTAGTTGAATGTGATAACAGTTTTCTATTTACACAAATTTTATTGTGAAAAACAATCCGAGAACTGTATCAACCTGATGTTAACACTTGTGTGTTATGATACCTGTGTTACCATTTGATTATTTTCTTCATGTCCCATTTTTCTGAATTTTTTGTTCCATTATACATTAAGTCAAACTTTTATGGTTTGAATTTTATACTTAAGTATATGTGAACGCTTTTTCCAATTTTCATTGGTAGCTCAACCCAAAGCTTAAATTGTTGTGATTTTATTTTTATTGAACATTTTTATTTTTCTATATTAATATTTATATAGGCTAATTGTTCTAACTTAGTTAAAATCTCAGAAAGACATGATGATAAATATTCCTAGGCACAAAGGAAGTCAACATCAGTTTTATTCAACTTACACAGGAGAGCAGAACAGCTGTTTTCGAAAGTCGCTACACTTTCATCTTCAGTGCTCATGTGTATATTGTTTTTATCACCACTGTTTAGGTGGCTTAGTTGAATGTGATAACAGTTTTCTATTTACACAAATTTTATTGTGAAAAACAATCCGAGAACTGTATCAACCTGATGTTAACACTTGTGTGTTATGATACCTGTGTTACCATTTGATTATTTTCTTCATGTCCCATTTTTTTGAATTTTTTGTTCCATTATACATTAAGTCAAACTTTTATGGTTTGAATTTTATACTTAAGTATATGTGACCGCTCTTTCCAATTTTCATTGGTAGCTCAACCCAAAGCTTAAATTGTTGTGATTTTATTTTTATTGAACATTTTTATTTTTCTATATTAATATTTATATAGGCTAATTGTTCTAACTTAGTTAAAATCTCAGAAAGACATGATGATAAATTTCCTAGGCACAAAGGAAGTCAACATCAGTTTTATTCAACTTACACAGCAGAGCAGAACAGCTGTTTTCGAAATTCGCTACACTTTCATCTTCAGTGCTCATGTGTATATTGTGTTTATCACCACTGTTTAGGTGACTTAGTTGAATGTGATAACAGTTTTCTATTTACACAAATTTTATTGTGAAAAACAATCCGAGAACTGTATCAACCTGATGTTAACACTTGTGTGTTATGATACCTGTGTTACCATTTGATTATTTTCTTCATCTCCCATTTTTCTGAATTTTTTGTTCCATTATACATTAAGTCAAACTTTTATGGTTTGAATTTTATACTTAATTATATGTGAACGTTTTTTCCAATTTTCATTGGTAACTCAAGCCAAAGCTTAAATTGTATGTGATTTTATTTTTATTGAACATTTTTATTTTGCTATATTAATATTTATATAGGCTAATTGTTCTAACTTAGTTAAAATCTCAGAAAGACATGATGATAAATATTCCTAGGCACAAAGGAAGTCAACATCAGTTTTATTCAACTTACACAGCAGAGCAGAACAGCTGTTTTCGAAAGTCGCTACACTTTCATCTTCAGTGCTCATGTGTATATTGTGTTTATCACCACTGTTTAGGTGGCTTAGTTGAATGTGATAACAGTTTTCTATTTACACAAATTTTATTGTGAAAAACAATCCGAGAACTGTATCAACCTGATGTTAACACTTGTGTGTTATGATACCTGTGTTACCATTTGATTATTTTCTTCATGTCCCATTTTTCTGAATTTTTTGTTCCATTATACATTAAGTCAAACTTTTATGGTTTGAATTTTATACTTAAGTATATGTGAACGTTTTTTCCAATTTTCATTGGTAGCTCAAGCCAAAGCTTAAATTGTATGTGATTTTATTTTTATTGAACATTTTTATTTTGCTATATTAATATTTATATAGGCTAATTGTTCTAACTTAGTTAAAATCTTAGAAAGACATGATGATAAATATTCCTAGGCACAAAGGAAGTCAACATCAGTTTTATTCAACTTACACAGGAGAGCAGAACAGCTGTTTTCGAAAGTCGCTACACTTTCATCTTCAGTGCTCATGTGTATATTGTGTTTATCACCACTGTTTAGGTGGCTTAGTTGAATGTGATAACAGTTTTCTATTTACACAAATTTTATTGTGAAAAACAATCCGAGAACTGTATCAACCTGATGTTAACACTTGTGTGTTATGATACCTGTGTTACCATTTGATTATTTTCTTCATGTCCCATTTTTCTGAATTTTTTGTTCCATTATACATTAAGTCAAACTTTTATGGTTTGAATTTTATACTTAAGTATATGTGAACGCTTTTTCCAATTTTCATTGGTAGCTCAAGCCAAAGCTTAAATTGTTGTGATTTTATTTTTATTGAACATTTTTATTTTTCTATATTAATATTTATATAGGCTAATTGTTCTAACTTAGTTAAAATCTCAGAAAGACATGATGATAAATATTCCTAGGCACAAAGGAAGTCAACATCAGTTTTATTCAACTTACACAGCAGAGCAGAACAGCTGTTTTCGAAAGTCGCTACACTTTCATCTTCAGTGCTCATGTGTATATTGTGTTTATCACCACTGTTTAGGTGGCTTAATTGAATGTGATAACAGTTTTCTATTTACACAAATTTTATTGTGAAAAACAATCCGAGAACTGTATCAACCTGATGTTAACACTTGTGTGTTATGATACCTGTGTTACCATTTGATTATTTTCTTCATGCCCCATTTTTCTGAATTTTTTGTTTCATTATACATTAAGTCAAACTTTTATGGTTTGAATTTTATACTTAAGTATATGTGGACGTTTTTCCAATTTTCATTGGTAGCTCAAGCCAAAGCTTAAATTGTATGTGATTTTATTTTTATTGAACATTTTTATTTTGCTATATTAATATTTATATAGGCTAATTGTTCTAACTTAGTAAAAATCTCAGAAAGACATGATGATAAATATTCCTAGGCACAAAGGAAGTCAACATCAGTTTTATTCAACTTACACAGCAGAGCAGAACAGCTGTTTTCGAAAGTCGCTACACTTTCATCTTCAGTGCTCATGTGTATATTGTGTTTATCACCACTGTTTAGGTGGCTTAGTTGAATGTGATAACAGTTTTCTATTTACACAAATTTTATTGTGAAAAACAATCCGAGAACTGTATCAACCTGATGTTAACACTTGTGTGTTATGATACCTGTGTTACCATTTGATTATTTTCTTCATGTCCCATTTTTCTGAATTTTTTGTTCCATTATACATTAAGTCAAACTTTTATGGTTTGAATTTTATACTTAAGTATATGTGAACGTTTTTTCCAATTTTCATTGGTAGCTCAAGCCAAAGCTTAAATTGTATGTGATTTTATTTTTATTGAACATTTTTATTTTGCTATATTAATATTTATATAGGCTAATTGTTCTAACTTAGTTAAAATCTCAGAAAGACATGATGATAAATATTCCTAGGCACAAAGGAAGTCAACATCAGTTTTATTCAACTTACACAGCAGAGCAGAACAGCTGTTTTCGAAAGTCGCTACACTTTCATCTTCAGTGCTCATGTGTATATTGTGTTTATCACCACTGTTTAGGTGGCTTAGTTGAATGTGATAACAGTTTTCTATTTACACAAATTTTATTGTGAAAAATAATCCGAGAACTGTATCAACCTGATGTTAACACTTGTGTGTTATGATACCTGTGTTACCATTTGATTATTTTCTTCATGTCCCATTTTTCTGAATTTTTTGTTCCATTATACATTAAGTCAAACTTTTATGGTTTGAATTTTATACTTAAGTATATGTGAACGTTTTTTCCAATTTTCATTGGTAGCTCAAGCCAAAGCTTAAATTGTATGTGATTTTATTTTTATTGAACATTTTTATTTTGCTATATTAATATTTATATAGGCTAATTGTTCTAACTTAGTTAAAATCTCAGAAAGACATGATGATAAATATTCCTAGGCACAAAGGAAGTCAATATCAGTTTTATTCAACTTACACAGCAGAGCAGAACAGCTGTTTTCGAAAGTCGCTACACTTTCATCTTCAGTGCTCATGTGTATATTGTGTTTATCACCACTGTTTAGGTGGCTTAGTTGAATGTGATAACAGTTTTCTATTTACACAAATTTTATTGTGAAAAACAATCCGAGAACTGTATCAACCTGATGTTAACACTTGTGTGTTATGATACCTGTGTTACCATTTGATTATTTTCTTCATGTCCCATTTTTCTGAATTTTTTGTTCCATTATACATTAAGTCAAACTTTTATGGTTTGAATTTTATACTTAAGTATATGTGAACGTTTTTTCCAATTTTCATTGGTAGCTCAAGCCAAAGCTTAAATTGTATGTGATTTTATTTTTATTGAACATTTTTATTTTGCTATATTAATATTTATATAGGCTAATTGTTCTAACTTAGTTAAAATCTCAGAAAGACATGATGATAAATATTCCTAGGCACAAAGGAAGTCAACATCAGTTTTATTCAACTTACACAGGAGAGCAGAACAGCTGTTTTCGAAAGTCGCTACACTTTCATCTTCAGTGCTCATGTGTATATTGTGTTTATCACCACTGTTTAGGTGGCTTAGTTGAATGTGATAACAGTTTTCTATTTACACAAATTTTATTGTGAAAAACAATCCGAGAACTGTATCAACCTGATGTTAACACTTGTGTGTTATGATACCTGTGTTACCATTTGATTATTTTCTTCATGTCCCATTTTTCTGAATTTTTTGTTCCATTATACATTAAGTCAAACTTTTATGGTTTGAATTTTATACTTAAGTATATGTGGACGTTTTTCCAATTTTCATTGGTAGCTCAAGCCAAAGCTTAAATTGTATGTGATTTTATTTTTATTGAACATTTTTATTTTGCTATATTAATATTTATATAGGCTAATTGTTCTAACTTAGTTAAAATCTCAGAAAGACATGATGATAAATATTCCTAGGCACAAAGGAAGTCAACATCAGTTTTATTCAACTTACACAGCAGAGCAGAACAGCTGTTTTCGAAAGTCGCTACACTTTCATCTTCAGTGCTCATGTGTATATTGTGTTTATCACCACTGTTTAGGTGGCTTAGTTGAATGTGATAACAGTTTTCTATTTACACAAATTTTATTGTGAAAAACAATCCGAGAACTGTATCAACCTGATGTTAACACTTGTGTGTTATGATACCTGTGTTACCATTTGATTATTTTCTTCATGTCCCATTTTTCTGAATTTTTTGTTCCATTATACATTAAGTCAAACTTTTATGGTTTGAATTTTATACTTAAGTATATGTGAACGTTTTTTCCAATTTTCATTGGTAGCTCAAGCCAAAGCTTAAATTGTATGTGATTTTATTTTTATTGAACATTTTTATTTTGCTATATTAATATTTATATAGGCTAATTGTTCTAACTTAGTTAAAATCTCAGAAAGACATGATGATAAATATTCCTAGGCACAAAGGAAGTCAACATCAGTTTTATTCAACTTACACAGCAGAGCAGAACAGCTGTTTTCGAAAGTCGCTACACTTTCATCTTCAGTGCTCATGTGTATATTGTGTTTATCACCACTGTTTAGGTGGCTTAGTTGAATGTGATAACAGTTTTCTATTTACACAAATTTTATTGTGAAAAATAATCCGAGAACTGTATCAACCTGATGTTAACACTTGTGTGTTATGATACCTGTGTTACCATTTGATTATTTTCTTCATGTCCCATTTTTCTGAATTTTTTGTTCCATTATACATTAAGTCAAACTTTTATGGTTTGAATTTTATACTTAAGTATATGTGAACGTTTTTTCCAATTTTCATTGGTAGCTCAAGCCAAAGCTTAAATTGTATGTGATTTTATTTTTATTGAACATTTTTATTTTGCTATATTAATATTTATATAGGCTAATTGTTCTAACTTAGTTAAAATCTCAGAAAGACATGATGATAAATATTCCTAGGCACAAAGGAAGTCAACATCAGTTTTATTCAACTTACACAGCAGAGCAGAACAGCTGTTTTCGAAAGTCGCTACACTTTCATCTTCAGTGCTCATGTGTATATTGTGTTTATCACCACTGTTTAGGTGGCTTAGTTGAATGTGATAACAGTTTTCTATTTACACAAATTTTATTGTGAAAAACAATCCGAGAACTGTATCAACCTGATGTTAACACTTGTGTGTTATGATACCTGTGTTACCATTTGATTATATTCTTCATATCCCATTTTTCTGAATTTTTTGTTCCATTATACATTAAGTCAAACTTTTATGGTTTGAATTTTATACTTAAGTATATGTGAACGTTTTTTCCAATTTTCATTGGTAGCTCAAGCCAAAGCTTAAATTGTATGTGATTTTATTTTTATTGAACATTTTTATTTTGCTATATTAATATTTATATAGGCTAATTGTTCTAACTTAGTTAAAATCTCAGAAAGACATGATGATAAATATTCCTAGGCACAAAGGAAGTCAACATCAGTTTTATTCAACTTACACAGGAGAGCAGAACAGCTGTTTTCGAAAGTCGCTACACTTTCATCTTCAGTGCTCATGTGTATATTGTGTTTATCACCACTGTTTAGGTGGCTTAGTTGAATGTGATAACAGTTTTCTATTTACACAAATTTTATTGTGAAAAACAATCCGAGAACTGTATCAACCTGATGTTAACACTTGTGTGTTATGATACCTGTGTTACCATTTGATTATTTTCTTCATGTCCCATTTTTCTGAATTTTTTGTTCCATTATACATTAAGTCAAACTTTTATGGTTTGAATTTTATACTTAAGTATATGTGAACGCTTTTTCCAATTTTCATTGGTAGCTCAACCCAAAGCTTAAATTGTTGTGATTTTATTTTTATTGAACATTTTTATTTTTCTATATTAATATTTATATAGGCTAATTGTTCTAACTTAGTTAAAATCTCAGAAAGACATGATGATAAATATTCCTAGGCACAAAGGAAGTCAACATCAGTTTTATTCAACTTACACAGGAGAGCAGAACAGCTGTTTTCGAAAGTCGCTACACTTTCATCTTCAGTGCTCATGTGTATATTGTTTTTATCACCACTGTTTAGGTGGCTTAGTTGAATGTGATAACAGTTTTCTATTTACACAAATTTTATTGTGAAAAACAATCCGAGAACTGTATCAACCTGATGTTAACACTTGTGTGTTATGATACCTGTGTTACCATTTGATTATTTTCTTCATGTCCCATTTTTTTGAATTTTTTGTTCCATTATACATTAAGTCAAACTTTTATGGTTTGAATTTTATACTTAAGTATATGTGACCGCTCTTTCCAATTTTCATTGGTAGCTCAACCCAAAGCTTAAATTGTTGTGATTTTATTTTTATTGAACATTTTTATTTTTCTATATTAATATTTATATAGGCTAATTGTTCTAACTTAGTTAAAATCTCAGAAAGACATGATGATAAATTTCCTAGGCACAAAGGAAGTCAACATCAGTTTTATTCAACTTACACAGCAGAGCAGAACAGCTGTTTTCGAAATTCGCTACACTTTCATCTTCAGTGCTCATGTGTATATTGTGTTTATCACCACTGTTTAGGTGACTTAGTTGAATGTGATAACAGTTTTCTATTTACACAAATTTTATTGTGAAAAACAATCCGAGAACTGTATCAACCTGATGTTAACACTTGTGTGTTATGATACCTGTGTTACCATTTGATTATTTTCTTCATCTCCCATTTTTCTGAATTTTTTGTTCCATTATACATTAAGTCAAACTTTTATGGTTTGAATTTTATACTTAATTATATGTGAACGTTTTTTCCAATTTTCATTGGTAACTCAAGCCAAAGCTTAAATTGTATGTGATTTTATTTTTATTGAACATTTTTATTTTGCTATATTAATATTTATATAGGCTAATTGTTCTAACTTAGTTAAAATCTCAGAAAGACATGATGATAAATATTCCTAGGCACAAAGGAAGTCAACATCAGTTTTATTCAACTTACACAGCAGAGCAGAACAGCTGTTTTCGAAAGTCGCTACACTTTCATCTTCAGTGCTCATGTGTATATTGTGTTTATCACCACTGTTTAGGTGGCTTAGTTGAATGTGATAACAGTTTTCTATTTACACAAATTTTATTGTGAAAAACAATCCGAGAACTGTATCAACCTGATGTTAACACTTGTGTGTTATGATACCTGTGTTACCATTTGATTATTTTCTTCATGTCCCATTTTTCTGAATTTTTTGTTCCATTATACATTAAGTCAAACTTTTATGGTTTGAATTTTATACTTAAGTATATGTGAACGTTTTTTCCAATTTTCATTGGTAGCTCAAGCCAAAGCTTAAATTGTATGTGATTTTATTTTTATTGAACATTTTTATTTTGCTATATTAATATTTATATAGGCTAATTGTTCTAACTTAGTTAAAATCTCAGAAAGACATGATGATAAATATTCCTAGGCACAAAGGAAGTCAACATCAGTTTTATTCAACTTACACAGGAGAGCAGAACAGCTGTTTTCGAAAGTCGCTACACTTTCATCTTCAGTGCTCATGTGTATATTGTGTTTATCACCACTGTTTAGGTGGCTTAGTTGAATGTGATAACAGTTTTCTATTTACACAAATTTTATTGTGAAAAACAATCCGAGAACTGTATCAACCTGATGTTAACACTTGTGTGTTATGATACCTGTGTTACCATTTGATTATTTTCTTCATGTCCCATTTTTCTGAATTTTTTGTTCCATTATACATTAAGTCAAACTTTTATGGTTTGAATTTTATACTTAAGTATATGTGAACGCTTTTTCCAATTTTCATTGGTAGCTCAACCCAAAGCTTAAATTGTTGTGATTTTATTTTTATTGAACATTTTTATTTTTCTATATTAATATTTATATAGGCTAATTGTTCTAACTTAGTTAAAATCTCAGAAAGACATGATGATAAATATTCCTAGGCACAAAGGAAGTCAACATCAGTTTTATTCAACTTACACAGCAGAGCAGAACAGCTGTTTTCGAAAGTCGCTACACTTTCATCTTCAGTGCTCATGTGTATATTGTGTTTATCACCACTGTTTAGGTGGCTTAGTTGAATGTGATAACAGTTTTCTATTTACACAAATTTTATTGTGAAAAACAATCCGAGAACTGTATCAACCTGATGTTAACACTTGTGTGTTATGATACCTGTGTTACCATTTGATTATTTTCTTCATGTCTCATTCTTCTGAATTTTTTGTTCCATTATACATTAAGTCAAACTTTTATGGTTTGAATTTTATACTTAAGTATATGTGAACGTTTTTTCCAATTTTCATTGGTAGCTCAAGCCAAAGCTTAAATTGTATGTGATTTTATTTTTATTGAACATTTTTATTTTGCTATATTAATATTTATATAGGCTAATTGTTCTAACTTAGTTAAAATCTCAGAAAGACAAGATGATAAATTTCCTAGGCACAAAGGAAGTCAACATCAGTTTTATTCAACTTACACAGCAGAGCAGAACAGCTGTTTTCGAAAGTCGCTACACTTTCATCTTCAGTGCTCATGTGTATATTGTGTTTATCACCACTGTTTAGGTGACTTAGTTGAATGTGATAACAGTTTTCTATTTACACAAATTTTATTGTGAAAAACAATCCGAGAACTGTATCAACCTGATGTTAACACTTGTGTGTTATGATACCTGTGTTACCATTTGATTATTTTCTTCATGTCCCATTTTTCTGAATTTTTTGTTCCATTATACATTAAGTCAAACTTTTATGGTTTGAATTTTATACTTAATTATATGTGAACGTTTTTTCCAATTTTCATTGGTAACTCAAGCCAAAGCTTAAATTGTATGTGATTTTATTTTTATTGAACATTTTTATTTTGCTATATTAATATTTATATAGGCTAATTGTTCTAACTTAGTTAAAATCTCAGAAAGACATGATGATAAATATTCCTAGGCACAAAGGAAGTCAACATCAGTTTTATTCAACTTACACAGCAGAGCAGAACAGCTGTTTTCGAAAGTCGCTACACTTTCATCTTCAGTGCTCATGTGTATATTGTGTTTATCACCACTGTTTAGGTGGCTTAGTTGAATGTGATAACAGTTTTCTATTTACACAAATTTTATTGTGAAAAACAATCCGAGAACTGTATCAACCTGATGTTAACACTTGTGTGTTATGATACCTGTGTTACCATTTGATTATATTCTTCATGTCCCATTTTTCTGAATTTTTTGTTCCATTGTACATTAAGTCAAACTTTTATGGTTTGAATTTTATACTTAAGTATATGTGGACGTTTTTCCAATTTTCATTGGACGCTCAAGCCAAAGCTTAGATTGTATGTGATTTTATTTTTATTGAACATTTTTATTTTGCTATATTAATATTTATATAGGCTAATTGTTCTAACTTAGTTAAAATCTCAGAAAGACATGATGATAAATATTCCTAGGCACAAAGGAAGTCAACATCAGTTTTATTCAACTTACACAGCAGAGCAGAACAGCTGTTTTCGAAAGTCGCTACACTTTCATATTCAGTGCTCATGTGTATATTGTGTTTATCACCACTGTTTAGGTGCCTTAGTTGAATGTGATAACAGTTTTCTATTTACACAAATTTTATTGTGAAAAACAATCCGAGAACTGTATCAACCTGATGTTAACACTTGTGTGTTATGATACCTGTGTTACCATTTGATTATTTTCTTCATGTCCCATTTTTCTGAATTTTTTGTTCCATTATACATTAAGTCAAACTTTTATGGTTTGAATTTTATACTTAAGTATATGTGGACGTTTTTCCAATTTTCATTGGTAGCTCAACCCAAAGCTTAAATTGTTGTGATTTTATTTTTATTGAACATTTTTATTTTTCTATATTAATATTTATATAGGCTAATTGTTCTAACTTAGTTAAAATCTCAGAAAGACATGATGATAAATATTCCTAGGCACAAAGGAAGTCAACATCAGTTTTATTCAACTTACACAGGAGAGCAGAACAGCTGTTTTCGAAAGTCGCTACACTTTCATCTTCAGTGCTCATGTGTATATTGTTTTTATCACCACTGTTTAGGTGGCTTAGTTGAATGTGATAACAGTTTTCTATTTACACAAATTTTATTGTGAAAAACAATCCGAGAACTGTATCAACCTGATGTTAACACTTGTGTGTTATGATACCTGTGTTACCATTTGATTATTTTCTTCATGTCCCATTTTTCTGAATTTTTTGTTTCATTATACATTAAGTCAAACTTTTATGGTTTGAATTTTATACTTAAGTATATGTGAACGCTCTTTCCAATTTTCATTGGTAGCTCAACCCAAAGCTTAAATTGTTGTGATTTTATTTTTATTGAACATTTTTATTTTTCTATATTAATATTTATATAGGCTAATTGTTCTAACTTAGTTAAAATCTCAGAAAGACATGATGATAAATTTCCTAGGCACAAAGGAAGTCAACATCAGTTTTATTCAACTTACACAGCAGAGCAGAACAGCTGTTTTCGAAAGTCGCTACACTTTCATCTTCAGTGCTCATGTGTATATTGTGTTTATCACCACTGTTTAGGTGACTTAGTTGAATGTGATAACAGTTTTCTATTTACACAAATTTTATTGTGAAAAACAATCCGAGAACTGTATGAACCTGATGTTAACACTTGTGTGTTATGATACCTGTGTTACCATTTGATTATTTTCTTCATCTCCCATTTTTCTGAATTTTTTGTTCCATTATACATTAAGTCAAACTTTTATGGTTTGAATTTTATACTTAATTATATGTGAACGTTTTTTCCAATTTTCATTGGTAACTCAAGCCAAAGCTTAAATTGTATGTGATTTTATTTTTATTGAACATTTTTATTTTGCTATATTAATATTTATATAGGCTAATTGTTCTAACTTAGTTAAAATCTCAGAAAGACATGATGATAAATATTCCTAGGCACAAAGGAAGTCAACATCAGTTTTATTCAACTTACACAGCAGAGCAGAACAGCTGTTTTCGAAAGTCGCTACACTTTCGTCTTCAGTGCTCATGTGTATATTGTGTTTATCACCACTGTTTAGGTGGCTTAGTTGAATGTGATAACAGTTTTCTATTTACACAAATTTTATTGTGAAAAACAATCCGAGAACTGTATCAACCTGATGTTAACACTTGTGTGTTATGATACCTGTGTTACCATTTGACTATTTTCTTCATGTCCCATTTTTCTGAATTTTTTGTTCCATTATACATTAAGTCAAACTTTTATGGTTTGAATTTTATACTTAAGTATATGTGAACGCTTTTTCCAATTTTCATTGGTAGCTCAACCCAAAGCTTAAATTGTTGTGATTTTATTTTTATTGAACATTTTTATTTTTCTATATTAATATTTATATAGGCTAATTGTTCTAACTTAGTTAAAATCTCAGAAAGACATGATGATAAATATTCCTAGGCACAAAGGAAGTCAACATCAGTTTTATTCAACTTACACAGCAGAGCAGAACAGCTGTTTTCGAAAGTCGCTACACTTTCATCTTCAGTGCTCATGTGTATATTGTGTTTATCACCACTGTTTAGGTGGCTTAGTTGAATGTGATAACAGTTTTCTATTTACACAAATTTTATTGTGAAAAACAATCCGAGAACTGTATCAACCTGATGTTAACACTTGTGTGTTATGATACCTGTGTTACCATTTGATTATTTTCTTCATGTCCCATTTTTCTGAATTTTTTGTTCCATTATACATTAAGTCAAACTTTTATGGTTTGAATTTTATACTTAAGTATATGTGAACGCTCTTTCCAATTTTCATTGGTAGCTCAACCCAAAGCTTAAAATGTTGTGATTTTATTTTTATTGAACATTATTATTTTTCTATATTAATATTTATATAGGCTAATTGTTCTAACTTAGTTAAAATCTCAGAAAGACATGATGATAAATTTCCTAGGCACAAAGGAAGTCAACATCAGTTTTATTCAACTTACACAGCAGAGCAGAACAGCTGTTTTCGAAAGTCGCTACACTTTCATCTTCAGTGCTCATGTGTATATTGTGTTTATCACCACTGTTTAGGTGACTTAGTTGAATGTGATAACAGTTTTCTATTTACACAAATTTTATTGTGAAAAACAATCCGAGAACTGTATCAACCTGATGTTAACACTTGTGTGTTATGATACCTGTGTTACCATTTGATTATTTTCTTCATCTCCCATTTTTCTGAATTTTTTGTTCCATTATACATTAAGTCAAACTTTTATGGTTTGAATTTTATACTTAATTATATGTGAACGTTTTTTCCAATTTTCATTGGTAACTCAAGCCAAAGCTTAAATTGTATGTGATTTTATTTTTATTGAACATTTTTATTTTGCTATATTAATATTTATATAGGCTAATTGTTCTAACTTAGTTAAAATCTCAGAAAGACATGATGATAAATATTCCTAGGCACAAAGGAAGTCAACATCAGTTTTATTCAACTTACACAGCAGAGCAGAACAGCTGTTTTCGAAAGTCGCTACACTTTCATCTTCAGTGCTCATGTGTATATTGTGTTTATCACCACTGTTTAGGTGGCTTAGTTGAATGTGATAACAGTTTTCTATTTACACAAATTTTATTGTGAAAAACAATCCGAGAACTGTATCAACCTGATGTTAACACTTGTGTGTTATGATACCTGTGTTACCATTTGATTATTTTCTTCATGTCCCATTTTTCTGAATTTTTTGTTCCATTATACATTAAGTCAAACTTTTATGGTTTGAATTTTATACTTAAGTATATGTGAACGTTTTTTCCAATTTTCATTGGTAGCTCAAGCCAAAGCTTAAATTGTATGTGATTTTATTTTTATTGAACATTTTTATTTTGCTATATTAATATTTATATAGGCTAATTGTTCTAACTTAGTTAAAATCTCAGAAAGACATGATGATAAATATTCCTAGGCACAAAGGAAGTCAACATCAGTTTTATTCAACTTACACAGGAGAGCAGAACAGCTGTTTTCGAAAGTCGCTACACTTTCATCTTCAGTGCTCATGTGTATATTGTGTTTATCACCACTGTTTAGGTGGCTTAGTTGAATGTGATAACAGTTTTCTATTTACACAAATTTTATTGTGAAAAACAATCCGAGAACTGTATCAACCTGATGTTAACACTTGTGTGTTATGATACCTGTGTTACCATTTGATTATTTTCTTCATGTCCCATTTTTCTGAATTTTTTGTTCCATTATACATTAAGTCAAACTTTTATGGTTTGAATTTTATACTTAAGTATATGTGAACGCTTTTTCCAATTTTCATTGGTAGCTCAACCCAAAGCTTAAGTTGTTGTGATTTTATTTTTATTGAACATTTTTATTTTTCTATATTAATATTTATATAGGCTAATTGTTCTAACTTAGTTAAAATCTCAGAAAGACATGATGATAAATATTCCTAGGCACAAAGGAAGTCAACATCAGTTTTATTCAACTTACACAGCAGAGCAGAACAGCTGTTTTCGAAAGTCGCTACACTTTCATCTTCAGTGCTCATGTGTATATTGTGTTTATCACCACTGTTTAGGTGGCTTAGTTGAATGTGATAACAGTTTTCTATTTACACAAATTTTATTGTGAAAAATAATCCGAGAACTGTATCAACCTGATGTTAACACTTGTGTGTTATGATACCTGTGTTACCATTTGATTATTTTCTTCATGTCTCATTTTTCTGAATTTTTTGTTCCATTATACATTAAGTCAAACTTTTATGGTTTGAATTTTATACTTAAGTATATGTGAACGTTTTTTCCAATTTTCATTGGTAGCTCAAGCCAAAGCTAAAATTGTATGTGATTTTATTTTTATTTTGCTATATTAATATTTATATAGGCTAATTGTTCTAACTTAGTTAAAATCTCAGAAAGACATGATGATAAATATTCCTAGGCACAAAGGAAGTCAACATCAGTTTTATTCAACTTACACAGGAGAGCAGAACAGCTGTTTTCGAAAGTCGCTACACTTTCATCTTCAGTGCTCATGTGTATATTGTGTTTATCACCACTGTTTAGGTGGCTTAGTTGAATGTGATAACAGTTTTCTATTTACACAAATTTTATTGTGAAAAACAATCCGAGAACTGTATCAACCTGATGTTAACACTTGTGTGTTATGATACCTGTGTTACCATTTGATTATTTTCTTCATGTCCCATTTTTCTGAATTTTTTGTTCCATTATACATTAAGTCAAACTTTTATGGTTTGAATTTTATACTTAAGTATATGTGAACGCTTTTTCCAATTTTCATTGGTAGCTCAACCCAAAGCTTAAATTGTTGTGATTTTATTTTTATTGAACATTTTTATTTTTCTATATTAATATTTATATAGGCTAATTGTTCTAACTTAGTTAAAATCTCAGAAAGACATGATGATAAATTTCCTAGGCACAAAGGAAGTCAACATCAGTTTTATTCAACTTACACAGCAGAGCAGAACAGCTGTTTTCGAAAGTCGCTACACTTTCATCTTCAGTGCTCATGTGTATATTGTGTTTATCACCACTGTTTAGGTGACTTAGTTGAATGTGATAACAGTTTTCTATTTACACAAATTTTATTGTGAAAAACAATCCGAGAACTGTATCAACCTGATGTTAACACTTGTGTGTTATGATACCTGTGTTACCATTTGATTATTTTCTTCATCTCCCATTTTTCTGAATTTTTTGTTCCATTATACATTAAGTCAAACTTTTATGGTTTGAATTTTATACTTAATTATATGTGAACGTTTTTTCCAATTTTCATTGGTAACTCAAGCCAAAGCTTAAATTGTATGTGATTTTATTTTTATTGAACATTTTTATTTTGCTATATTAATATTTATATAGGCTAATTGTTCTAACTTAGTTAAAATCTCAGAAAGACATGATGATAAATATTCCTAGGCACAAAGGAAGTCAACATCAGTTTTATTCAACTTACACAGCAGAGCAGAACAGCTGTTTTCGAAAGTCGCTACACTTTCATCTTCAGTGCTCATGTGTATATTGTGTTTATCACCACTGTTTAGGTGGCTTAGTTGAATGTGATAACAGTTTTCTATTTACACAAATTTTATTGTGAAAAACAATCCGAGAACTGTATCAACCTGATGTTAACACTTGTGTGTTATGATACCTGTGTTACCATTTGATTATTTTCTTCATGTCCCATTTTTCTGAATTTTTTGTTCCATTATACATTAAGTCAAACTTTTATGGTTTGAATTTTATACTTAAGTATATGTGAACGTTTTTTCCAATTTTCATTGGTAGCTCAAGCCAAAGCTTAAATTGTATGTGATTTTATTTTTATTGAACATTTTTATTTTGCTATATTAATATTTATATAGGCTAATTGTTCTAACTTAGTTAAAATCTCAGAAAGACATGATGATAAATATTCCTAGGCACAAAGGAAGTCAACATCAGTTTTATTCAACTTACACAGGAGAGCAGAACAGCTGTTTTCGAAAGTCGCTACACTTTCATCTTCAGTGCTCATGTGTATATTGTGTTTATCACCACTGTTTAGGTGGCTTAGTTGAATGTGATAACAGTTTTCTATTTACACAAATTTTATTGTGAAAAACAATCCGAGAACTGTATCAACCTGATGTTAACACTTGTGTGTTATGATACCTGTGTTACCATTTGATTATTTTCTTCATGTCCCATTTTTCTGAATTTTTTGTTCCATTATACATTAAGTCAAACTTTTATGGTTTGAATTTTATACTTAAGTATATGTGAACGCTTTTTCCAATTTTCATTGGTAGCTCAACCCAAAGCTTAAGTTGTTGTGATTTTATTTTTATTGAACATTTTTATTTTTCTATATTAATATTTATATAGGCTAATTGTTCTAACTTAGTTAAAATCTCAGAAAGACATGATGATAAATATTCCTAGGCACAAAGGAAGTCAACATCAGTTTTATTCAACTTACACAGCAGAGCAGAACAGCTGTTTTCGAAAGTCGCTACACTTTCATCTTCAGTGCTCATGTGTATATTGTGTTTATCACCACTGTTTAGGTGGCTTAGTTGAATGTGATAACAGTTTTCTATTTACACAAATTTTATTGTGAAAAATAATCCGAGAACTGTATCAACCTGATGTTAACACTTGTGTGTTATGATACCTGTGTTACCATTTGATTATTTTCTTCATGTCTCATTTTTCTGAATTTTTTGTTCCATTATACATTAAGTCAAACTTTTATGGTTTGAATTTTATACTTAAGTATATGTGAACGTTTTTTCCAATTTTCATTGGTAGCTCAAGCCAAAGCTAAAATTGTATGTGATTTTATTTTTATTTTGCTATATTAATATTTATATAGGCTAATTGTTCTAACTTAGTTAAAATCTCAGAAAGACATGATGATAAATATTCCTAGGCACAAAGGAAGTCAACATCAGTTTTATTCAACTTACACAGGAGAGCAGAACAGCTGTTTTCGAAAGTCGCTACACTTTCATCTTCAGTGCTCATGTGTATATTGTGTTTATCACCACTGTTTAGGTGGCTTAGTTGAATGTGATAACAGTTTTCTATTTACACAAATTTTATTGTGAAAAACAATCCGAGAACTGTATCAACCTGATGTTAACACTTGTGTGTTATGATACCTGTGTTACCATTTGATTATTTTCTTCATGTCCCATTTTTCTGAATTTTTTGTTCCATTATACATTAAGTCAAACTTTTATGGTTTGAATTTTATACTTAAGTATATGTGAACGCTTTTTCCAATTTTCATTGGTAGCTCAACCCAAAGCTTAAATTGTTGTGATTTTATTTTTATTGAACATTTTTATTTTTCTATATTAATATTTATATAGGCTAATTGTTCTAACTTAGTTAAAATCTCAGAAAGACATGATGATAAATATTCCTAGGCACAAAGGAAGTCAACATCAGTTTTATTCAACTTACACAGCAGAGCAGAACAGCTGTTTTCGAAAGTCGCTACACTTTCATCTTCAGTGCTCATGTGTATATTGTGTTTATCACCACTGTTTAGGTCGCTTAGTTGAATGTGATAACAGTTTTCTATTTACACAAATTTTATTGTGAAAAACAATCCGAGAACTGTATCAACCTGATGTTAACACTTGTGTGTTATGATACCTGTGTTACCATTTGATTATTTTCTTCATGTCTCATTTTTCTGAATTTTTTGTTCCATTATACATTAAGTCAAACTTTTATGGTTTGAATTTTATACTTAAGTATATGTGAACGTTTTTTCCAATTTTCATTGGTAGCTCAAGCCAAAGCTTAAATTGTATGTGATTTTATTTTTATTGAACATTTTTATTTTGCTATATTAATATTTATATAGGCTAATTGTTCTAACTTAGTTAAAATCTCAGAAAGACAAGATGATAAATTTCCTAGGCACAAAGGAAGTCAACATCAGTTTTATTCAACTTACACAGCAGAGCAGAACAGCTGTTTTCGAAAGTCGCTACACTTTCATCTTCAGTGCTCATGTGTATATTGTGTTTATCACCACTGTTTAGGTGACTTAGTTGAATGTGATAACAGTTTTCTATTTACACAAATTTTATTGTGAAAAACAATCCGAGAACTGTATCAACCTGATGTTAACACTTGTGTGTTATGATACCTGTGTTACCATTTGATTATTTTCTTCATGTCCCATTTTTCTGAATTTTTTGTTCCATTATACATTAAGTCAAACTTTTATGGTTTGAATTTTATACTTAATTATATGTGAACGTTTTTTCCAATTTTCATTGGTAACTCAAGCCAAAGCTTAAATTGTATGTGATTTTATTTTTATTGAACATTTTTATTTTGCTATATTAATATTTATATAGGCTAATTGTTCTAACTTAGTTAAAATCTCAGAAAGACATGATGATAAATATTCCTAGGCACAAAGGAAGTCAACATCAGTTTTATTCAACTTACACAGCAGAGCAGAACAGCTGTTTTCGAAAGTCGCTACACTTTCATCTTCAGTGCTCATGTGTATATTGTGTTTATCACCACTGTTTAGGTGGCTTAGTTGAATGTGATAACAGTTTTCTATTTACACAAATTTTATTGTGAAAAACAATCCGAGAACTGTATCAACCTGATGTTAACACTTGTGTGTTATGATACCTGTGTTACCATTTGATTATTTTCTTCATGTCCCATTTTTCTGAATTTTTTGTTCCATTATACATTAAGTCAAACTTTTATGGTTTGAATTTTATACTTAAGTATATGTGAACGCTTTTTCCAATTTTCATTGGTAGCTCAACCCAAAGCTTAAGTTGTTGTGATTTTATTTTTATTGAACATTTTTATTTTTCTATATTAATATTTATATAGGCTAATTGTTCTAACTTAGTTAAAATCTCAGAAAGACATGATGATAAATATTCCTAGGCACAAAGGAAGTCAACATCAGTTTTATTCAACTTACACAGCAGAGCAGAACAGCTGTTTTCGAAAGTCGCTACACTTTCATCTTCAGTGCTCATGTGTATATTGTGTTTATCACCACTGTTTAGGTGGCTTAGTTGAATGTGATAACAGTTTTCTATTTACACAAATTTTATTGTGAAAAATAATCCGAGAACTGTATCAACCTGATGTTAACACTTGTGTGTTATGATACCTGTGTTACCATTTGATTATTTTCTTCATGTCTCATTTTTCTGAATTTTTTGTTCCATTATACATTAAGTCAAACTTTTATGGTTTGAATTTTATACTTAAGTATATGTGAACGTTTTTTCCAATTTTCATTGGTAGCTCAAGCCAAAGCTAAAATTGTATGTGATTTTATTTTTATTTTGCTATATTAATATTTATATAGGCTAATTGTTCTAACTTAGTTAAAATCTCAGAAAGACATGATGATAAATATTCCTAGGCACAAAGGAAGTCAACATCAGTTTTATTCAACTTACACAGGAGAGCAGAACAGCTGTTTTCGAAAGTCGCTACACTTTCATCTTCAGTGCTCATGTGTATATTGTGTTTATCACCACTGTTTAGGTGGCTTAGTTGAATGTGATAACAGTTTTCTATTTACACAAATTTTATTGTGAAAAACAATCCGAGAACTGTATCAACCTGATGTTAACACTTGTGTGTTATGATACCTGTGTTACCATTTGATTATTTTCTTCATGTCCCATTTTTCTGAATTTTTTGTTCCATTATACATTAAGTCAAACTTTTATGGTTTGAATTTTATACTTAAGTATATGTGAACGCTTTTTCCAATTTTCATTGGTAGCTCAACCCAAAGCTTAAATTGTTGTGATTTTATTTTTATTGAACATTTTTATTTTTCTATATTAATATTTATATAGGCTAATTGTTCTAACTTAGTTAAAATCTCAGAAAGACATGATGATAAATTTCCTAGGCACAAAGGAAGTCAACATCAGTTTTATTCAACTTACACAGCAGAGCAGAACAGCTGTTTTCGAAAGTCGCTACACTTTCATCTTCAGTGCTCATGTGTATATTGTGTTTATCACCACTGTTTAGGTGACTTAGTTGAATGTGATAACAGTTTTCTATTTACACAAATTTTATTGTGAAAAACAATCCGAGAACTGTATCAACCTGATGTTAACACTTGTGTGTTATGATACCTGTGTTACCATTTGATTATTTTCTTCATCTCCCATTTTTCTGAATTTTTTGTTCCATTATACATTAAGTCAAACTTTTATGGTTTGAATTTTATACTTAATTATATGTGAACGTTTTTTCCAATTTTCATTGGTAACTCAAGCCAAAGCTTAAATTGTATGTGATTTTATTTTTATTGAACATTTTTATTTTGCTATATTAATATTTATATAGGCTAATTGTTCTAACTTAGTTAAAATCTCAGAAAGACATGATGATAAATATTCCTAGGCACAAAGGAAGTCAACATCAGTTTTATTCAACTTACACAGCAGAGCAGAACAGCTGTTTTCGAAAGTCGCTACACTTTCATCTTCAGTGCTCATGTGTATATTGTGTTTATCACCACTGTTTAGGTGGCTTAGTTGAATGTGATAACAGTTTTCTATTTACACAAATTTTATTGTGAAAAACAATCCGAGAACTGTATCAACCTGATGTTAACACTTGTGTGTTATGATACCTGTGTTACCATTTGATTATTTTCTTCATGTCCCATTTTTCTGAATTTTTTGTTCCATTATACATTAAGTCAAACTTTTATGGTTTGAATTTTATACTTAAGTATATGTGAACGTTTTTTCCAATTTTCATTGGTAGCTCAAGCCAAAGCTTAAATTGTATGTGATTTTATTTTTATTGAACATTTTTATTTTGCTATATTAATATTTATATAGGCTAATTGTTCTAACTTAGTTAAAATCTCAGAAAGACATGATGATAAATATTCCTAGGCACAAAGGAAGTCAACATCAGTTTTATTCAACTTACACAGGAGAGCAGAACAGCTGTTTTCGAAAGTCGCTACACTTTCATCTTCAGTGCTCATGTGTATATTGTGTTTATCACCACTGTTTAGGTGGCTTAGTTGAATGTGATAACAGTTTTCTATTTACACAAATTTTATTGTGAAAAACAATCCGAGAACTGTATCAACCTGATGTTAACACTTGTGTGTTATGATACCTGTGTTACCATTTGATTATTTTCTTCATGTCCCATTTTTCTGAATTTTTTGTTCCATTATACATTAAGTCAAACTTTTATGGTTTGAATTTTATACTTAAGTATATGTGAACGCTTTTTCCAATTTTCATTGGTAGCTCAACCCAAAGCTTAAGTTGTTGTGATTTTATTTTTATTGAACATTTTTATTTTTCTATATTAATATTTATATAGGCTAATTGTTCTAACTTAGTTAAAATCTCAGAAAGACATGATGATAAATATTCCTAGGCACAAAGGAAGTCAACATCAGTTTTATTCAACTTACACAGCAGAGCAGAACAGCTGTTTTCGAAAGTCGCTACACTTTCATCTTCAGTGCTCATGTGTATATTGTGTTTATCACCACTGTTTAGGTGGCTTAGTTGAATGTGATAACAGTTTTCTATTTACACAAATTTTATTGTGAAAAATAATCCGAGAACTGTATCAACCTGATGTTAACACTTGTGTGTTATGATACCTGTGTTACCATTTGATTATTTTCTTCATGTCTCATTTTTCTGAATTTTTTGTTCCATTATACATTAAGTCAAACTTTTATGGTTTGAATTTTATACTTAAGTATATGTGAACGTTTTTTCCAATTTTCATTGGTAGCTCAAGCCAAAGCTAAAATTGTATGTGATTTTATTTTTATTTTGCTATATTAATATTTATATAGGCTAATTGTTCTAACTTAGTTAAAATCTCAGAAAGACATGATGATAAATATTCCTAGGCACAAAGGAAGTCAACATCAGTTTTATTCAACTTACACAGGAGAGCAGAACAGCTGTTTTCGAAAGTCGCTACACTTTCATCTTCAGTGCTCATGTGTATATTGTGTTTATCACCACTGTTTAGGTGGCTTAGTTGAATGTGATAACAGTTTTCTATTTACACAAATTTTATTGTGAAAAACAATCCGAGAACTGTATCAACCTGATGTTAACACTTGTGTGTTATGATACCTGTGTTACCATTTGATTATTTTCTTCATGTCCCATTTTTCTGAATTTTTTGTTCCATTATACATTAAGTCAAACTTTTATGGTTTGAATTTTATACTTAAGTATATGTGAACGCTTTTTCCAATTTTCATTGGTAGCTCAACCCAAAGCTTAAATTGTTGTGATTTTATTTTTATTGAACATTTTTATTTTTCTATATTAATATTTATATAGGCTAATTGTTCTAACTTAGTTAAAATCTCAGAAAGACATGATGATAAATATTCCTAGGCACAAAGGAAGTCAACATCAGTTTTATTCAACTTACACAGCAGAGCAGAACAGCTGTTTTCGAAAGTCGCTACACTTTCATCTTCAGTGCTCATGTGTATATTGTGTTTATCACCACTGTTTAGGTCGCTTAGTTGAATGTGATAACAGTTTTCTATTTACACAAATTTTATTGTGAAAAACAATCCGAGAACTGTATCAACCTGATGTTAACACTTGTGTGTTATGATACCTGTGTTACCATTTGATTATTTTCTTCATGTCTCATTTTTCTGAATTTTTTGTTCCATTATACATTAAGTCAAACTTTTATGGTTTGAATTTTATACTTAAGTATATGTGAACGTTTTTTCCAATTTTCATTGGTAGCTCAAGCCAAAGCTTAAATTGTATGTGATTTTATTTTTATTGAACATTTTTATTTTGCTATATTAATATTTATATAGGCTAATTGTTCTAACTTAGTTAAAATCTCAGAAAGACAAGATGATAAATTTCCTAGGCACAAAGGAAGTCAACATCAGTTTTATTCAACTTACACAGCAGAGCAGAACAGCTGTTTTCGAAAGTCGCTACACTTTCATCTTCAGTGCTCATGTGTATATTGTGTTTATCACCACTGTTTAGGTGACTTAGTTGAATGTGATAACAGTTTTCTATTTACACAAATTTTATTGTGAAAAACAATCCGAGAACTGTATCAACCTGATGTTAACACTTGTGTGTTATGATACCTGTGTTACCATTTGATTATTTTCTTCATGTCCCATTTTTCTGAATTTTTTGTTCCATTATACATTAAGTCAAACTTTTATGGTTTGAATTTTATACTTAATTATATGTGAACGTTTTTTCCAATTTTCATTGGTAACTCAAGCCAAAGCTTAAATTGTATGTGATTTTATTTTTATTGAACATTTTTATTTTGCTATATTAATATTTATATAGGCTAATTGTTCTAACTTAGTTAAAATCTCAGAAAGACATGATGATAAATATTCCTAGGCACAAAGGAAGTCAACATCAGTTTTATTCAACTTACACAGCAGAGCAGAACAGCTGTTTTCGAAAGTCGCTACACTTTCATCTTCAGTGCTCATGTGTATATTGTGTTTATCACCACTGTTTAGGTGGCTTAGTTGAATGTGATAACAGTTTTCTATTTACACAAATTTTATTGTGAAAAACAATCCGAGAACTGTATCCACCTGATGTTAACACTTGTGTGTTATGATACCTGTGTTACCATTTGATTATATTCTTCATGTCCCATTTTTCTGAATTTTTTGTTCCATTGTACATTAAGTCAAACTTTTATGGTTTGAATTTTATACTTAAGTATATGTGGACGTTTTTCCAATTTTCATTGGTAGCTCAAGCCAAAGCTTAGATTGTATGTGATTTTATTTTTATTGAACATTTTTATTTTGCTATATTAATATTTATATAGGCTAATTGTTCTAACTTAGTTAAAATCTCAGAAAGACATGATGATAAATATTCCTAGGCACAAAGGAAGTCAACATCAGTTTTATTCAACTTACACAGCAGAGCAGAACAGCTGTTTTCGAAAGTCGCTACACTTTCATATTCAGTGCTCATGTGTATATTGTGTTTATCACCACTGTTTAGGTGCCTTAGTTGAATGTGATAACAGTTTTCTATTTACACAAATTTTATTGTGAAAAACAATCCGAGAACTGTATCAACCTGATGTT
The DNA here is from genome assembly GCA_963675445.1 of Linnaemya vulpina. Lineage (NCBI taxonomy): Eukaryota > Metazoa > Arthropoda > Insecta > Diptera > Tachinidae > Linnaemya > Linnaemya vulpina. The sequence continues at coordinate 45,414,087 of OY776279.1, read as the reverse complement.
AACACTTGTGTGTTATGATACCTGTGTTACCATTTGATTGTTTTCTTCATGTCCCATTTTTCTGAATTTTTTGTTCCATTATACATTAAGTCAAACTTTTATGGTTTGAATTTTATACTTAAGTATATGTGGACGTTTTTCCAATTTTCATTGGTAGCTCAAGCCAAAGCTTAAATTGTATGTGATTTTATTTTTATTGAACATTTTTATTTTGCTATATTAATATTTATATAGGCTAATTGTTCTAACTTAGTTAAAATCTCAGAAAGACATGATGATAAATATTCCTAGGCGCAAAGGAAGTCAACATCAGTTTTATTCAACTTACACAGCAGAGCAGAACAGCTGTTTTAGAAAGTCGCTACACTTTCATCTTCAGTGCTCATGTGTATATTGTGTTTATCACCACTGTTTAGGTGGCTTAGTTGAATGTGATAACAGTTTTCTATTTACACAAATTTTATTGTGAAAAATAATCCGAGAACTGTATCAACCTGATGTTAACACTTGTGTGTTATGATACCTGTGTTACCATTTGATTATTTTCTTCATGTCCCATTTTTCTGAATTTTTTGACATTAAGTCAAACTTTTATGGTTTGAATTTTATACTTAAGTATATGTGAACGTTTTTTCCAATTTTCATTGGTAGCTCAAGCCAAAGCTTAAATTGTATGTGATTTTATTTTTATTGAACATTTTTATTTTGCTATATTAAGATTTATATAGGCTAATTGTTCTAACTTAGTTAAAATCTCAGAAAGACATGATGATAAATATTCCTAGGCACAAAGGAAGTCAACATCAGTTTTATTCAACTTACACAGCAGAGCATAACAGCTGTTTTCGAAAGTCGCTACACTTTCATCTTCAGTGCTCATGTGTATATTGTGTTTATCACCACTGTTTAGGTGGCTTAGTTGAATGTGATAACAGTTTTCTATTTACACAAATTTTATTGTGAAAAACAATCCGAGAACTGTATCAACCTGATGTTAACACTTGTGTGTTATGATACCTGTGTTACCATTTGATTATTTTCTTCATGTCCCATTTTTCTGAATTTTTTGTTCCATTATACATTTTGTCAAACTTTTATGGTTTGAATTTTATACTTAAGTATATGTGAACGTTTTTCCAATTTTCATTGGTAGCTCAAGCCAAAGCTTAAATTGTATGTGATTTTATTTTTATTGAACATTTTTATTTTGCTATATTAATATTTATATAGAGTAATTGTTCTAACTTAGTTAAAATCTCAGAAAGACATGATGATAAATATTCCTAGGCACAAAGGAAGTCAACATCAGTTTTATTCAACTTACACAGCAGAGCAGAACAGCTGTTTTCGAAAGTCGCTACACTTTCATCTTCAGTGCTCATGTGTATATTGTGTTTATCACCACTGTTTAGGTGGCTTAGTTGAATGTGATAACAGTTTTCTATTTACACAAATTTTATTGTGAAAAATAATCCGAGAACTGTATCAACCTGATGTTAACACTTGTGTGTTATGATACCTGTGTTACCATTTGATTATTTTCTTCATGTCCCATTTTTCTGAATTTTTTGTTCCATTATATTTTATGGTTTGAATCTTATACTTAAGTATATGTGAACCTTTTTTCCAATTTTCATTGGCAGCTCAAGCCAAAGCTTAAATTGTATGTGATTTTATTTTTATTGAACATTTTTATTTTGCTATATTAATATTTATATAGGCTAATTGTTCTAACTTAGTTAAAATCTCAGAAAGACATGATGATAAATATTCCTAGGCACAAAGGAAGTCAACATCAGTTTTATTCAACTTACACAGCAGAGCAGAACAGCTGTTTTCGAAAGTCGCTACACTTTCATCTTCAGTGCTCATGTGTATATTGTGTTTATCACCACGAGAACTGTATCAACCTGATGTTAACACTTGTGTGTTATGATACCTGTGTTACCATTTGATTATTTTCTTCATGTCCCATTTTTCTGAATTTTTTGTTCCATTATACATTAAGTCAAACTTTTATGGTTTGAATTTTATACTTAAGTATATGTGAACGTTTTTTCCAATTTTCATTGGTAGCTCAAGCCAAAGCTTAAATTGTATGTGATTTTATTTTTATTGAACATTTTTATTTTGCTATATTAATATTTATATAGGCTAATTGTTCTAACTTAGTTAAAATCTCAGAAAGACATGATGATAAATATTCCTAGGCACAAAGGAAGTCAACATCAGTTTTATTCAACTTACACAGCAGAGCAGAACAGCTGTTTTCGAAAGTCGCTACACTTTCATATTCAGTGCTCATGTGTATATTGTGTTTATCACCACTGTTTAGGTGCCTTAGTTGAATGTGATAACAGTTTTCTATTTACACAAATTGTATTGTGAAAAACAATCCGAGAACTGTATCAACCTGATGTTAACACTTGTGTGTTATGATACCTGTGTTACCATTTGATTATTTTCTTCATGTCCCATTTTTCTGAATTTTTTGTTCCATTATACATTAAGTCAAACTTTTATGGTTTGAATTTTATACTTAAGTATATGTGGACGTTTTTCCAATTTTCATTGGTAGCTCAAGCCAAAGCTTAAATTGTATGTGATTTTATTTTTATTGAACATTTTTATTTTGCTATATTAATATTTATATAGGCTAATTGTTCTAACTTAGTTAAAATCTCAGAAAGACATGATGATAAATATTCCTAGGCGCAAAGGAAGTCAACATCAGTTTTATTCAACTTACACAGCAGAGCAGAACAGCTGTTTTCGAAAGTCGCTACACTTTCATCTTCAGTGCTCATGTGTATATTGTGTTTATCACCACTGTTTAGGTGGCTTAGTTGAATGTGATAACAGTTTTCTATTTACACAAATTTTATTGTGAAAAATAATCCGAGAACTGTATCAACCTGATGTTAACACTTGTGTGTTATGATACCTGTGTTACCATTTGATTATTTTCTTCATGTCCCATTTTTCTGAATTTTTTGACATTAAGTCAAACTTTTATGGTTTGAATTTTATACTTAAGTATATGTGAACGTTTTTTCCAATTTTCATTGGTAGCTCAAGCCAAAGCTTAAATTGTATGTGATTTTATTTTTATTGAACATTTTTATTTTGCTATATTAAGATTTATATAGGCTAATTGTTCTAACTTAGTTAAAATCTCAGAAAGACATGATGATAAATATTCCTAGGCACAAAGGAAGTCAACATCAGTTTTATTCAACTTACACAGCAGAGCAGAACAGCTGTTTTCGAAAGTCGCTACACTTTCATCTTCAGTGCTCATGTGTATATTGTGTTTATCACCACTGTTTAGGTGGCTTAGTTGAATGTGATAACAGTTTTCTATTTACACAAATTTTATTGTGAAAAACAATCCGAGAACTGTATCAACCTGATGTTAACACTTGTGTGTTATGATACCTGTGTTACCATTTGATTATTTTCTTCATGTCCCATTTTTCTGAATTTTTTGTTCCATTATACATTATGTCAAACTTTTATGGTTTGAATTTTATACTTAAGTATATGTGAACGTTTTTTCCAATTTTCATTGGTAGCTCAAGCCAAAGCTTAAATTGTATGTGATTTTATTTTTATTGAACATTTTTATTTTGCTATATTAATATTTATATAGAGTAATTGTTCTAACTTAGTTAAAATCTCAGAAAGACATGATGATAAATATTCCTAGGCACAAAGGAAGTCAACATCAGTTTTATTCAACTTACACAGCAGAGCAGAACAGCTGTTTTCGAAAGTCGCTACACTTTCATCTTCAGTGCTCATGTGTATATTGTGTTTATCACCACTGTTTAGGTGGCTTAGTTGAATGTGATAACAGTTTTCTATTTACACAAATTTTATTGTGAAAAATAATCCGAGAACTGTATCAACCTGATGTTAACACTTGTGTGTTATGATACCTGTGTTACCATTTGATTATTTTCTTCATGTCCCATTTTTCTGAATTTTTTGTTCCATTATATTTTATGGTTTGAATTTTATACTTAAGTATATGTGAACCTTTTTTCCAATTTTCATTGGCAGCTCAAGCCAAAGCTTAAATTGTATGTGATTTTATTTTTATTGAACATTTTTATTTTGCTATATTAATATTTATATAGGCTAATTGTTCTAACTTAGTTAAAATCTCAGAAAGACATGATGATAAATATTCCTAGGCACAAAGGAAGTCACCATCAGTTTTATTCAACTTACACAGCAGAGCAGAACAGCTGTTTTCGAAAGTCGCTACACTTTCATCTTCAGTGCTCATGTGTATATTGTGTTTATCACCACGAGAACTGTATCAACCTGATGTTAACACTTGTGTGTTATGATACCTGTGTTACCATTTGATTATTTTCTTCATGTCCCATTTTTCTGAATTTTTTGTTCCATTATACATTAAGTCAAACTTTTATGGTTTGAATTTTATACTTAAGTATATGTGAACGTTTTTTCCAATTTTCATTGGTAGCTCAAGCCAAAGCTTAAATTGTATGTGATTTTATTTTTATTGAACATTTTTATTTTGCTATATTAATATTTATATAGGCTAATTGTTCTAACTTAGTTAAAATCTCAGAAAGACATGATGATAAATATTCCTAGGCACAAAGGAAGTCAACATCAGTTTTATTCAACTTACACAGCAGAGCAGAACAGCTGTTTTCGAAAGTCGCTACACTTTCATCTTCAGTGCTCATGTGTATATTGTGTTTATCACCACTGTTTAGGTGGCTTAGTTGAATGTGATAATAGTTTTCTATTTACACAAATTTTATTGTGAAAAACAATCCGAGAACTGTATCAACCTGATGTTAACACTTGTGTGTTATGATACCTGTGTTACCATTTGATTATTTTCTTCATGTCCCATTTTTCTGAATTTTTTGTTCCATTATACATTAAGTCAAACTTTTATGGTTTGAATTTTATACTTAAGTATATGTGGACGTTTTTCCAATTTTCATTGGTAGCTCAAGCCAAAGCTTAAATTGTATGTGATTTTATTTTTATTGAACATTTTTATTTTGCTATATTAATATTTATATAGGCTAATTGTTCTAACTTAGTTAAAATCTCAGAAAGACATGATGATAAATATTCCTAGGCGCAAAGGAAGTCAACATCAGTTTTATTCAACTTACACAGCAGAGCAGAACAGCTGTTTTCGAAAGTCGCTACACTTTCATCTTCAGTGCTCATGTGTATATTGTGTTTATCACCACTGTTTAGGTGGCTTAGTTGAATGTGATAACAGTTTTCTATTTACACAAATTTTATTGTGAAAAATAATCCGAGAACTGTATCAACCTGATGTTAACACTTGTGTGTTATGATACCTGTGTTACCATTTGATTATTTTCTTCATGTCCCATTTTTCTGAATTTTTTGACATTAAGTCAAACTTTTATGGTTTGAATTTTATACTTAAGTATATGTGAACGTTTTTTCCAATTTTCATTGGTAGCTCAAGCCAAAGCTTAAATTGTATGTGATTTTATTTTTATTGAACATTTTTATTTTGCTATATTAAGATTTATATAGGCTAATTGTTCTAACTTAGTTAAAATCTCAGAAAGACATGATGATAAATATTCCTAGGCACAAAGGAAGTCAACATCAGTTTTATTCAACTTACACAGCAGAGCAGAACAGCTGTTTTCGAAAGTCGCTACACTTTCATCTTCAGTGCTCATGTGTATATTGTGTTTATCACCACTGTTTAGGTGGCTTAGTTGAATGTGATAACAGTTTTCTATTTACACAAATTTTATTGTGAAAAACAATCCGAGAACTGTATCAACCTGATGTTAACACTTGTGTGTTATGATACCTGTGTTACCATTTGATTATTTTCTTCATGTCCCATTTTTCTGAATTTTTTGTTCCATTATACATTATGTCAAACTTTTATGGTTTGAATTTTATACTTAAGTATATGTGAACGTTTTTTCCAATTTTCATTGGTAGCTCAAGCCAAAGCTTAAATTGTATGTGATTTTATTTTTATTGAACATTTTTATTTTGCTATATTAATATTTATATAGAGTAATTGTTCTAACTTAGTTAAAATCTCAGAAAGACATGATGATAAATATTCCTAGGCACAAAGGAAGTCAACATCAGTTTTATTCAACTTACACAGCAGAGCAGAACAGCTGTTTTCGAAAGTCGCTACACTTTCATCTTCAGTGCTCATGTGTATATTGTGTTTATCACCACTGTTTAGGTGGCTTAGTTGAATGTGATAACAGTTTTCTATTTACACAAATTTTATTGTGAAAAATAATCCGAGAACTGTATCAACCTGATGTTAACACTTGTGTGTTATGATACCTGTGTTACCATTTGATTATTTTCTTCATGTCCCATTTTTCTGAATTTTTTGTTCCATTATATTTTATGGTTTGAATTTTATACTTAAGTATATGTGAACCTTTTTTCCAATTTTCATTGGCAGCTCAAGCCAAAGCTTAAATTGTATGTGATTTTATTTTTATTGAACATTTTTATTTTGCTATATTAATATTTATATAGGCTAATTGTTCTAACTTAGTTAAAATCTCAGAAAGACATGATGATAAATATTCCTAGGCACAAAGGAAGTCACCATCAGTTTTATTCAACTTACACAGCAGAGCAGAACAGCTGTTTTCGAAAGTCGCTACACTTTCATCTTCAGTGCTCATGTGTATATTGTGTTTATCACCACGAGAACTGTATCAACCTGATGTTAACACTTGTGTGTTATGATACCTGTGTTACCATTTGATTATTTTCTTCATGTCCCATTTTTCTGAATTTTTTGTTCCATTATACATTAAGTCAAACTTTTATGGTTTGAATTTTATACTTAAGTATATGTGAACGTTTTTTCCAATTTTCATTGGTAGCTCAAGCCAAAGCTTAAATTGTATGTGATTTTATTTTTATTGAACATTTTTATTTTGCTATATTAATATTTATATAGGCTAATTGTTCTAACTTAGTTAAAATCTCAGAAAGACATGATGATAAATATTCCTAGGCACAAAGGAAGTCAACATCAGTTTTATTCAACTTACACAGCAGAGCAGAACAGCTGTTTTCGAAAGTCGCTACACTTTCATCTTCAGTGCTCATGTGTATATTGTGTTTATCACCACTGTTTAGGTGGCTTAGTTGAATGTGATAATAGTTTTCTATTTACACAAATTTTATTGTGAAAAACAATCCGAGAACTGTATCAACCTGATGTTAACACTTGTGTGTTATGATACCTGTGTTACCATTTGATTATTTTCTTCATGTCCCATTTTTCTGAATTTTTTGTTCCATTATACATTAAGTCAAACTTTTATGGTTTGAATTTTATACTTAAGTATATGTGAACGTTTTTTCCAATTTTCATTGGTAGCTCAAGCCAAAGCTTAAATTGTATGTGATTTTATTTTTATTGAACATTTTTATTTTGCTATATTAATATTTATATAGGCTAATTTTTCTAACTTAGTTAAAATCTCAGAAAGACATGATGATAAATATTCCTAGGCACAAAGGAAGTCAACATCAGTTTTATTCAACTTACACAGCAGAGCAGAACAACTGTTTTCGAAAGTCGCTACACTTTCATCTTCAGTGCTCATGTGTATATTGTGTTTATCACCACTGTTTAGGTGGCTTAGTTGAATGTGATAACAGTTTTCTATTTACACAAATTTTATTGTGAAAAACAATCCGAGAACTGTATCAACCTGATGTTAACACTTGTGTGTTATGATACCTGTGTTACCATTTGATTATTTTCTTCATGTCCCATTTTTCTGAATTTTTTGTTCCATTATACATTAAGTCAAACTTTTATGGTTTGAATTTTATACTTAAGTATATGTGAACGTTTTTTCCAATTTTCATTGGTAGCTCAAGCCAAAGCTTAAATTGTATGTGATTTGATTTTTATTGAACATTTTTATTTTGCTATATTAATATTTATATAGGCTAATTGTTCTAACTTAGTTAAAATCTCAGAAAGACATGATGATAAATATTCCTGGGCACAAAGGAAGTCAACATCAGTTTTATTCAACTTACACAGCAGAGCAGAACAGCTGTTTTCGAAAGTCGCTACACTTTCATCTTCAGTGCTCATGTGTATATTGTGTTTATCACCACTGTTTAGGTGGCTTAGTTGAATGTGATAACAGTTTTCTATTTACACAAATTTTATTGTGAAAAACAATCCGAGAACTGTATCAACCTGATGTTAACACTTGTGTGTTATGATACCTGTGTTACCATTTGATTATTTTCTTCATGTCCCATTTTTCTGAATTTTTTGTTCCATTATACATTAGGTCAAACTTTTATGGTTTGAATTTTATACTTAAGTATATGTGAACGTTTTTTCCAATTTTCATTGGTAGCTCAAGCCAAAGCTTAAATTGTATGTGATTTTATTTTTATTGAACATTTTTATTTTTCTATATTAATATTTATATAGGCTAATTGTTCTAACTTAGTTAAAATCTCAGAAAGACATGATGATAAATATTCCTAGGCACAAAGGAAGTCAACATCAGTTTTATTCAACTTACACAGCAGAGCAGAACAGCTGTTTTCGAAAGTCGCTACACTTTCATCTTCAGTGCTCATGTGTATGTTGTGTTTATCACCACTGTGTAGGTGGCTTAGTTGAATGTGATAACAGTTTTCTATTTACACAAATTTTATTGTGAAAAACAATCCGAGAACTGTATCAACCTGATGTTAACACTTGTGTGTTATGATACCTGTGTTACCATTTGATTATTTTCTTCATGTCCCATTTTTCTGAATTTTTTGTTCCATTATACATTAAGTCAAACTTTTATGGTTTGAATTTTATACTTAAGTATATGTGAACGTTTTTTCCAATTTTCATTGGTAGCTCAAGCCAAAGCTTAAATTGTATGTGATTTGATTTTTATTGAACATTTTTATTTTGCTATATTAATATTTATATAGGCTAATTGTTCTAACTTAGTTAAAATCTCAGAAAGACATGATGATAAATATTCCTGGGCACAAAGGAAGTCAACATCAGTTTTATTCAACTTACACAGCAGAGCAGAACAGCTGTTTTCGAAAGTCGCTACACTTTCATCTTCAGTGCTCATGTGTATATTGTGTTTATCACCACTGTTTAGGTGGCTTAGTTGAATGTGATAACAGTTTTCTATTTACACAAATTTTATTGTGAAAAACAATCCGAGAACTGTATCAACCTGATGTTAACACTTGTGTGTTATGATACCTGTGTTACCATTTGATTATTTTCTTCATGTCCCATTTTTCTGAATTTTTTGTTCCATTATACATTAGGTCAAACTTTTATGGTTTGAATTTTATACTTAAGTATATGTGAACGTTTTTTCCAATTTTCATTGGTAGCTCAAGCCAAAGCTTAAATTGTATGTGATTTTATTTTTATTGAACATTTTTATTTTTCTATATTAATATTTATATAGGCTAATTGTTCTAACTTAGTTAAAATCTCAGAAAGACATGATGATAAATATTCCTAGGCACAAAGGAAGTCAACATCAGTTTTATTCAACTTACACAGCAGAGCAGAACAGCTGTTTTCGAAAGTCGCTACACTTTCATCTTCAGTGCTCATGTGTATGTTGTGTTTATCACCACTGTGTAGGTGGCTTAGTTGAATGTGATAACAGTTTTCTATTTACACAAATTTTATTGTGAAAAACAATCCGAGAACTGTATCAACCTGATGTTAACACTTGTGTGTTATGATACCTGTGTTACCATTTGATTATTTTCTTCATGTCCCATTTTTCTGAATTTTTTGTTCCATTCTACATTAAGTCAAACTTTTATGGTTTGAATCTTATACTTAAGTATATGTGAACGTTTTTTCCAATTTTCATTGGTAGCTCAAGCCAAAGCTTAAATTGTATGTGATTTTATTTTTATTGAACATTTTTATTTTGCTATATTAATATTTATATAGGCTAATTGTTCTAACTTAGTTAAAATCTCAGAAAGACATGATGATAAATATTCCTAGGCACAAAGAAAGTCAACATCAGTTTTATTCAACTTACACAGCAGAGCAGAACAGCTGTTTTCGAAAGTCGCTACACTTTCATCTTCAGTGCTCATGTGTATATTGTGTTTATCACCACTGTTTAGGTGGCTTAGTTGAATGTGATAACAGTTTTCTATTTACACAAATCTTATAGTGAAAAACAATTCGAGAACTGTATCAACCTGATGTTAACACTTGTGTGTTATGATACCTGTGTTACCATTTGATTATTTTCTTCATGTCCCATTTTTCTGAATTTTTTGTTCCATTATACATTAAGTCAAACTTTTATGGTTTGAATTTTATACTTAAGTATATGTGGACGTTTTTCCAATTTTCATTGGTAGCTCAAGCCAAAGCTTAAATTGTATGTGATTTTATTTTTATTGAACATTTTTATTTTGCTATATTAATATTTATATAGGCTAATTGTTCTAACTTAGTTAAAATCTCAGAAAGACATGATGATAAATATTCCTAGGCACAAAGGAAGTCAACATCAGTTTTATTCAACTTACACAGCAGAGCAGAACAGCTGTTTTCGAAAGTCGCTACACTTTCATCTTCAGTGCTCATGTGTATATTGTGTTTATCACCACTGTTTAGGTGGCTTAGTTGAATGTGATAACAGTTTTCTATTTACACAAATTTTATTGTGAAAAATAATCCGAGAACTGTATCAACCTGATGTTAACACTTGTGTGTTATGATACCTGTGTTACCATTTGATTATTTTCTTCATGTCCCATTTTTCTGAATTTTTTGACATTAAGTCAAACTTTTATGGTTTGAATTTTATACTTAAGTATATGTGAACGTTTTTTCCAATTTTCATTGGTAGCTCAAGCCAAAGCTTAAATTGTATGTGATTTTATTTTTATTGAACATTTTTATTTTGCTATATTAATATTTATATAGGCTAATTGTTCTAACTTAGTTAAAATCTCAGAAAGACATGATGATAAATATTCCTAGGCACAAAGGAAGTCAACATCAGTTTTATTCAACTTACACAGCAGAGCAGAACAGCTGTTTTCGAAAGTCGCTACACTTTCATCTTCAGTGCTCATGTGTATATTGTGTTTATCACCACTGTTTAGGTGGCTTAGTTGAATGTGATAACAGTTTTCTATTTACACAAATTTTATTGTGAAAAATAATCCGAGAACTGTATCAACCTGATGTTAACACTTGTGTGTTATGATACCTGTGTTACCATTTGATTATTTTCTTCATGTCCCATTTTTCTGAATTTTTTGTTCCATTCTACATTAAGTCAAACTTTTATGGTTTGAATTTTATACTTAAGTATATGTGAACGTTTTTTCCAATTTTTATTGGTAGCTCAAGCCAAAGCTTAAATTGTATGTGATTTTATTTTTATTGAACATTTTTATTTTGCTATATTAATATTTATATAGGCTAATTGTTCTAACTTAGTTAAAATCTCAGAAAGACATGATGATAAATATTCCTAGGCACAAAGGAAGTCAACATCAGTTTTATTCAACTTACACAGCAGAGCAGAACAGCTGTTTTCGAAAGTCGCTACACTTTCATCTTCAGTGCTCATGTGTATATTGTGTTTATCACCACTGTTTAGGTGGCTTAGTTGAATGTGATAACAGTTTTCTATTTACACAAATTTTATTGTGAAAAACAATCCGAGAACTATATCAACCTGATGTTAACACTTGTGTGTTATGATACCTGTGTTACCATTTGATTATTTTCTTCATGTCCCATTTTTCTGAATTTTTTGTTCCATTATACATTAAGTCAAACTTTTATGGTTTGAATTTTATACTTAAGTATATGTGAACGTTTTTTCCAATTTTCATTGGTAGCTCAAGCCAAAGCTTAAATTGTATGTGATTTTATTTTTATTGAACATTTTTATTTTGCTATATTAATATTTATATAGGCTAATTGTTCTAACTTAGTTAAAATCTCAGAAAGACATGATGATAAATATTCCTAGACACAAAGGAAGTCAACATCAGTTTTATTCAACTTACACAGCAGAGCAGAACAGCTGTTTTCGGAAGTCGCTACACTTTCATCTTCAGTGATCATGTGTATATTGTGTTTATCACCACTGTTTAGGTGCCTTAGTTGAATGTGATAACAGTTTTCTATTTACACAAATTTTATTGTGAAAAACAATCCGAGAACTGTATCAACCTGATGTTAACACTTGTGTGTTATGATACCTGTGTTACCATTTGATTATTTTCTTCATGTCCCATTTTTCTGAATTTTTTGTTCCATTATACATTAAGTCAAACTTTTATGGTTTGAATTTTATACTTAAGTATATGTGGACGTTTTTCCAATTTTCATTGGTAGCTCAAGCCAAAGCTTAAATTGTATGTGATTTTATTTTTATTGAACATTTTTATTTTGCTATATTAATATTTATATAGGCTAATTGTTCTAACTTAGTTAAAATCTCAGAAAGACATGATGATAAATATTCCTAGGCACAAAGGAAGTCAACATCAGTTTTATTCAACTTACACAGCAGAGCAGAACAGCTGTTTTCGAAAGTCGCTACACTTTCATCTTCAGTGCTCATGTGTATATTGTGTTTATCACCACTGTTTAGGTGGCTTAGTTGAATGTGATAACAGTTTTCTATTTACACAAATTTAATTGTGAAAAACAATCCGAGAACTGTATCAACCTGATGTTAACACTTGTGTGTTATGATACCTGTGTTACCATTTGATTATTTTCTTCATGTCCCATTTTTCTGAATTTTTTGTTCCATTATACATTAAGTCAAACTTTTATGGTTTGAATTTTATACTTAAGTATATGTGAACGTTTTTTCCAATTTTCATTGGTAGCTCAAGCCAAAGCTTAAATTGTATGTGATTTTATTTTTATTGAATATTTTTATTTTGCTATATTAATATTTATATAGACTTATTGTTCTAACTTAGTTAAAATCTCAGAAAGACATGATGATAAATATTCCTAGGCACAAAGGAAGTCAACATCAGTTTTATTCAACTTACACAGCAGAGCAGAACAGCTGTTTTCGAAAGTCGCTACACTTTCATCTTCAGTGCTCATGTGTATATTGTGTTTATCACCACTGTTTAGGTGGCTTAGTTGAATGTGATAACAGTTTTCTATTTACACAAATTTTATTGTGAAAAATAATCCGAGAACTGTATCAACCTGATGTTAACACTTGTGTGTTATGATACCTGTGTTACCATTTGATTTTTTTCTTCATGTCCCATTTTTCTGAATTTTTTGTTCCATTATACATTAAGTCAAACTTTTATGGTTTGAATTTTATACTTAAGTATATGTGAACGTTTTTTCCAATTTTCATTGGTAGCTCAAGCCAAAGCTTAAATTGTATGTGATTTTATTTTTATTGAACATTTTTATTTTGCTATATTAATATTTATATAGGCTAATTGTTCTAACTTAGTTAAAATCTCAGAAAGACATGATGATAAATATTCCTAGGCACAAAGGAAGTCAACATCAGTTTTATTCAACTTACACAGCAGAGCAGAACAGCTGTTTTCGAAAGTCGCTACACTTTCATCTTCAGTGCTCATGTGTATATTGTGTTTATCACCACTGTTTAGGTGGCTTAGTTGAATGTGATAACAGTTTTCTATTTACACAAATTTTATTGTGAAAAACAATCCGAGAACTGTATCAACCTGATGTTAACACTTGTGTGTTATGATACCTGTGTTACCATTTGATTATTTTCTTCATGTCCCATTTTTCTGAATTTTTTGTTCCATTATACATTAAGTCAAACTTTTATGGTTTGAATTTTATACTTAAGTATATGTGAACGTTTTTTCCAATTTTCATTGGTAGCTCAAGCCAAAGCTTAAATTGTATGTGATTTTATTTTTATTGAACATTTTTATTTTGCTATATTAATATTTATATAGGCTAATTGTTCTAACTTAGTTAAAATCTCAGAAAGACATGATGATAAATATTCCTAGGCACAAAGGAAGTCAACATCAGTTTTATTCAACTTACACAGCAGAGCAGAACAGCTGTTTTCGAAAGTCGCTACACTTTCATCGTCAGTGCTCATGTGTATATTGTGTTTATCACCACTGTTTAGGTGGCTTAGTTGAATGTGATAACAGTTTTCTATTTACACAAATTTTATTGTGAAAAACAATCCGAGAACTGTATCAACCTGATGTTAACACTTGTGTGTTATGATACCTGTGTTACCATTTGATTATTTTCTTCATGTCCCATTTTTCTGAATTTTTTGTTCCATTATACATTAAGTCAAACTTTTATGGTTTGAATTTTATACTTAAGTATATGTGAACGTTTTTTCCAATTTTCATTGGTAGCTCAAGCCAAAGCTTAAATTGTATGTGATTTTATTTTTATTGAACATTTTTATTTTGCTATATTAATATTTATATAGGCTAATTGTTCTAACTTAGTTAAAATCTCAGAAAGACATGATGATAAATATTCCTAGGCACAAAGGAAGTCAACATCAGTTTTATTCAACTTACACAGCAGAGCAGAACAGCTGTTTTCGAAAGTCGCTACACTTTCATCTTCAGTGCTCATGTGTATATTGTGTTTATCACCACTGTTTTGGTGGCTTAGTTGAATGTGATAACAGTTTTCTATTTACACAAATTTTATTGTGAAAAATAATCCGAGAACTGTATCAACCTGATGTTAACACTTGTGTGTTATGATACCTGCGTTACCATTTGATTATTTTCTTCATGTCCCATTTTTCTGAATTTTTTGTTCCATTATACATTAAGTCAAACTTTTATGGTTTGAATTTTATACTTAAGTATATGTGAACGTTTTTTCCAATTTTCATTGGTAGCTCAAGCCAAAGCTTAAATTGTATGTGATTTTATTTTTATTGAACATTTTTATTTTGCTATATTAATATTTATATAGGCTAATTGTTCTAACTTAGTTAAAATCTCAGAAAGACATGATGATAAATATTCCTAGGCACAAAGGAAGTCAACATCAGTTTTATTCAACTTACACAGCAGAGCAGAACAGCTGTTTTCGAAAGTGGCTACACTTTCATCTTCAGTGCTCATGTGTATATTGTGTTTATCACCACTGTTTAGGTGGCTTAGTTGAATGTGATATCAGTTTTCTATTTACACAAATTGTATTGTGAAAAACAATCCGAGAACTGTATCAACCTGATGTTAACACTTGTGTGTTATGATACCTGTGTTACCATTTGATTATTTTCTTCATGTCCCATTTTTCTGAATTTTTTGTTCCATTATACATTAAGTAAAACTTTTATGGTTTGAATTTTATACTTAAGTATATGTGAACGTTTTTTCCAATTTTCATTGGTAGCTCAAGCCAAAGCTTAAATTGTATGTGATTTTATTTTTATTGAACATTTTTATTTTGCTATATTAATATTTATATAGACTAATTGTTCTAACTTAGTTAAAATCTCAGAAAGACATGATGATAAATATTCCTAGGCACAAAGGAAGTCAACATCAGTTTTATTCAACTTACACAGCAGAGCAGAACAGCTGTTTTCGAAAGTCGCTACACTTTCATCTTCAGTGCTCATGTGTATATTGTGTTTATCACCACTGTTTAGGTGGCTTAGTTGAATGTGATAACAGTTTTCTATTTACACAAATTTTATTGTGAAAAATAATCCGAGAACTGTATCAACCTGATGTTAACACTTGTGTGTTATGATACCTGTGTTACCATTTGATTATTTTCTTCATGTCCCATTTTTCTGAATTTTTTTGTTCCATTATACATTAAGTCAAACTTTTATGGTTTGAATTTTATACTTAAGTATATGTGAACGTTTTTTCCAATTTTCATTGGTAGCTCAAGCCAAAGCTTAAATTGTATGTGATTTTATTTTTATTGAACATTTTTATTTTGCTATATTAATATTTATATAGGCTAATTGTTCTAACTTAGTTAAAATCTCAGAAAGACATGATGATAAATATTCCTAGGCACAAAGGAAGTCAACATCAGTTTTATTCAACTTACACAGCAGAGCAGAACAGCTGTTTTCGAAAGTCGCTACACTTTCATCTTCAGTGCTCATGTGTATATTGTGTTTATCACCACTGTTTAGGTGGCTTAGTTGAATGTGATAACAGTTTTCTATTTACACAAATTTTATTGTGAAAAACAATCCGAGAACTGTATCAACCTGATGTTAACACTTGTGTGTTATGATACCTGTGTTACCATTTGATTATTTTCTTCATGTCCCATTTTTCTGAATTTTTTGTTCCATTATACATTAAGTCAAACTTTTATGATTTGAATTTTATACTTAAGTATATGTGAACGTTTTTTCCAATTTTCATTGGTAGCTCAAGCCAAAGCTTAAATTGTATGTGATTTTATTTTTATTGAACATTTTTATTTTGCTATATTAATATTTATATAGGCTAATTGTTCTAACTTAGTTAAAATCTCAGAAAGACATGATGATAAATATTCCTAGGCACAAAGGAAGTCAACATCAGTTTTATTCAACTTACACAGCAGAGCAGAACAGCTGTTTTCGAAAGTCGCTACACTTTCATCTTCAGTGCTCATGTGTATATTGTGTTTATCACCACTGTTTAGGTGGCTTAGTTGAATGTGATAACAGTTTTCTATTTACACAAATTTTATTGTGAAAAACAATCCGAGAACTGTATCAACCTGATGTTAACACTTGTGTGTTATGATACCTGTGTTACCATTTGATTATTTTCTTCATGTCCCATTTTTCTGAATTTTTTGTTCCATTATACATTAAGTCAATCTTTTATGGTTTGAATTTTATACTTAAGTATATGTGAACGTTTTTTCCAATTTTCATTGGTAGCTCAAGCCAAAGCTTAAATTGTATGTGATATTATTTTTATTGAACATTTTTATTTTGCTATATTAATATTTATATAGGCTAATTGTTCTAACTTAGTTAAAATCTCAGAAAGACATGATGATAAATATTCCTAGGCACAAAGGAAGTCAACATCAGTTTTATTCAACTTACACAGCAGAGCAGAACAGCTGTTTTCGAAAGTCGCTACACTTTCATCTTCAGTGCTCATGTGTGTATTGTGTTTATCACCACTGTTTAGGTGGCTTAGTTGAATGTGATAACAGTTTTCTATTTACACAAATTTTATTGTGAAAAACAATCCGAGAACTGTATCAACCTGATGTTAACACTTGTGTGTTATGATACCTGTGTTACCATTTGATTATTTTCTTCATGTCCCATTTTTCTGAATTTTTTGTTCCATTATACATTAAGTAAAACTTTTATGGTTTCAATTTTATACTTAAGTATATGTGAACGTTTTTTCCAATTTTCATTGGTAGCTCAAGCCAAATCTTAAATTGTATGTGATTTTATTTTTATTGAACATTTTTATTTTGCTATATTAATATTTATATAGACTAATTGTTCTAACTTAGTTAAAATCTCAGAAAGACATGATGATAAATATTCCTAGGCACAAAGGAAGTCAACATCAGTTTTATTCAACTTACACAGCAGAGCAGAACAGCTGTTTTCGAAAGTCGCTAAACTTTCATCTTCAGTGCTCATGTGTATATTGTGTTTATCACCACTGTTTAGGTGGCTTAGTTGAATGTGGTAACAGTTTTCTATTTACACAAATTTTATTGTGAAAAATAATCCGAGAACTGTATCAACCTGATGTTAACACTTGTGTGTTATGATACCTGTGTTACCATTTGATTATTTTCTTCATGTCCCATTTTTCTGAATTTTTTGTTCCATTATACATTAAGTCAAACTTTTATGGTTTGAATTTTATACTTAAGTATATGTGAACGTTTTTTCCAATTTTCATTGGTAGCTCAAGCCAAAGCTTAAATTGTATGTGATTTTATTTTTATTGAACATTTTTATTTTGCTATATTAATATTTATATAGGCTAATTGTTCTAACTTAGTTAAAATCTCAGAAAGACATGATGATAAATATTCCTAGGCACAAAGGAAGTCAACATCAGTTTTATTCAACTTACACAGCAGAGCAGAACAGCTGTTTTCGAAAGTCGCTACACTTTCATCTTCAGTGCTCATGTGTATATTGTGTTTATCACCACTGTTTAGGTGGCTTAGTTGAATGTGATAACAGTTTTCTATTTACACAAATTTTATTGTGAAAAATAATCCGAGAACTGTATCAACCTGATGTTAACACTTGTGTGTTATGATACCTGTGTTACCATTTGATTATTTTCTTTATGTCCCATTTTTCTGAAGTTTTTGTTCCATTATACATTAAGTCAAACTTTTATGGTTTGAATTTTATACTTAAGTATATGTGAACGTTTTTTCCAATTTTCATTGGTAGCTCAAGCCAAAGCTTAAATTGTATGTGATTTTATTTTTATTGAACATTTTTATTTTGCTATATTAATATTTATATAGGCTAATTGTTCTAACTTAGTTAAAATCTCAGAAAGACATGATGATAAATATTCCTAGGCACAAAGGAAGTCAACATCAGTTTTATTCAACTTACACAGCAGAGCAGAACAGCTGTTTTCGAATGTCGCTACACTTTCATCTTCAGTGCTCATGTGTGTATTGTGTTTATCACCACTGTTTAGGTGGCTTAGTTGAATGTGATAACAGTTTTCTATTTACACAAATTTTATTGTGAAAAACAATCCGAGAACTGTATCAACCTGATGTTAACACTTGTGTGTTATGATACCTGTGTTACCATTTGATTATTTTCTTCATGTCCCATTTTTCTGAATTTTTTGTTCCATTATACATTAAGTCAAACTTTTATGGTTTGAATTTTATACTTAAGTATATGTGAACGTTTTTTCCAATTTTCATTGGTAGCTCAAGCCAAAGCTTAAATTGTATGTGATTTTATTTTTATTGAACATTTTTATTTTGCTATATTAATATTTATATAGGCTAATTGTTCTAACTTAGTTAAAATCTCAGAAAGACATGATGATAAATATTCCCAGGCACAAAGGAAGTCAACATCAGTTTTATTCAACTTACACAGCAGAGCAGAACAGCTGTTTTCGAAAGTCGCTACACTTTCATCTTCAGTGCTCATGTGTATATTGTGTTTATCACCACTGTTTAGGTGGCTTAGTTGAATGTGATAACAGTTTTCTATTTACACAAATTTTATTGTGAAAAACAATCCGAGAACTGTATCAACCTGATGTTAACACTTGTGTGTTATGATACCTGTGTTACCATTTGATTATTTTCTTCATGTCCCATTTTTCTGAATTTTTTGTTCCATTATACATTAAGTCAAACTTTTATGGTTTGAATTTTATACTTAAGTGTATGTGAACGTTTTTTCCAATTTTCATTGGTAGCTCAAGCCAAAGCTTAAATTGTATGTGATTTTATTTTTATTGAACATTTTTATTTTGCTATATTAATATTTATATAGGCTAATTGTTCTAACTTAGTTAAAATCTCAGAAAGACATGATGATAAATATTCCTAGGCACAAAGGAAGTCAACATCAGTTTTATTCAACTTACACAGCAGAGCAGAACAGCTGTTTTCGAAAGTCGCTACACTTTCATCTTCAGTGCTCATGTGTATATTGTGTTTATCACCACTGTTTAGGTGGCTTAGTTGAATGTGATAACAGTTTTCTATTTACACAAATTTTATTGTGAAAAACAATCCGAGAACTGTATCAACCTGATGTTAACACTTGTGTGTTATGATACCTGTGTTACCATTTGATTATTTTCTTCATGTCCCATTTTTCTGAATTTTTTGTTCAATTATACATTAAGTCAAACTTTTATGGTTTGAATTTTATACTTAAGTATATGTGAACGTTTTTTCCAATTTTCATTGGTAGCTCAAGCCAAAGCTTAAATTGTATGTGATTTTATTTTTATTGAACATTTTTATTTTGCTATATTCATATTTATATAGGCTAATTGTTCTAACTTAGTTAAAATCTCAGAAAGACATGATGATAAATATTCCTAGGCACAAAGGAAGTCAACATCAGTTTTATTCAACTTACACAGCAGAGCAGAACAGCTGTTTTCGAAAGTCGCTATACTTTCATCTTCAGTGCTCATGTGTATATTGTGTTTATCACCACTGTTTAGGTGGCTTAGTTGAACGTGATAACAGTTTTCTATTTACACAAATTTTATTGTGAAAAACAATCCGAGAACTGTATCAACCTGATGTTAACACTTGTGTGTTATGATACCTGTGTTACCATTTGATTATTTTCTTCATGTCCCATTTTTCTGAATTTTTTGTTCCATTATACATTAAGTCAAACTTTTATGGTTTGAATTTTATACTTAAGTATATGTGAACGTTTTTTCCAATTTTTATTGGTAGCTCAAGCCAAAGCTTAAATTGTATGTGATTTTATTTTTATTGAACATTTTTATTATGCTATATTAATATTTATATAGGCTAATTGTTCTAACTTAGTTAAAATATCAGAAAGACATGATGATAAATATTCCTAGGCACAAAGGAAGTCAACATCAGTTTTATTCAACTTACACAGCAGAGCAGAACAGCTGTTTTCGAAAGTCGCTACACTTTCATCTTCAGTGCTCATGTGTATATTGTGTTTATCACCACTGTTTAGGTGGCTTAGTTGAATGTGATAACAGTTTTCTATTTACACAAATTTTATTGTGAAAAACAATCCGAGAACTGTATCAACCTGATGTTAACACTTGTGTGTTATGATACCTGTGTTACCATTTGATTATTTTCTTCATGTCCCATTTTTCTGAATTTTTTGTTCCATTATACATTAAGTCAAACTTTTATGGTTTGAATCTTATACTTAAGTATATGTGAAAGTCTTTTCCAATTTTCATTGGTAGCTCAAGCCAAAGCTTAAATTGTATGTGACTTTATTTTTATTGAACATTTTTATTTTGCTATATTAATATTTATATAGGCTAATTGTTCTAACTTAGTTAAAATCTCAGAAAGACATGATGATAAATATTCCTAGGCACAAAGGAAGTCAACATCAGTTTTACTCAACTTACACAGCAGAGCAGACCAGCTGTTTTCAAAAGTCGCTACACTTTCATCTTCAGTGCTCATGTGTATATTGTGTTTATCACCACTGTTTAGGTGGCTTAGTTGAACGTGATAACAGTTTTCTATTTACACAAATTTTATTGTGAAAAACAATCCGAGAACTGTATCAACCTGATGTTAACACTTGTGTGTTATGATACCTGTGTTACCATTTGATTATTTTCTTCATGTCCCATTTTTCTGAATTTTTTGTTCCATTATACATTAAGTCAAACTTTTATGGTTTGAATTTTATACTTAAGTATATGTGGACGTTTTTTCCAATTTTCATTGGTAGCTCAAGCCAAAGCTTAAATTGTATGTGATTTTATTTTTATTGAACATTTTTATTATGCTATATTAATATTTATATAGGCTAATTGTTCTAACTTAGTTAAAATCTCAGAAAGACATGATGATAAATATTCCTAGGCACAAAGGAAGTCAACATCAGTTTTATTCAACTTACACAGCAGAGCAGAACAGCTGTTTTCGAAAGTCGCTACACTTTCATCTTCAGTGCTCATGTGTATATTGTGTTTATCACCACTGTTTAGGTGGCTTAGTTGAATGTGATAACAGTTTTCTATTTACACAAATTTTATTGTGAAAAACAATCCGAGAACTGTATCAACCTGATGTTAACACTTGTGTGTTATGATACCTGTGTTACCATTTGATTATTTTCTTCATGTCCCATTTTTCTGAATTTTTTGTTCCATTATACATTAAGTCAAACTTTTATGGTTTGAATCTTATACTTAAGTATATGTGAAAGTCTTTTCCAATTTTCATTGGTAGCTCAAGCCAAAGCTTAAATTGTATGTGACTTTATTTTTATTGAACATTTTTATTTTGCTATATTAATATTTATATAGGCTAATTGTTCTAACTTAGTTAAAATCTCAGAAAGACATGATGATAAATATTCCTAGGCACAAAGGAAGTCAACATCAGTTTTACTCAACTTACACAGCAGAGCAGAACAGCTGTTTTCGAAAGTCGCTACACTTTCATCTTCAGTGCTCATGTGTATATTGTGTTTATCACCACTGTTTAGGTGGCTTAGTTGAAGATAACAGTTTTCTATTTACACAAATTTTATTGTGAAAAACAATCCGAGAACTGTATCAACCTGATGTTAACACTTGTGTGTTATGATACCTGTGTTACCATTTGATTATTTTCTTCATATCCCATTTTTCTGAATTTTTTGTTCCATTCTTCATTAAGTCAAACTTTTATGGTTTGAATCTTATACTTAAGTATATGTGAACGTCTTTTCCAATTTTCATTGGTAGCTGAAGCCAAAGCTTAAATTGTATGTGATTTTATTTTTATTGAACATTTTTATTTTGCTATATTAATATTTATATAGGCTAATTGTTCTAACTTAGTTAAAATCTCAGAAAGACATGATGAAAAATATTCCTAGGCACAAAGGAAGTCAACATCAGTTTTATTCAACTTACACAGCAGAGCAGAACAGCTGTTTTCGAAAGTCGCTACACTTTCATCTTCAGTGCTCATGTGTGTATTGTGTTTATCACCACTGTTTAGGTGGCTTAGTTGAATGTGATAACAGTTTTCTATTTACACAAATTTTATTGTGAAAAACAATCCGAGAACTGTATCAACCTGATGTTAACACTTGTGTGTTATGATACCTGTGTTACCATTTGATTAGTTTCTTCATGTCCCATTTTTCTGAATTTTTTGTTCCATTATACATTAAGTCAAACTTTTATGGTTTGAATTTTATACTTAAGTATATGTGAACGTTTTTTCCAATTTTCATTGGTAGCTCAAGCCAAAGCTTAAATTGTATGTGATTTTATTTTTATTGAACATTTTTATTTTGCTATATTAATATTTATATAGGCTAATTGTTCTAACTTAGTTAAAATCTCAGAAAGACATGATGATAAATATTCCCAGGCACAAAGGAAGTCAACATCAGTTTTATTCAACTTACACAGCAGAGCAGAACAGCTGTTTTCGAAAGTCGCTACACTTTCATCTTCAGTGCTCATGTGTATATTGTGTTTATCACCACTGTTTAGGTGGCTTAGTTAAATGTGATAACAGTTTTCTATTTACACAAATTTTATTGTGAAAAACAATCCGAGAAGTGTATCAACCTGATGTTAACACTTGTGTGTTATGATACCTGTGTTACCATTTGATTATTTTCTTCATGTCCCATTTTTCTGAATTTTTTGTTCCATTATACATTAAGTCAAACTTTTATGGTTTGAATTTTATACTTAAGTATATGTGAACGTCTTTTCCAATTTTCATTGGTAGCTCAAGCCAAAGCTTAAATTGTATGTGATTTTATTTTTATTGAACATTTTTATTTTGCTATATTAATATTTATATAGGCTAATTGTTCTAACTTAGTTAAAATCTCAGAAAGACATGATGATAAATATTCCTAGGCACAAAGGAAGTCAACATCAGTTTTATTCAACTTACACAGCAGAGCAGAACAGCTGTTTTCGAAAGTCGCTACACTTTCATCTTCAGTGCTCATGTGTATATTGTGTTTATCACCACTGTTTAGGTGGCTTAGTTGAATGTGATAACAGTTTTCTATTTACACAAATTTTATTGTGAAAAACAATCCGAGAACTGTATCAACCTGATGTTAACACTTGTGTGTTATGATACCTGTGTTACCATTTGATTATTTTCTTCATATCCCATTTTTCTGAATTTTTTGTTCCATTCTACATTAAGTCAAACTTTTATGGTTTGAATCTTATACTTAAGTATATGTGAACGTCTTTTCCAATTTTCATTGGTAGCTCAAGCCAAAGCTTAAATTGTATGTGATTTTATTTTTATTGAACATTTTTATTTTGCTATATTAATATTTATATAGGCTAATTGTTCTAACTTAGTTAAAATCTCAGAAAGACATGATGAAAAATATTCCTAGGCACAAAGGAAGTCAACATCAGTTTTATTCAACTTACACAGCAGAGCAGAATAGCTGTTTTCGAAAGTCGCTATACTTTCATCTTCAGTGCTCATGTGTGTATTGTGTTTATCACCACTGTTTAGGTGGCTTAGTTGAATGTGATAACAGTTTTCTATTTACACAAATTTTATTGTGAAAAACAATCCGAGAACTGTATCAACCTGATGTTAACACTTGTGTGTTATGATACCTGTGTTACCATTTGATTATTTTCTTCATGTCCCATTTTTCTGAATTTTTTGTTCCATTATACATTAAGTCAAACTTTTATGGTTTGAATTTTATACTTAAGTATATGTGAACGTTTTTTCCAATTTTCATTGGTAGCTCAAGCCAAAGCTTAAATTGTATGTGATTTTATTTTTATTGAACATTTTTATTTTGCTATATTAATATTTATATAGGCTAATTGTTCTAACTTAGTTAAAATCTCAGAAAGACATGATGATAAATATTCCCAGGCACAAAGGAAGTCAACATCAGTTTTATTCAACTTACACAGCAGAGCAGAACAGCTGTTTTCGAAAGTCGCTACACTTTCATCTTCAGTGCTCATGTGTATATTGTGTTTATCACCACTGTTTAGGTGGCTTAGTTAAATGTGATAACAGTTTTCTATTTACACAAATTTTATTGTGAAAAACAATCCGAGAAGTGTATCAACCTGATGTTAACACTTGTGTGTTATGATACCTGTGTTACCATTTGATTATTTTCTTCATGTCCCATTTTTCTGAATTTTTTGTTCCATTATACATTAAGTCAAACTTTTATGGTTTGAATTTTATACTTAAGTATATGTGAACGTCTTTTCCAATTTTCATTGGTAGCTCAAGCCAAAGCTTAAATTGTATGTGATTTTATTTTTATTGAACATTTTTATTTTGCTATATTAATATTTATATAGGCTAATTGTTCTAACTTAGTTAAAATCTCAGAAAGACATGATGATAAATATTCCTAGGCACAAAGGAAGTCAACATCAGTTTTATTCAACTTACACAGCAGAGCAGAACAGCTGTTTTCGAAAGTCGCTACACTTTCATCTTCAGTGCTCATGTGTATATTGTGTTTATCACCACTGTTTAGGTGGCTTAGTTGAATGTGATAACAGTTTTCTATTTACACAAATTTTATTGTGAAAAACAATCCGAGAACTGTATCAACCTGATGTTAACACTTGTGTGTTATGATACCTGTGTTACCATTTGATTATTTTCTTCATATCCCATTTTTCTGAATTTTTTGTTCCATTCTACATTAAGTCAAACTTTTATGGTTTGAATCTTATACTTAAGTATATGTGAACGTCTTTTCCAATTTTCATTGGTAGCTCAAGCCAAAGCTTAAATTGTATGTGATTTTATTTTTATTGAACATTTTTATTTTGCTATATTAATATTTATATAGGCTAATTGTTCTAACTTAGTTAAAATCTCAGAAAGACATGATGAAAAATATTCCTAGGCACAAAGGAAGTCAACATCAGTTTTATTCAACTTACACAGCAGAGCAGAATAGCTGTTTTCGAAAGTCGCTACACTTTCATCTTCAGTGCTCATGTGTGTATTGTGTTTATCACCACTGTTTAGGTGGCTTAGTTGAATGTGATAACAGTTTTCTATTTACACAAATTTTATTGTGAAAAACAATCCGAGAACTGTATCAACCTGATGTTAACACTTGTGTGTTATGATACCTGTGTTACCATTTGATTATTTTCTTCATGTCCCATTTTTCTGAATTTTTTGTTCCATTATACATTAAGTCAAACTTTTATGGTTTGAATTTTATACTTAAGTATATGTGAACGTTTTTTCCAATTTTCATTGGTAGCTCAAGCCAAAGCTTAAATTGTATGTGATTTTATTTTTATTGAACATTTTTATTTTGCTATATTAATATTTATATAGGCTAATTGTTCTAACTTAGTTAAAATCTCAGAAAGACATGATGATAAATATTCCCAGGCACAAAGGAAGTCAACATCAGTTTTATTCAACTTACACAGCAGAGCAGAACAGCTGTTTTCGAAAGTCGCTACACTTTCATCTTCAGTGCTCATGTGTATATTGTGTTTATCACCACTGTTTAGGTGGCTTAGTTAAATGTGATAACAGTTTTCTATTTACACAAATTTTATTGTGAAAAACAATCCGAGAAGTGTATCAACCTGATGTTAACACTTGTGTGTTATGATACCTGTGTTACCATTTGATTATTTTCTTCATGTCCCATTTTTCTGAATTTTTTGTTCCATTATACATTAAGTCAAACTTTTATGGTTTGAATTTTATACTTAAGTATATGTGAACGTCTTTTCCAATTTTCATTGGTAGCTCAAGCCAAAGCTTAAATTGTATGTGATTTTATTTTTATTGAACATTTTTATTTTGCTATATTAATATTTATATAGGCTAATTGTTCTAACTTAGTTAAAATCTCAGAAAGACATGATGATAAATATTCCTAGGCACAAAGGAAGTCAACATCAGTTTTATTCAACTTACACAGCAGAGCAGAACAGCTGTTTTCGAAAGTCGCTACACTTTCATCTTCAGTGCTCATGTGTATATTGTGTTTATCACCACTGTTTAGGTGGCTTAGTTGAATGTGATAACAGTTTTCTATTTACACAAATTTTATTGTGAAAAACAATCCGAGAACTGTATCAACCTGATGTTAACACTTGTGTGTTATGATACCTGTGTTACCATTTGATTATTTTCTTCATGTCCCATTTTTCTGAATTTCTAGTTCCATTATACATTAAGTCAAACTTTTATGGTTTGAATTTTATATTTAAGTGTATGTAAACGTTTTTTCCAATTTTCATTGGTAGCTCAAGCCAAAGCTTAAATTTTATGTGATTTTATTTTTATTGAACATTTTTATTTTGCTATATTAATATTTATATAGGCTAATTGTTCTAACTTAGTTAAAATCTCAGAAAGACATGATGATAAATATTCCTAGGCACAAAGGAAGTCAACATCAGTTTTATTCAACTTACACAGCAGAGCAGAACAGCTGTTTTCGAAAGTCGCTACACTTTCATCTTCAGTGCTCATGTGTATATTGTGTTTATCACCACTGTTTAGGTGGCTTAGTTGAATGTGATAACAGTTTTCTATTTACACAAATTTTATTGTGAAAAACAATCCGAGAACTGTATCAACCTGATGTTAACACTTGTGTGTTATGATACCTGTGTTACCATTTGATTATTTTCTTCATGTCCCATTTTTCTGAATTTTTTGTTCAATTATACATTAAGTCAAACTTTTATAGTTTGAATTTTATACTTAAGTATATGTGAACGTTTTTTCCAATTTTCATTGGTAGCTCAAGCCAAAGCTTAAATTGTATGTGATTTTATTTTTATTGAACATTTTTATTTTGCTATATTCATATTTATATAGGCTAATTGTTCTAACTTAGTTAAAATCTCAGAAAGACATGATGATAAATATTCCTAGGCACAAAGGAAGTCAACATCAGTTTTATTCAACTTACACAGCAGAGCAGAACAGCTGTTTTCGAAAGTCGCTATACTTTCATCTTCAGTGCTCATGTGTATATTGTGTTTATCACCACTGTTTAGGTGGCTTAGTTGAACGTGATAACAGTTTTCTATTTACACAAATTTTATTGTGAAAAACAATCCGAGAACTGTATCAACCTGATGTTAACACTTGTGTGTTATGATACCTGTGTTACCATTTGATTATTTTCTTCATGTCCCATTTTTCTGAATATTTTGTTCCATTATACATTAAGTCAAACTTTTATGGTTTGAATTTTATACTTAAGTATATGTGAACGTTTTTTCCAATTTTCATTGGTAGCTCAAGCCAAAGCTTAAATTGTATGTGATTTTATTTTTATTGAACATTTTTATTATGCTATATTAATATTTATATAGGCTAATTGTTCTAACTTAGTTAAAATCTCAGAAAGACATGATGATAAATATTCCTAGGCACAAAGGAAGTCAACATCAGTTTTATTCAACTTACACAGCAGAGCAAAACAGCTGTTTTCGAAAGTCGCTACACTTTCATCTTCAGTGCTCATGTGTATATTATGTTTATCACCACTGTTTAGGTGGCTTAGTTGAATGTGATAACAGTTTTCTATTTACACAAATTTTATTGTGAAAAACAATCCGAGAACTGTATCAACCTGATGTTAACACTTGTGTGTTATGATACCTGTGTTACCATTTGATTATTTTCTTCATGTCCCATTTTTCTGAATTTTTTGTTCCATTATACATTAAGTCAAACTTTTATGGTTTGAATTTTATACTTAAGTATATGTGAACGTTTTTTCCAATTTTCATTGGTAGCTCAAGCCAAAGCTTAAATTGTATGTGATTTTATTTTTATTGAACATTTTTATTATGCTATATTAATATTTATATAGGCTAATTGTTCTAACTTAGTTAAAATCTCAGAAAGACATGATGATAAATATTCCTAGGCACAAAGGAAGTCAACATCAGTTTTATTCAACTTACACAGCAGAGCAGAACAGCTGTTTTCGAAAGTCGCTACACTTTCATCTTCAGTGCTCATGTGTATATTGTGTTTATCACCACTGTTTAGGTGGCTTAGTTGAATGTGATAACAGTTTTCTATTTACACAAATTTTATTGTGAAAAACAATCCGAGAACTGTATCAACCTGATGTTAACACTTGTGTGTTATGATACCTGTGTTACCATTTGATTATTTTCTTCATGTCCCATTTTTCTGAATTTTTTGTTCCATTATACATTAAGTCAAACTTTTATGGTTTGAATCTTATACTTAAGTATATGTGAAAGTCTTCTCCAATTTTCATTGGTAGCTCAAGCCAAAGCTTAAATTGTATGTGACTTTATTTTTATTGAACATTTTTAATTTGCTATATTAATATTTATATAGGCTAATTGTTCTAACTTAGTTAAAATCTCAGAAAGACATGATGATAAATATTCCTAGGCACAAAGGAAGTCAACATCAGTTTTACTCAACTTACACAGCAGAGCAGAACAGCTGTTTTCGAAAGTCGCTACACTTTCATCTTCAGTGCTCATGTGTATATTGTGTTTATCACCACTGTTTAGGTGGCTTAGTTGAAGATAACAGTTTTCTATTTACACAAATTTTATTGTGAAAAACAATCCGAGAACTGTATCAACCTGATGTTAACACTTGTGTGTTATGATACCTGTGTTACCATTTGATTATTTTCTTCATATCCCATTTTTCTGAATTTTTTGTTCCATTCTACATTAAGTCAAACTTTTATGGTTTGAATCTTATACTTAAGTATATGTGAACGTCTTTTCCAATTTTCATTGGTAGCTCAAGCCAAAGCTTAAATTGTATGTGATTTTATTTTTATTGAAAATTTTTATTATGCTATATTAATATTTATATAGGCTAATTGTTCTAACTTAGTTAAAATCTCAGAAAGACATGATGATAAATATTCCTAGGCACAAAGGAAGTCAACATCAGTTTTATTCAACTTACACAGCAGAGCAGAACAGCTGTTTTCGAAAGTCGCTACACTTTCATCTTCAGTGCTCATGTGTATATTGTGTTTATCACCACTGTTTAGGTGGCTTAGTTGAATGTGATAACAGTTTTCTATTTACACAAATTTTATTGTGAAAAACAATCCGAGAACTGTATCAACCTGATGTTAACACTTGTGTGTTATGATACCTGTGTTACCATTTGATTATTTTCTTCATGTCCCATTTTTCTGAATTTTTTGTTCCATTATACATTAAGTCAAACTTTTATGGTTTGAATCTTATACTTAAGTATATGTGAAAGTCTTTTCCAATTTTCATTGGTAGCTCAAGCCAAAGCTTAAATTGTATGTGACTTTATTTTTATTGAACATTTTTAATTTGCTATATTAATATTTATATAGGCTAATTGTTCTAACTTAGTTAAAATCTCAGAAAGACATGATGATAAATATTCCTAGGCACAAAGGAAGTCAACATCAGTTTTACTCAACTTACACAGCAGAGCAGAACAGCTGTTTTCGAAAGTCGCTACACTTTCATCTTCAGTGCTCATGTGTATATTGTGTTTATCACCACTGTTTAGGTGGCTTAGTTGAAGATAACAGTTTTCTATTTACACAAATTTTATTTTGAAAAACAATCCGAGAACTGTATCAACCTGATGTTAACACTTGTGTGTTATGATACCTGTGTTACCATTTGATTATTTTCTTCATATCCCATTTTTCTGAATTTTTTGTTCCATTCTACATTAAGTCAAACTTTTATGGTTTGAATCTTATACTTAAGTATATGTGAACGTCTTTTCCAATTTTCATTGGTAGCTCAAGCCAAAGCTTAAATTGTATGTGATTTTATTTTTATTGAACATTTTTATTTTGCTATATTAATATTTATATAGGCTAATTGTTCTAACTTAGTTAAAATCTCAGAAAGACATGATGATAAATATTCCTAGGCACAAAGGAAGTCAACATCAGTTTTATTCAACTTACACAGCAGAGCAGAACAGCTGTTTTCGAAAGTCGCTACACTTTCATCTTCAGTGCTCATGTGTATATTGTGTTTATCACCACTGTTTAGGTGGCTTAGTTGAAGATAACAGTTTTCTATTTACACAAATTTTATTGTGAAAAACAATCCGAGAACTGTATCAACCTGATGTTAACACTTGTGTGTTATGATACCTGTGTTACCATTTGATTATTTTCTTCATGTCCCATTTTTCTGAATTTTTTGTTCCATTATACATTAAGTCAAACTTTTATGGTTTGAATTTTATACTTAAGTATATGTGAACGTTTTTTCCAATTTTCATTGGTAGCTCAAGCCAAAGCTTAAATTGTATGTGATTTTATTTTTATTGAACATTTTTATTATGCTATATTAATATTTATATAGGCTAATTGTTCTAACTTAGTTAAAATCTCAGAAAGACATGATGATAAATATTCCTAGGCACAAAGGAAGTCAACATCAGTTTTATTCAACTTACACAGCAGAGCAGAACAGCTGTTTTCGAAAGTCGCTACACTTTCATCTTCAGTGCTCATGTGTATATTGTGTTTATCACCACTGTTTAGGTGGCTTAGTTGAATGTGATAACAGTTTTCTATTTACACAAATTTTATTGTGAAAAACAATCCGAGAACTGTATCAACCTGATGTTAACACTTGTGTGTTATGATACCTGTGTTACCATTTGATTATTTTCTTCATGTCCCATTTTTCTGAATTTTTTGTTCCATTATACATTAAGTCAAACTTTTATGGTTTGAATCTTATACTTAAGTATATGTGAAAGTCTTTTCCAATTTTCATTGGTAGCTCAAGCCAAAGCTTAAATTGTATGTGACTTTATTTTTATTGAACATTTTTAGTTTGCTATATTAATATTTATATAGGCTAATTGTTCTAACTTAGTTAAAATCTCAGAAAGACATGATGATAAATATTCCTAGGCACAAAGGAAGTCAACATCAGTTTTACTCAACTTACACAGCAGAGCAGAACAGCTGTTTTCGAAAGTCGCTACACTTTCATCTTCAGTGCTCATGTGTATATTGTGTTTATCACCACTGTTTAGGTGGCTTAGTTGAAGATAACAGTTTTCTATTTACACAAATTTTATTGTGAAAAACAATCCGAGAACTGTATCAACCTGATGTTAACACTTGTGTGTTATGATACCTGTGTTACCATTTGATTATTTTCTTCATATCCCATTTTTCTGAATTTTTTGTTCCATTCTACATTAAGTCAAACTTTTATGGTTTGAATCTTATACTTAAGTATATGTGAACGTTTTTTCCAATTTTCATTGGTAGCTCAAGCCAAAGCTTAAATTGTATGTGATTTTATTTTTATTGAACATTTTTATTTTGCTATATTAATATTTATATAGGCTAATTGTTCTAACTTAGTTAAAATCTCAGAAAGACATGATGATAAATATTCCTAGGCACAAAGGAAGTCAACACCAGTTTTATTCAACTTACACAGCAGAGCAGAACAGCTGTTTTCGAAAGTCGCTACATTTTCATCTTCAGTGCTCATGTGTATATTGTGTTTATCACCACTGTTTAGGTGGCTTAGTTGAATGTGATAACAGTTTTCTATTTACAAAAATTTTATTGTGAAAAACAATCCGAGAACTGTATCAACCTGATGTTAACACTTGTGTGTTATGATACCTGTGCTACCATATGATTATTTTCTTCATATCCCATTTTTCTGAATTTTTTGTTCCATTCTACATTAAGTCGAACTTTTATGGTTTGAATTTTATACTTAAGTATATGTGAACGTTTTTTCCAATTTTCATTGGTAGCTCAAGCCAAAGCTTAAATTGTATGTGATTTTATTTTTATTGAACATTTTTATTTTGCTATATTAATATTTATATAGGCTAATTGTTCTAACTTAGTAAAAATCTCAGAAAGACATGATGATAAATATTCCTAGGCACAAAGGAAGTCAACATCAGTTTTATTCAACTTACACAGCAGAGCAGAACAGCTGTTTTCGAAAGTCGCTACACTTTCATCTTCAGTGCTCATGTGTATATTGTGTTTATCACCACTGTTTAGGTGGCTTAGTTGAATGTGATAACAGTTTTCTATTTACACAAATTTTATTGTGAAAAACAATCCGAGAACTGTATCAACCTGATGTTAACACTTGTGTGTTATGATACCTGTGTTACCATTTGATTATTTTCTTCATGTCCCATTTTTCTGAATTTTTTGTTCCATTATACATTAAGTCAAACTTTTATGGTTTGAATTTTATACTTAAGTATATGTGAACGTTTTTTCCAATTTTCATTGGTAGCTTAAGCCAAAGCTTAAATTGTATGTGATTTTATTTTTATTGAACATTTTTATTTTGCTATATTAATATTTATATAGGCTAATTGTTCTAACTTAGTTAAAATCTCAGAAAGACATGATGATAAATATTCCTAGGCACAATGGAAGTCAACATCAGTTTTATTCAACTTACACAGCAGAGCAGAACAGCTGTTTTCGAAAGTCGCTACACTTTCATCTTCAGTGCTCATGTGTATATTGTGTTTATCACCACTGTTTAGGTGGCTTAGTTGAATGTGATAACAGTTTTCTATTTACACAAATTTTATTGTGAAAAACAATCCGAGAACTGTATCAACCTGATGTTAACACTTGTGTGTTATGATACCTGTGTTACCATTTGATTATTTTCTTCATGTCCCATTTTTCTGCATTTTTTGTTCTATTATACATTAAGTCAAACTTTTATGGTTTGAATTTTATACTTAAGTATATGTGAACGTTTTTTCCAATTTTCATTGGTAGCTCAAGCCAAAGCTTAAATGGTATGTGATTTTATTTTTATTGAACATTTTTATTTTGCTATATTAATATTTATATAGGCTAATTGTTCTAACTTAGTTAAAATCTCAGAAAGACATTATGATAAATATTCCTAGGCACAAAGGAAGTCAACATCAGTTTTATTCAACTTACACAGCAGAGCAGAACAGCTGTTTTCGAAAGTCGCTACACTTTCATCTTCAGTGCTCATGTGTATATTGTGTTTATCACCACTGTTTAGGTGGCTTAGTTGAATGTGATAACAGTTTTCTATGTACACAAATTTTATTGTGAAAAACAATCCGAGAACTGTATCAACCTGATGTTAACACTTGTGTGTTATGATACCTGTGTTACCATCTGATTATTTTCTTCATGTCCCATTTTTCTGAATTTTTTGTTCCATTATACATTAAGTCAAACTTTTATGGTTTGAATTTTATACTTAAGTATATGTGAACGTTTTTTCAAATTTTCATTGGTAGCTCAAACCAAAGCTTAAATATTATGTGATTTTATTTTTATTGAACATTTTTATTTTGCTATATTAATATTTATATAGGCTAATTGTTCTAACTTAGTTAAAATCTCAGAAAGACATGATGATAAATATTCCTAGGCACAAAGGAAGTCAACATCAGTTTTATTCAACTTACACAGCAGAGCAGAACAGCTGTTTTCGAAAGTCGCTACACTTTCATCTTCAGTGGTCATGTGTATATTGTGTTTATCACCACTGTTTAGGTGGCTTAGTTGAATGTGATAACAGTTTTCTATTTACACAAATTTTATTGTGAAAAACAATCCAAGAACTGTATCAACCTGATGTTAACACTTGTGTGTTATGATACCTGTGTTACCATTTGATTATTTTCTTCATGTCCCATTTTTCTTAATTTTTTGTTCCATTATACATTAAATCAAACTTTTATGATTTGAATTTTATACTTAAGTATATGTGAACGTTTTTTCCAATTTTCATTGGTAGCTCAAGCCAAAGCTTAAATTGTATGTGATTTTATTTTTACTGAACATTTTTATTTTGCTATATTAATATTTATATAGGCTAATTGTTCTAACTTAGTTAAAATCTCAGAAAGACATGATGATAAATATTCCTAGGCACAAAGGAAGTCAACATCAGTTTTATTCAACTTACACAGCAGAGCAGAACAGCTGTTTTCCAAAGTCGCTACACTTTCATCTTCAGTGCTCATGTGTATATTGTGTTTATCACCACTGTTAAGGTGGCTTAGTTGAATGTGATAACAGTTTTCTATTTACACAAATTTTATTGTGAAAAACAATCCGAGAACTGTATCAACCTGATGTTAACACTTGTGTGTTATGATACCTGTGTTACCATTTGATTATTTTCTTCATGTCCCATTTTTCTGAATTTGTTGTTCCATTATACATTAAGTCAAACTTTTATGGTTTGAATTTTATACTTAAGTATATGTGAACGTCTTTTCCAATTTTCATTGGTAGCTCAAGCCAAAGCTTAAATTGTATGTGATTTTAGTTTTATTGAACATTTTTATTTTGCTATATTAATATTTATATAGGCTAATTGTTCTAACGTAGTTAAAATCTCAGAAAGACATGATGATAAATATTCCTAGGCACAAAGGAAGTCAACATCAGTTTTATTCAACTTACACAGCAGAGCAGAACAGCTGTTTTCGAAAGTCGCTACACTTTCATCTTCAGTGCTCATGTGTATATTGTGTTTATCACCACTGTTTAGGTGGCTTAGTTGAATGTGATAACAGTTTTCTATTTACACAAATTTTATTGTGAAAAACAATCCGAGAACTGTATCAACCTGCTGTTAACACTTGTGTGTTATGATACCTGTGTTACCATTTGATTATTTTCTTCATGTCCCATTTTTCTGAATTTTTTGTTTCATTATACATTAAGTCAAACTTTTATGGTTTGAATTTTATACTTAAGTATATGTGAACGCTTTTTCCAATTTTCATTGGTAGCTCAAGCCAAAGCTTAAATTGTATGTGATTTTATTTTTATTGAACATTTTTATTTTGCTATATTAATATTTATATAGGCTAATTGTTCTAACTTAGTTAAAATCTCACAAGGACATGATGATAAATATTCCTAGGCACAAAGGAAGTCAACATCAGTTTTATTCAACTTACACAGCAGAGCAGAACAGCTGTTTTCGAAAGTCGCTACACTTTCATCTTCAGTGCTCATGTGCATATTGTGTTTATCACCACTGTTTAGGTGGCTTAGTTAAATGTGATAACAGTTTTCTATTTACACAAATTTTATTGTGAAAAACAATCCGAGAACTGTATCAACCTGATGTTAACACTTGTGTGTTATGATACCTGTGTTACCATTTGATTATTTTCTTCATGTCCCATTTTTCTGAATTTTTTGTTCCATTATACATTAAGTCAAACTTTTATGGTTTGAATTTTATACTTAAGTATATGTGAACGCTTTTTCAAATTTTCATTGGTAGCTCAAGCCAAAGCTTAAATTGTATGTGATTTTATTTTTATTGAACATTTTTATTTTGCTATATTAATATTTATATAGGCTAATTGTTCTAGCTTAGTTAAAATCTCAGAAAGACATGACGATAAATATTCCTAGGCACAAAGGAAGTCAACATCAGTTTTAGTCAACTTACACAGCAGAGCAGAACAGCTGTTTTCGAAAGTCGCTACACTTTCATCTTCAGTGCTCATGTGTATATTGTGTTTATCACCACTGTTTAGGTGGCTTAGTTGAATGTGATAACAGTTTTCTATTTACACAAATTTTATTGTGAAAAACAATCCGAGAACTGTATCAACCTGCTGTTAGCACTTGTGTGTTATGATACCTGTGTTACCATTTGATTATTTTCTTCATGTCCCATTTTTCTGAATTTTTTGTTCCATTATACATTAAGTCAAACTTTTATGGTTTGAATTTTATACTTAAGTATATGTGAACGCTTTTTCCAATTTTCATTGGTAGCTCAAGCCAAAGCTTAAATTGTATGTGATTTTATTTTTATTGAACATTTTTATTTTGCTATATTAATATTTATATAGGCTAATTGTTCTAACTTAGTTAAAATCTCAGAAAGACATGATGATAAATATTCCTAGGCACAAAGGAAGTCAACATCAGTTTTATTCAACTTACACAGCAGAGCAGAACAGCTGTTTTCGAAAGTCGCTACACTTTCATCTTCAGTGCTCATATGTATATTGTGTTTATCACCACTGTTTAGGTGGCTTAGTTGAATGTGATAACAGTTTTCTATTTACACAAATTTTATTGTGAAAAACAATCCGAGAACTGTATCAACCTGCTGTTAACACTTGTGTGGTATGATACCTGTGTTACCATTTGATTATTTTCTTCAAATTTTATGGTTTGAATTTTATACTTAAGTATATGTGAACGCTTTTTCCAATTTTCATTGGTAGCTCAAGCCAAAGCTTAAATTGTATGTGATTTTATTTTTATTGAACATTTTTATTTTGCTATATTAATATTTATATAGGCTAATTGTTCTAACTTAGTTAAAATCTCAGAAAGACATGATGATAAATATTCCTAGGCACAAAGGAAGTCAACATCAGTTTTATTCAACTTACACAGCAGAGCAGAACAGCTGTTTTCGAAAGTCGCTACACTTTCATCTTCAGTGCCCATGTGTATATTGTGTTTATCACCACTGTTTAGGTGGCTTAGTTGAATGTGATAACAGTTTTCTATTTACACAAATTTTATTGTGAAAAACAATCCGAGAACTGTATCAACCTGCTGTTAACACTTGTGTGTTATGATACCTGTGTTACCATTTGATTATTTTCTTCATGTCCCATTTTTCTGAATTTTTTGTTCCATTATACATTAAGTCAAACTTTTATGGTTTGAATTTTATACTTAAGTATATGTGAACGCTTTTTCCAATTTTCATTGGTAGCTCAAGCCAAAGCTTAAATTGTATGTGATTTTATTTTTATTGAACATTTTTATTTTGCTATATTAATATTTATATAGGCTAATTGTTCTAACTTAGTTAAAATCTCAGAAAGACATGATGATAAATATTCGTAGGCACAAAGGAAATCAACATCAGTTTTATTCAACTTACACAGCAGAGCAGAACAGCTGTTTTCGAAAGTCGCTACACTTTCATCTTCAGTGCTCATGTGTATATTGTGTTTATCACCACTGTTTAGGTGGCTTAGTTGAATGTGATAACAGTTTTCTATTTACACAAATTTTATTGTGAAAAACAATCCGAGAATTGTATCAACCTGCTGTTAACACTTGTGTGTTATGATACCTGTGTTACCATTTGATTATTTTCTTCATGTCCCATTTTTCTGAATTTTTTGTTCCATTATACATTAAGTCAAACTTTTATGGTTTGAATTTTATACTTTAGTATATGTGAACGCTTTTTCCAATTTTCATTGGTAGCTCAAGCCAAAGCTTAAATTGTATGTGATTTTAGTTTTATTGAACATTTTTATTTTGCTATATTAATATTTATATAGGCTAATTGTCCTAACTTAGTTAAAATCTCAGAAAGACATGATGATAAATATTCCTAGGCACAAAGGAAGTCAACATCAGTTTTATTCAACTTACACAGCAGAGCAGAACAGCTGTTTTCGAAAGTCGCTACACTTTCATCTTCAGTGCCCATGTGTATATTGTGTTTATCACCACTGTTTAGGTGGCTTAGTTGAATGTGATAACAGTTTTCTATTTACACAAATTTTATTGTGAAAAACAATCCGAGAACTGTATCAACCTGCTGTTAACATTTGTGTGTTATGATACCTGTGTTACCATTTGATTATTTTCTTCATGTCCCATTTTTCTGAATTTTTTGTTCCATTATACATTAAGTCAAACTTTTATGGTTTGAATTTTATACTTAAGTATATGTGAACGCTTTTTCCAATTTTCATTGGTAGCTCAAGCCAAAGCTTAAATTGTATGTGATTTTATTTTTATTGAACATTTTTATTTTGCTATATTAATATTTATATAGGCTAATTGTTCTAACTTAGTTAAAATCTCAGAAAGACATGATGATAAATATTCCTAGGCACAAAGGAAGTCAACATCAGTTTTATTCAACTTACACAGCAGAGCAGAACAGCTGTTTTCGAAAGTCGCTACACTTTCATCTTCAGTGCTCATGTGTATATTGTGTTTATCACCACTGTTTAGGTGGCTTAGTTGAATGTGATAACAGTTTTCTATTTACACAAATTTTATTGTGAAAAACAATCCGAGAACTGTGTCAACCTGCTGTTAACACT
The DNA here is from genome assembly GCA_963675445.1 of Linnaemya vulpina. Taxonomy (NCBI): domain Eukaryota; kingdom Metazoa; phylum Arthropoda; class Insecta; order Diptera; family Tachinidae; genus Linnaemya; species Linnaemya vulpina. The sequence goes on along the minus strand of OY776279.1, from coordinate 45,375,197 downwards.
TGTGTGTTATGATACCTGTGTTACCATTTGATTATTTTCTTCATGTCCCATTTTTCTGAATTTTTTGTTCCATTATACATTAAGTCAAACTTTTATGGTTTGAATTTTATACTTAAGTAGATGTGAACGCTTTTTCCAATTTTCATTGGTAGCTCAAGCCAAAGCTTAAATTGTATGTGATTTTATTTTTATTGAACATTTTTATTTTGCTATATTAATATTTATATAGGCTAATTGTTCTAACTTAGTTAAAATCTCAGAAAGACATGATGATAAATATTCCTAGGCACAAGGGAAGTTAACATCAGTTTTATTCAACTTACACAGCAGAGCAGAACAGCTGTTTTCGAAAGTCGCTACACTTTCATCTTCAGTGCTCATGTGTATATTGTGTTTATCACCACTGTTTAGGTGGCTTAGTTGAATGTGATAACAGTTTTCTATTTACACAAATTTTATTGTGAAAAACAATCCGAGAACTGTATCAACCTGCTGTTAACACTTGTGTGTTATGATACCTGTGTTACCATTTGATTATTTTCTTCATGTCCCATTTTTCTGAATTTTTTGTTCCATTATACATTAAGTCAAACTTTTATGGTTTAAATTTTATACTTAAGTATATGTGAACGCTTTTTCCAATTTTCATTGGTAGCTCAAGCCAAAGCTTAAATTGTATGTGATTTTATTTTTATTGAACATTTTTATTTTGCTATATTTATATTTATATAGGCTAATTGTTCTAACTTAGTTAAAATCTCAGAAAGACATGATGATAAATATTCCTAGGCACAAAGGAAGTCAACATCAGTTTTATTCAACTTACACAGCAGAGCAGAACAGCTGTTTTCGAAAGTCGCTACACTTTCATCTTCAGTGCTCATGTGTATATTGTGTTTATCACCACTGTTTAGGTGGCTTAGTTGAATGTGATAACAGTTTTCTATTTACACAAATTTTATTGTGAAAAACAATCCGAGAACTGTATCAACCTGCTGTTAACACTTGTGTGTTATGATACCTGTGTTACCATTTGATTATTTTCTTCATGTCCCATTTTTCTGAATTTTTTGTTCCATTATACATTAAGTCAAACTTTTATGGTTTGAATTTTATACTTAAGTATATGTGAACGCTTTTTCCAATTTTCATTGGTAGCTCAAGCCAAAGCTTAAATTGTATGTGATTTTATTTTTATTGAACATTTTTATTTTGCTATATTAATATTTATATAGGCTAATTGTTCTAACTAAATATTCCTAGGCACAAAGGAAGTCAACATCAGTTTTATTCAACTTACACAGCAGAGCAGAACAGCTGTTTTCGAAAGTCGCTACAGTTTCATCTTCAGTGCTCATGTGTATATTGTGTTTATCACCACTGTTTAGGTGGCTTAGTTGAATGTGATAACAGTTTTCTATTTACACAAATTTTATTGTGAAAAACAATCCGAGAACTGTATCAACCTGATGTTAACACTTGTGTGTTATGATACCTGTGTTACCATTTGATTATTTTCTTCATGTCCCATTTTTCTGAATTTTTTGTTCCATTATACATTAAGTCAAACTTTTATGGTTTGAATTTTATACTTAAGTACATGTGAACGCTTTTTCCAATTTTCATTGGTAGCTCAAGCCAAAGCTTAAATTGTATGTGATTTTATTTTTATTGAACATTTTTATTTTGCTATATTAATATTTATATAGGCTAATTGTTCTAACTTAGTTAAAATCTCAGAAAGACATGATGATAAATATTCCTAGGCACAAAGGAAGTCAACATCAGTTTTATTCAACTTACACAGCAGAGCAGAACAGCTGTTTTCGAAAGTCGCTACACTTTCATCTTCAGTGCTCATGTGTATATTGTGTTTATCACCACTGTTTAGGTGGCTTAGTTGAATGTGATAACAGTTTTCTATTTACACAAATTTTATTGTGAAAAACAATCCGAGAACTGTATCAACCTGCTGTTAACACTTGTGTGTTATGATACCTGTGTTACCATTTGATTATTTTCTTCATGTCCCATTTTTCTGAATTTTTTGTTCCATTATACATTAAGTCAAACTTTTATGGTTTGAATTTTATACTTAAGTATATGTGAACGCTTTTTCCAATTTTCATTGGTAGCTCAAGCCAAAGCTTAAATTGTATGTGATTTTATTTTTATTGAAAATTTTTATTTTGCTATATTAATATTTATATAGGCTAATTGTTCTAACTTAGTTAAAATCTCACAAAGACATGATGATAAATATTCCTAGGCACAAAGGATGTCAACATCAGTTTTATTCAACTTAAACAGCAGAGCAGAACAGCTGTTTTCGAAAGTCGCTACACTTTCATCTTCAGTGCTCATGTGCATATTGTGTTTATCACCACTGTTTAGGTGGCTTAGTTGAATGTGGTAACAGTTTTCTATTTACACAAATTTTATTGTGAAAAACAATCCGAGAACTGTATCAACCTGATGTTAACACTTGTGTGTTATGATACCTGTGTTACCATTTGATTATTTTCTTCATGTCCCATTTTTCTGAATTTTTGTTCCATTATACATTAAGTCAAACTTTTATGGTTTGAATTTTATACTTAAGTATATGTGAACGCTTTTTCCAATTTTCATTGGTAGCTCAAGCCAAAGCTTAAATTGTATGTGATTTTATTTTTATTGAACATTTTTATTTTGCTATATTAATATTTATATAGGCTAATTGTTCTAACTTAGTTAAAATCTCAGAAAGACATGATGATAAATATTCCTAGGCACAAAGGAAGTCAACATCAGTTTTATTCAACTTACACAGCAGAGCAGAACAGCTGTTTTCGAAAGTCGCTACACTTTCATCTTCAGTGCTCATGTGTATATTGTGTTTATCACCACTGTTTAGGTGGCTTAGTTGAATGTGATAACAGTTTTCTATTTACACAAATTTTATTGTGAAAAACAATCCGAGAACTGTATCAACCTGCTGTTAACACTTGTGTGTTATGATACCTGTGTTACCATTTGATTATTTTCTTCATGTCCCATTTTTCTGAATTTTTGTTCCATTATACATTAAGTCAAACTTTTATGGTTTGAATTTTATACTTAAGTATATGTGAACGCTTTTTCCAATTTTCATTGGTAGCTCAAGCCAAAGCTTAAATTGTATGTGATTTTATTTTTATTGAACATTTTTATGTTGCTATATTAATATTTATATAGGCTAATTGTTCTAACTTAGTTAAAATCTCACAAAGACATGATGATAAATATTCCTAGGCACAAAGGAAGTCAACATCAGTTTTATTCAACTTACACAGCAGAGCAGAACAGCTGTTTTCGAAAGTCGCAACACTTTCATCTTCAGTGCTCATGTGCATATTGTGTTTATCACCACTGTTTAGGTGGCTTAGTTGAATGTGGTAACAGTTTTCTATTTACACAAATTTTATTGTGAAAAACAATCCGAGAACTGTATCAACCTGCTGTTAACACTTGTGTGTTATGATACCTGTGTTACCATTTGATTATTTTCTTCATGTCCCATTTTTCTGAATTTTTTGTTCCATTATACATTAAGTCAAACTTTTATGGTTTGAATTTTATACTTAAGTATATGTGAACGCTTTTTCCAATTTTCATTGGTAGCTCAAGCCAAAGCTTAAATTGTATGTGATTTTATTTTTATTGAACATTTTTATTTTGCTATATTAATATTTATATAGGCTAATTGTTCTAACTAAATATTCCTAGGCACAAAGGAAGTCAACATCAGTTTTATTCAACTTACACAGCAGAGCAGAACAGCTGTTTTCGAAAGTCGCTACAGTTTCATCTTCAGTGCTCATGTGTATATTGTGTTTATCACCACTGTTTAGGTGGCTTAGTTGAATGTGATAACAGTTTTCTATTTACACAAATTTTATTGTGAAAAACAATCCGAGAACTGTATCAACCTGCTGTTAACACTTGTGTGTTATGATACCTGTGTTACCATTTGACTATTTTCTTCATGTCCCATTTTTCTGAATTTTTTGTTCCATTATACATTAAGTCAAACTTTTATGGTTTGAATTTTATACTTAAGTATATGTGAACGCTTTTTCCAATTTTCATTGGTAGCTCAAGCCAAAGCTTAAATTGTATGTGATTTTATTTTTATTGAACATTTTTATTTTGCTATATTAATATTTATATAGGCTAATTGTTCTAACTAAATATTCCTAGGCACAAAGGAAGTCAACATCAGTTTTATTCAACTTACACAGCAGAGCAGAACAGCTGTTTTCGAAAGTCGCTACAGTTTCATCTTCAGTGCTCATGTGTATATTGTGTTTATCACCACTGTTTAGGTGGCTTAGTTGAATGTGATAACAGTTTTCTATTTACACAAATTTTATTGTGAAAAACAATCCGAGAACTGTATCAACCTGCTGTTAACACTTGTGTGTTATGATACCTGTGTTACCATTTGATTATTTTCTTCATGTCCCATTTTTCTGAATTTTTGTTCCATTATACATTAAGTCAAACTTTTATGGTTTGAATTTTATACTTAAGTATATGTGAACGCTTTTTCCAATTTTCATTGGTAGCTCAAGCCAAAGCTTAAATTGTATGTGATTTTATTTTTATTGAACATTTTTATTTTGCTATATTAATATTTATATAGGCTAATTGTTCTAACTTAGTTAAAATCTCAGAAAGACATGATGATAAATATTCCTAGGCACAAAGGAAGTCAACATCAGTTTTATTCAACTTACACAGCAGAGCAGAACAGCTGTTTTCGAAAGTCGCTACACTTTCATCTTCAGTGCTCATGTGTATATTGTGTTTATCACCACTGTTTAGGTGGCTTAGTTGAATGTGATAACAGTTTTCTATTTACACAAATTTTATTGTGAAAAACAATCCGAGAACTGTATCAACCTGCTGTTAACACTTGTGTGTTATGATACCTGTGTTACCATTTGATTATTTTCTTCATGTCCCATTTTTCTGAATTTTTTGTTCCATTATACATTAAGTCAAACTTTTATGGTTTGAATTTTATACTTAAGTATATGTGAACGCTTTTTCCAATTTTCATTGGTAGCTCAAGCCAAAGCTTAAATTGTATGTGATTTTATTTTTATTGAACATTTTTATTTTGCTATATTAATATTTATATAGGCTAATTGTTCTAACTTAGTTAAAATCTCAGAAAGACATGATGATAAATATTCCTAGGCACAAAGGAAGTCAACATCAGTTTTATTCAACTTACACAGCAGAGCAGAACAGCTGTTTTCGAAAGTCGCTACACTTTCATCTTCAGTGCTCATGTGTATATTGTGTTTATCACCACTGTTTAGGTGGCTTAGTTGAATGTGATAACAGTTTTCTATTTACACAAATTTTATTGTGAAAAACAATCCGAGAATTGTATCAACCTGATGTTAACACTTGTGTGTTATGATACCTGTGTTACCATTTGATTATTTTCTTCATGTCCCATTTTTCTGAATTTTTTGTTCCATTATACATTAAGTCAAACTTTTATGGTTTGAATTTTATACTTAAGTATATGTGAACGTTTTTTCCAATTTTCATTGGTAGCTCAAGCCAAAGCTTAAATTGTATGTGATTTTATTTTTATTGAACATTTTTATTTTGCTATATTAATATTTATATAGGCTAATTGTTCTAACTTAGTTAAAATCTCAGAAAGACATGATGATAAATATTCCTAGGCACAAAGGAAGTCAACACCAGTTTTATTCAACTTACACAGCAGAGCAGAACAGCTGTTTTCGAAAGTCGCTACACTTTCATCTTCAGTGCTCATGTGTATATTGTGTTTATCACCACTGTTTAGGTGGCTTAGTTGAATGTGATAACAGTTTTCTATTTACACAAATTTTATTGTGAAAAACAATCCGAGAACTGTATCAACCTGATGTTAACACTTGTGTGTTATGATACCTGTGTTACCATTTGATTATTTTCTTCATGTCCCATTTTTCTGAATTTTTTGTTCCATTATACATTAAGTCAACCTTTTATGGTTTGAATTTTATACTTAAGTATATGTGAACGTTTTTTCAAATTTTCATTGGTAGCTCAAACCAAAGCTTAAATTGTATGTGATTTTATTTTTATTGAACATTTTTATTTTGCTATATTAATATTTATATAGGCTAATTGTTCTAACTTAGTTAAAATCTCACAAAGACATGATGATAAATATTCCTAGGCACAAAGGAAGTCAACATCAGTTTTATTCAACTTAAACAGCAGAGCAGAACAGCTGTTTTCGAAAGTCGCTACACTTTCATCTTCAGTGCTCATGTGCATATTGTGTTTATCACCACTGTTTAGGTGGCTTAGTTGAATGTGGTAACAGTTTTCTATTTACACAAATTTTATTGTGAAAAACAATCCGAGAACTGTATCAACCTGATGTTAACACTTGTGTGTTATGATACCTGTGTTACCATTTGATTATTTTCTTCATGTCCCATTTTTCTGAATTTTTGTTCCATTATACATTAAGTCAAACTTTTATGGTTTGAATTTTATACTTAAGTATATGTGAACGCTTTTTCCAATTTTTATTGGTAGCTCAAGCCAAAGCTTAAATTGTATGTGATTTTATTTTTATTGAACATTTTTATTTTGCTATATTAATATTTATATAGGCTAATTGTTCTAACTTAGTTAAAATCTCAGAAAGACATGATGATAAATATTCCTAGGCACAAAGGAAGTCAACATCAGTTTTATTCAACTTACACAGCAGAGCAGAACAGCTGTTTTCGAAAGTCGCTACACTTTCATCTTCAGTGCTCATGTGTATATTGTGTTTATCACCACTGTTTAGGTGGCTTAGTTGAATGTGATAACAGTTTTCTATTTACACAAATTTTATTGTGAAAAACAATCCGAGAACTGTATCAACCTGCTGTTAACACTTGTGTGTTATGATACCTGTGTTACCATTTGATTACTTTCTTCATGTCCCATTTTTCTGAATTTTTTGTTTCATTATACATTAAGTCAAACTTTTATGGTTTGAATTTTATACTTAAGTATATGTGAACGCTTTTTCCAATTTTCATTGGTAGCTCAAGCCAAAGCTTAAATTGTATGTGATTTTATTTTTATTGAACATTTTTATGTTGCTATATTAATATTTATATAGGCTAATTGTTCTAACTTAGTTAAAATCTCACAAAGACATGATGATAAATATTCCTAGGCACAAAGGAAGTCAACATCAGTTTTATTCAACTTACACAGCAGAGCAGAACAGCTGTTTTCGAAAGTCGCAACACTTTCATCTTCAGTGCTCATGTGCATATTGTGTTTATCACCACTGTTTAGGTGGCTTAGTTGAATGTGGTAACAGTTTTCTATTTACACAAATTTTATTGTGAAAAACAATCCGAGAACTGTATCAACCTGATGTTAACACTTGTGTGTTATGATACCTGTGTTACCATTTGATTATTTTCTTCATGTCCCATTTTTCTGAATTTTTTGTTCCATTATACATTAAGTCAAACTTTTATGGTTTGAATTTTATACTTAAGTATATGTGAACGCTTTTTCCAATTTTCATTGGTAGCTCAAGCCAAAGCTTAAATTGTATGTGATTTTATTTTTATTGAACATTTTTATTTTGCTATATTAATATTTATATAGGCTAATTGTTCTAACTTAGTTAAAATCTCAGAAAGACATGATGATAAATATTCCTAGGCACAAAGGAAGTCAACATCAGTTTTATTCAACTTACACAGCAGAGCAGAACAGCTGTTTTCGAAAGTCGCTACACTTTCATCTTTAGTGCTCATGTGTATATTGTGTTTATCACCACTGTTTAGGTGGCTTAGTTGAATGTGATAACAGTTTTCTATTTACACAAATTTTATTGTGAAAAACAATCCGAGAACTGTATCAACCTGATGTTAACACTTGTGTGTTGTGATACCTGGGTTACCATTTGATTATTTTCTTCATGTCCCATTTTTCTGAATTTTTTGTTCCATTATACATTAAGTCAAACTTTTATGGTTTGAATTTTATACTTAAGTATATGTGAACGTTTTTTCCAATTTTCATTGGTAGCTCAAGCCAAAGCTTAAATTGTGTGTGAATTTATTTTTATTGAACATTTTTATTTTGCTATATTAATATTTATATAGTCAACATCAGTTTTATTCAACTTACACAGCAGAGCAGAACAGCTGTTTTCGAAAGTCGCTACACTTTCATCTTCAGTGCTCATGTGTATATTGTGTTTATCACCACTGTTTAGGTGGCTTAGTTGAATGTGATAACAGTTTTCTATTTACACAAATTTTATTGTGAAAAACAATCCGAGAATTGTATCAACCTGATGTTAACACTTGTGTGTTATGATACCTGTGTTACCATTTGATTATTTTCTTCATGTCCCATTTTTCTGAATTTTTTGTTCCATTATACATTAAGTCAAACTTTTATGGTTTGAATTTTATACTTAAGTATATGTGAACGTTTTTTCCAATTTTCATTGGTAGCTCAAGCCAAAGCTTAAATTGTATGTGATTTTATTTTTATTGAACATTTTTATTTTGCTATATTAATATTTATATAGGCTAATTGTTCTAACTTAGTTAAAATCTCAGAAAGACATGATGATAAATATTCCTAGGCACAAAGGAAGTCAACACCAGTTTTATTCAACTTACACAGCAGAGCAGAACAGCTGTTTTCGAAAGTCGCTACACTTTCATCTTCAGTGCTCATGTGTATATTGTGTTTATCACCACTGTTTAGGTGGCTTAGTTGAATGTGATAACAGTTTTCTATTTACACAAATTTTATTGTGAAAAACAATCCGAGAACTGTATCAACCTGATGTTAACACTTGTGTGTTATGATACCTGTGTTACCATTTGATTATTTTCTTCATGTCCCATTTTTCTGAATTTTTTGTTCCATTATACATTAAGTCAACCTTTTATGGTTTGAATTTTATACTTAAGTATATGTGAACGTTTTTTCAAATTTTCATTGGTAGCTCAAACCAAAGCTTAAATTGTATGTGATTTTATTTTTATTGAACATTTTTATTTTGCTATATTAATATTTAATGTTCTTAGTTAAAATCTCAGAAAGACATGATGATAAATATTCCTAGGCACAAAAGAAGTCAACATCAGTTTTATTCAACTTACACAGCAGAGCAGAACAGCTGTTTTCGAAAGTCGCTACACTTTCATCTTCAGTGCTCATGTGTATATTGTGTTTATCACCACTGTTTAGGTGGCTTAGTTGAATGTGATAACAGTTTTCTATTTACACAAATTTTATTGTGAAAAACAATCCGAGAACTGTATCAACCTGATGTTAACACTTGTGTGTTATGATACCTGTGTTACCATTTGATTATTTTCTTCATGTCCCATTTTTCTGAATTTTTTGTTCCATTATACATTAAGTCAAACTTTTATGGTTTGAATTTTATACTTAAGTATATGTGAACGTTTTTTCCAATTTTCATTGGTAGCTCAAGCCAAAGCTTAAATTGTATGTGATTTTATTTTTATTGAACATTTTTATTTTGCTATATTAATATTTATATAGGCTAATTGTTCTAACTTAGTTAAAATCTCAGAAAGACATGATGATAAATATTCCTAGGCACAAAGGAAGTCAACATCAGTTTTATTCAACTTACACAGCAGAGCAGAACAGCTGTTTTCGAAAGTCGCTACACTTTCATCTTCAGTGCTCATGTGTATATTGTGTTTATCACCACTGTTTAGGTGGCTTAGTTGAATGTGATAACAGTTTTCTATTTACACAAATTTTATTGTGAAAAACAATCCGAGAACTGTATCAACCTGCTGTTAACACTTGTGTGTTATGATACCTGTGTTACCATTTGATTACTTTCTTCATGTCCCATTTTTCTGAATTTTTTGTTTCATTATACATTAAGTCAAACTTTTATGGTTTGAATTTTATACTTAAGTATATGTGAACGCTTTTTCCAATTTTCATTGGTAGCTCAAGGCAAAGCTTAAATTGTATGTGATTTTATTTTTATTGAACATTTTTATGTTGCTATATTAATATTTATATAGGCTAATTGTTCTAACTTAGTTAAAATCTCACAAAGACATGATGATAAATATTCCTAGGCACAAAGGAAGTCAACATCAGTTTTATTCAACTTACACAGCAGAGCAGAACAGCTTTTTTCGAAAGTCGCAACACTTTCATCTTCAGTGCTCATGTGCATATTGTGTTTATCACCACTGTTTAGGTGGCTTAGTTGAATGTGGTAACAGTTTTCTATTTACACAAATTTTATTGTGAAAAACAATCCGAGAACTGTGTCAACCTGATGTTAACACTTGTGTGTTATGATACCTGTGTTACCATTTGATTATTTTCTTCATGTCCCATTTTTCTGAATTTTTTGTTCCATTATACATTAAGTCAAACTTTTATGGTTTGAATTTTATACTTAAGTATATGTGAACGCTTTTTCCAATTTTCATTGGTAGCTCAAGCCAAAGCTTAAATTGTATGTGATTTTATTTTTATTGAACATTTTTATTTTGCTATATTAATATTTATATAGGCTAATTGTTCTAACTTAGTTAAAATCTCAGAAAGACATGATGATAAATATTCCTAGGCACAAAGGAAGTCAACATCAGTTTTATTCAACTTACACAGCAGAGCAGAACAGCTGTTTTCGAAAGTCGCTACACTTTCATCTTCAGTGCTCATGTGTATATTGTGTTTATCACCACTGTTTAGGTGGCTTAGTTGAATGTGATAACAGTTTTCTATTTACACAAATTTTATTGTGAAAAACAATCCGAGAACTGTATCAACCTGATGTTAACACTTGTGTGTTGTGATACCTGGGTTACCATTTGATTATTTTCTTCATGTCCCATTTTTCTGAATTTTTTGTTCCATTATACATTAAGTCAAACTTTTATGGTTTGAATTTTATACTTAAGTATATGTGAACGTTTTTTCCAATTTTCATTGGTAGCTCAAGCCAAAGCTTAAATTGTGTGTGAATTTATTTTTATTGAACATTTTTATTTTGCTATATTAATATTTATATAGTCAACATCAGTTTTATTCAACTTACACAGCAGAGCAGAACAGCTGTTTTCGAAAGTCGCTACACTTTCATCTTCAGTGCTCATGTGTATATTGTGTTTATCACCACTGTTTAGGTGGCTTAGTTGAATGTGATAACAGTTTTCTATTTACACAAATTTTATTGTGAAAAACAATCCGAGAACTGTATCAACCTGATGTTAACACTTGTGTGTTATGATACCTGTGTTACCATTTGATTATTTTCTTCATGTCCCATTTTTCTGAATTTTTTGGTCCATTATACATTAAGTCAAACTTTTATGGTTTGAATTTTATACTTAAGTATATGTGAAAGTTTTTTCCAATTTTCATTGGTAGCTCAAGCCAAAGCTTAAATTGTATGTGATTTTATTTTTATTGAACATTTTTATTTTGCTATATTAATATTTATATAGGCTAATTGTTCTAACTTAGTTAAAATCTCAGAAAGACATGATGATAAATATTCCTAGGCACAAAGGAAGTCAACACCAGTTTTATTCAACTTACACAGCAGAGCAGAACAGCTGTTTTCGAAAGTCGCTACACTTTCATCTTCAGTGCTCATGTGTATATTGTGTTTATCACCACTGTTTAGGTGGCTTAGTTGAATGTGATAACAGTTTTCTATTTACACAAATTTTATTGTGAAAAACAATCCGAGAACTGTATCAACCTGATGTTAACACTTGTGTGTTATGATACCTGTGTTACCATTTGATTATTTTCTTCATGTCCCATTTTTCTGAATTTTTTGTTCCATTATACATTAAGTCAACCTTTTATGGTTTGAATTTTATACTTAAGTATATGTGAACGTTTTTTCAAATTTTCATTGGTAGCTCAAACCAAAGCTTAAATTGTATGTGATTTTATTTTTATTGAACATTTTTATTTTGCTATATTAATATTTAATGTTCTTAGTTAAGATCTCAGAAAGACATGATGATAAATATTCCTAGGCACAAAAGAAGTCAACATCAGTTTTATTCAACTTACACAGCAGAGCAGAACAGCTGTTTTCGAAAGTCGCTACACTTTCATCTTCAGTGCTCATGTGTATATTGTGTTTATCACCACAGTTTAGGTGGCTTAGTTGATTGTGATAACAGTTTTCTATTTACACAAATTTTATTGTGAAAAACAATCCGAGAACTGTATCAACCTGATGTTAACACTTGTGTGTTATGATACCTGTGTTACCATTTGATTATTTTCTTCATGTCCCATTTTTCTGAATTTTTTGTTCCATTATACATTAAGTCAAACTTTTATGGTTTGAATTTTATACTTAAGTATATGTGAACGTTTTTTCCAATTTTCATTGGTAGCTCAAGCCAAAGCTTAAATTGTATGTGATTTTATTTTTATTGAACATTTTTATTTTTCTATATTAATATTTATATAGGCTAATTGTTCTAACTTAGTTAAAATCTCAGAAAGACATGATGATAAATATTCCTAGGCACAAAGAAAGTCAACATCAGTTTTATTCAACTTACACAGCAGAGCAGAACAGCTGTTTTCGAAAGTCGCTACACTTTTATCTTCAGTGCTCATGTGTATATTGTGTTTATCACCACTGTTTAGGTGGCTTAGTTGAATGTGATAACAGTTTTCTATTTACACAAATTTTATTGTGAAAAACAATCCGAGAACTGTATCAACCTGATGTTAACACTTGTGTGTTATGATACCTGTGTTACCATTTGATTATATTCTTCATGTCCCATTTTTCTGAATTTTTTGTTCCATTATACATTAAGTCAAACTTTTATGGTTTGAATTTTATACTTAAGTATATGTGAACGTTTTTTCCAATTTTCATTGGTAGCTCAAGCCAAAGCTTAAATTGTATGTGATTTTATTTTTATTGAACATTTTTATTTTGCTATATTAATATTTATATAGGCTAATTGTTCTAACTTAGTTAAAATCTCAGAAAGACATGATGATAAATATTCCTAGGCACAAAGGAAGTCAACATCAGTTTTATTCAACTTACACAGCAGAGCAGAACAGCTGTTTTCGAAACTCGCTACACTTTCATCTTCAGTGCTCATGTGTATATTGTGTTTATCACCACTGTTTAGGTGGCTTAGTTGAATGTGATAACAGTTTTCTATTTACACAAATTTTATTGTGAAAAACAATCCGAGAACTGTATCAACCTGATGTTAACACTTGTGTGTTATGATACCTGTGTTACCATTTGATTATTTTCTTCATGTCCCATTTTTCTGAATTTTTTGTTCCATTATACATTAAGTCAAACTTTTATGGTTTGAATTTTATACTTAAGCATATGTGAACGTCTTTTCCAATTTTCACTGGTAGCTCAAGCCAAAGCTTAAATTGTATGTGATTTTAGTTTTATTGAACATTTTTATTTTGCTATATTAATATTTATATAGGCTAATTGTTCTAACGTAGTTAAAATCTCAGAAAGACATGATGATAAATATTCCTAGGCACAAAGGAAGTCAACATCAGTTTTATTCAACTTACACAGCAGAGCAGAGCAGCTGTTTTCGAAAGTCGCTACACTTTCATCTTCAGTGCTCATGTGTATATTGTGTTTATCACCACTGTTTAGGTGGCTTAGTTGAATGTGATAACAGTTTTCTATTTACACAAATTTTATTGTGAAAAACAATCCGAGAACTGTATCAACCTGCTGTTAACACTTGTGTGTTATGATACCTTTGTTACCATTTGATTATTTTCTTCATGTCCCATTTTTCTGAATTTTTTGTTCCATTATACATTAAGTCAAACTTTTATGGTTTGAATTTTATACTTAAGTATATGTGAACGCTTTTTCCAATTTTCATTGGTAGCTCAAGCCAAAGCTTAAATTGTATGTGATTTTATTTTTATTGAACATTTTTATTTTGCTATATTAATATTTATATAGGCTAATTGTTCTAACTTAGTTAAAATCTCACAAAGACATGATGATAAATATTCCTAGGCACAAAGGAAGTCAACATCAGTTTTATTCAACTTACACAGCAGAGCAGAACAGCTGTTTTCGAAAGTCGCTACACTTTCATCTTCAGTGCTCATGTGCATATTGTGTTTATCACCACTGTTTAGGTGGCTTAGTTGAATGTGGTAACAGTTTTCTATTTACACAAATTTTATTGTGAAAAACAATCCGAGAACTGTATCAACCTGATGTTAACACTTGTGTGTTATGATACCTGTGTTACCATTTGATTATTTTCTTCATGTTCCATTTTTCTGAATTTTTTGTTCCATTATACATTAAGTCAAACTTTTATGGTTTGAATTTTATACTTAAGTATATGTGAACGCTTTTTCCAATTTTCATTGGTAGCTCAAGCCAAAGCTTAAATTGTATGTGATTTTATTTTTATTGAACATTTTTATTTTGCTATATTAATATTTATATAGGCTAATTGTTCTAACTTAGTTAAAATCTCAGAAAGACATGATGATAAATATTCCTAGGCACAAAGGAAGTCAACATCAGTTTTATTCAACTTACACAGCAGAGCAGAACAGCTGTTTTCGAAAGTCGCTACACTTTCATCTTCAGTGCTCATGTGTATATTGTGTTTATCACCACTGTTTAGGTGGCTTAGTTGAATGTGATAACAGTTTTCTATTTACACAAATTTTATTGTGAAAAACAATCCGAGAACTGTATCAAACTGATGTTAACACTTGTGTGTTATGATACCTGTGTTACCATTTGATTATTTTCTTCATGTCCCATTTTTCTGAATTTTTTGTTCCATTATACATTAAGTCAAACTTTTATGGTTTGAATTTTATACTTAAGTATATGTGAACGTTTTTTCCAATTTTCATTGGTAGCTCAAGCCAAAGCTTAAATTGTATGTGATTTTATTTTTATTGAACATTTTTATTTTGCTATATTAATATTTATATAGACTAATTGTTCTAACTTAGTTAAAATCTCAGAAAGACATGATGATAAATATTCCTAGGCACAAAGGAAGTCAACATCAGTTTTATTCAACTTACACAGCAGAGCAGAACAGCTGTTTTCGAAAGTCGCTACACTTTCATCTTCAGTGCTCATGTGTATATTGTGTTTATCACCACTGTTTAGGTGGCTTAGTTGAATGTGATAACAGTTTTCTATTTACACAAATTTTATTGTGAAAAACAATCCGAGAACTGTATCAACCTGATGTTAACACTTGTGTGTTATGATACCTGTGTTACCATTTGATTATTTTCTTCATGTCCCATTTTTTTGAATTTTTTATTCCACTATACATTAAGTCAAACTTTTATGGTTTGAATTTTATACTTAAGTATATGTGAACGTTTTTTCCAATTTTCATTACTAGCTCAAGCCAAAGCTTAAATTGTATGTGATTTTAGTTTTATTGAACATTTTTATTTTGCTATATTAATATTTATATAGGCTAATTGTTCTAACTTAGTTAAAATCTCAGAAAGACATGATGATAAATATTCCTAGGCACAAAGGAAGTCAACATCAGTTTTATTCAACTTACACAGCAGAGCAGAACAGCTGTTTTCGAAAGTGGCTACACTTTCATCTTCAGTGCTCATGTGTATATTGTGTTTATCACCACTGTTTAGGTGGCTTAGTTGGATGTGATAACAGTTTTCTATTTACACAAATTTTATTGTGAAAAACAATCCGAGAACTGTATCAACCTGATGTTAACACTTGCGTGTTATGATACCTGTGTTACCATTTGATTATTTTCTTCATGTCCCATTTTTCTGAATTTTTTGTTCCATTATACATTAAGTCAAACTTTTATGGTTTGAATTTTATACTTAAGTATATGTGAACGTTTTTTCCAATTTTCATTGGTAGCTCAAGCCAAAGCTTAAATTGTATGTGATTTTATTTTTATTGAACATTTTTATTTTGCTATATTAATATTTATATAGGCTAATTGTTCTAACTTAGTTAAAATCTCAGATAGACATGATGATAAATATTCCTAGACACAAAGGAAGTCAACATCAGTTTTATTCAACTTACACAGCAGAGCAGAACAGCTGTTTTCGAAAGTCGCTACACTTTCATCTTCAGTGCTTATGTGTATATTGTGTTTATCACCACTGTTTAGTAGGCTTAGTTGAATGTGATAACAGTTTTCTATTTACACAAATTTTATTGTGAAAAACAATCCGAGAACTGTATCAACCTGATGTTAACACTTGCGTGTTATGATACCTGTGTTACCATTTGATTATTTTCTTCATGTCCCATTTTTCTGAATTTTTTGTTCCATTATAAATTAAGTCAAACTTTTATGGTTTGAATTTTATACTTAAGTATATGTGAACGTTTTTTCCAATTTTCATTGGTAGCTCAAGCCAAAGCTTAAATTGTATGTGATTTTATTTTTATTGAACATTTTTATTTTGCTATATTAATATTTATATAGGCTAATTGTTCTAACTTAGTTAAAATCTCAGATAGACATGATGATAAATATTCCTAGACACAAAGGAAGTCAACATCAGTTTTATTCAACTTACACAGCAGAGCAGAACAGCTGTTTTCGAAAGTCGCTACACTTTCATCTTCAGTGCTTATGTGTATATTGTGTTTATCACCACTGTTTAGTAGGCTTAGTTGAATGTGATAACAGTTTTCTATTTACACAAATTTTATTGTGAAAAACAATCCGAGAACTGTATCAACCTGATGTTAACACTTGCGTGTTATGATACCTGTGTTACCATTTGATTATTTTCTTCATGTCCCATTTTTCTGAATTTTTTGTTCCATTATACATTAAGTCAAACTTTTATGGTTTGAATTTTATACTTAAGTATATGTGAACGTTTTTTCCAATTTTCATTGCTAGCTCAAGCCAAAGCTTAAACTGTATGTGATTTTATTTTTATTGAACATTTTTATTTTGCTATATTAATATTTATATAGGCTAATTGTTCTAACTTAGTTAAAATCTCAGAAAGACATGATGATAAATATTCCTAGGCACAAAGGAAGTCAACATCAGTTTTATTCAACTTACACAGCAGAGCAGAACAGCTGTTTTCGAAAGTCGCTACACTTTCATCTTCAGTGCTCATGTGTATATTGTGTTTATCACCACTGTTTAGGTGGCTTAGTTGAATGTGATAACAGTTTTCTATTTACACAAATTTTGTTGTGAAAAACAATCGGAGAACTGTATATATCTCCTCTTGTAAAACCTCTAGCTACATCAACATGATTATGTTGATGTTCTGGTGTGAGTTTTTTTGACGTCTCCTGACAAGACGATATATGCAATATATCTCAAATTAATTTAATTTTTACAAAAGTTGACCTTACTTACATTTCACCATTGAAATTTTAACTAACGATCTAAAAAATCAGTTTATGTATGATTGTTTTAAATTCAATCTCAAGCAGATATTATCATTTTATATCACATAGTAAAACGATAGTTTTCTGTTTGAAACAAAATGGATTTTGAAACTGATATGAAAAAACGATTCAAAGAACCACATCACACCTTTTATTGTTTTGAAATCAATTTGGTATCTTAATCGTTCTACATCACATAGCAGAATAATTTTATTTTCTTTTATTAGTCTGAGAAAACTTCGTTTTATCCATCCCAAGGTTCGCTTTAAAAATTAACGAACGTGTTCTTTCACGAACTATGGAGGTAAGTTAAAGGCTTGAAACGACTTCGTTTGCTTCTCGTTCATTTTCACATTTATAAAAAATCTTTTTGCATGCTTTAAGTACTCAATAGTTATTAAATACTTTAACGCTATCACACATGTATTACGAAATAGTATTCACAAACGCACACTAGCTCATTTAGAATTTTTAGATTTTTAATTTTCGAAACTGGCAATTCCTTACATTTTTTATGGTTAATGCTACAGCGAATATAAATTTATACTAATATTTGAATCTTTTCAATTATACTAAATATGTTTATCAATTACTTTTATAATGCTTTTCCAACTCCATTCTATAAAATGTTTCGTCGTATATACAGAATATGATATGTATAAGATATCTATTTAATCTTTAATTTAGAAACCTCTTGTATACGGTACTTCGAAATACCATAAAATGAGTTCTTTATCTTAAACCATATTATACCAACATTTTTTTTTTAATATGTTTCATATATTGTATTGTCTCGTGCATAGGGCCATTTTGCACTAGGAAAGTTTTGTTTGAAGAGTTTAGATTCATTTGATAGAAAGGCAGAGATATGAAGTATTCAACTTCTCGGTTTTCCACTTTCCTAGTGCGAAAGCGGTGATATCTTAGCTACAGCGCACTCACAATGCATAGTCAGGACGTTGGACACCGGATATATGAGTTGATCAGTAGTACTGTATTAATTATATGAAAATTATATACATACGATCATGTTGTAATATGACCATTCTATCCATGAATGTTGTGGTCATAATATTGGGCAATGTTTGCCTCTTTTAATTGTAAACTTTCGTTAAGTGAATAACTTATTTGCGTGGTGATAAAAATGAAATTGAATTATGTATATGTATGTACATATGAAGTATATCTTCCATTTAATATTTTTAGTACTTAAAAATTATTTCTTTCAACTTTCATACATATATCATGCTTTTATTTAATACTTATTGCAATTTTGTTGTAATGAAGCTATTTCTTTAGAAATTCCTTGGTAACTTGGTGTTGCTTTGCAAATATGCATGAAGGCATAAAGTGTTGCATGAATAAAAGATTTATTAAATGTTCATAAAGAATTTTAAAGATTACTTAAGTATGAAGTTGTTGTCGGTATAATTCAATTCAGTTTAATAGTGTTGTTTTTCGTCTTCGTCAGTTTCTACTTTATATATTTCATATCAAAAAAGGATGCCGCAACAATATTTTATGTTTTCGAAATACATATAAAAATCGCGTTTTATGCCTTTTTCCCTGAATGTTATTTTTATTCATACGCATGAAAAGAATTATGTTTGCATATGCGAACGTGTGATGTGTGTTTATTTCTATGATGGCATCAACACACATTAACATTTTTATACAATCCCTGTCGGAATTTGAGCTAACCACAGGCTAGTTTATGGTTGATCATATATGAGTTCATTTTGAGTTAGTTTATTATCCATTCAATACGAGTGCGTCATGAGTTAGCTGTAATCTGTCTAGGTGACTTGCAAAGACTCGTATGAGTTGATTTAAGACGCATATAATATGAATGTACCAGTGGCTATTGCTTTAATATAATAAAAAAATTTTTAATTTTTCGTTATTTATTGTACTTTGTTTAAAGGAATATTATTATATAATAATACTAATAAAATTAATAATTTCGCTTCTTGATTAGTTTTATTGCATTTATTTATTAATACGAATTGCATCTACTTAATGATACGAAATTAATTAAAAAATTATAAAAATTAAAATAATTAGTTAAGTCTCTTAAATAATTACTAATTTCTATTTTAAATGGAAAAAGACTTACATACATAAGTTAAACCCTTAGCCATTAATGACAAGACGCAACTGCTGATATAACAAGTTTTTCTCTTTCTTTGGTCTCGCTTTTGTGTGTGACGACTAGCTCACTTCTGCATCAGATTTTAGTTACTTTATGAGCTAGTCTCAAATGAGTTAGCTCCATACTAACCATATAATGAGTTAGCTAAAAAAGTCCCGTCAGGGATGAATCGGACTGAAAAACACAAAACGAACATGAAATAAATTTATGCATATAATCTAATATACGTATATGTGTACATACTTATTCTTATGTGTAGTCATGTGTGCTTTTACATATCAAACCAAAATTACCAAAGGCATTATAACATCGCTAACAAAAGCGATGAAAATATTTACTTGTCTTCTTAAGCTGGATTCTCCCATGGTTTCAGTACAATATTGACGTTGTACAACATTTCTAGTTTTTTGAGAGAATGCTCTGAAGCGATTCACCCACTGCGCGCATTTGTTCTGCAACATCAAGGCTACCATATGAAATAATTTTGTAAACTATGTGTGTGAGTTTTACAATTAGGCAATACCACTATTTATTTAATATTATTTATAACAATATTCACCAGATATATATTTTTTAATACCAAACAATACAAAACAAGTGCTCCGTATCTTATTATATACACAAACAATATGCAGCAAGTGTGTTGTTACACATACAAAAGTATAAAACAAGTTCTGTACTTTACTATATATATGTATATATAATATGCTGTGGCATCTCAGTTCTATTTCACTTAAGAAATTAAACTTTCTGGCAGCACAGTTGTAATGTTTCGGAGCGTGAATTAACCAATTCAGGTTCCGAAACACGTTACTCTCTTTCGCTCTCTCTCTCACTCTCTAAAACAGAAACGTCAAACTACATATAAAAAAAAAGTTTCAGAACGTGAAATTCGTTCTGAAACTATGGGTGAATCCAGCTTAAGTAGAATCACTTTATATGTTAGCTAGTGCGTTATCATGGTGTAAAATCCATGATTGTTTTTCTACAATTCTGTGCGTTTTTGACGAATTGCTTCGCACAAACGGCGCATAACTTCAAGGTAGTATTCCTTATTGACCGTACGACCTTGTGGCAAGAATTCATGATGCAGCACGCCATTGCAGTCGAAGAAAACAGTGAGCAAAACCTTCACATTTGACCGAACTTGACGTGTTCTGCTCATAGTAGATTCGCCAAACGCCACAGTAAACATTTCAAATGTCCTTGCGCATTTAATATAATTTTTTACACAAAACTTAATACAGTTTCTTTGATCCATTTTTTCGAATATTAAAAAAATTTTTATCTGTCAAAAACAAACTGACAATCCAAAATGGCTGATATTACCAACATATATAACAGACATGTGTACCAACATACCAGAAAAAAAGAAGCGATAATCGAACTTACGTAACTCACGAAATTTAAAAATAACGGTTATGATTTGATCAGACCTCGTATATGCAAATAAATATATCAAAGAGTAAAATAGAAACATAAATAAAAACAAAAGTTAACAACACGAAACAAAATTCAACGCAACAAATTCAACAAGCAAATTACGTTTTTTTTCTTCAATCAGATACGGTGACGTACAAAAAATCAGGCGACAAATAAATATATTAAAATGTTTTGATTTTCATCAATCAGAGCCGAAATCAAGTACGAGCCGAAAAAACACGACTGCACGCACATTTTGTACGTCTGCAGTGTCCATAAGACTTACCAAGTTTCGTGCAAAATTATTTATTTGTATATATGGACCAGTGATACGCAAGCTTTTATTTGCCTATCGCGCGAGTTATATACACACTACCAACAATACACTAACAACAACATAAGGGCCAATACTCTAGACGATACGTTGCATATTATTTATTCCCCTTAATTATTTACATTGCATATTTATAAAATTATAAATAATTAAATATTATTTAATAATCATATTTTGTCTTGTGCGAAAGTTCAATGAACACAACTTCCGCACAAGTCAACCTAAATTGTTTTTCACAAGAATTGAACTAAATAATTTTTAGCTTAAGTTTCAATTAAATATTATGAAATAAAATTGTAAACCAAAATAAGTTGATATTTTTTTAATCTAATGTGGTGTTCAGACATAAGCCTTAATTGAGTTTATCGCAATTAACAGCATTATTGAGCTCAATTATCCATGCAAAATTTCAATTAGCTAATTGATCAATTAACGCTTATTGTCTATAAAATTGAGCAAAGTTTAAAATGCAGCACTGTAAAAGTTTGTTTAGTGAGCAGTAAAAGTAAAAGTAGTTTAGTGAGTCTACTGAACAAATTTTATGATATTTGACATTTCATATGTAACCCTGCAGCCACACGATCAAGTTTTCCTTTCAAGTTTTTCACACTTACTGCTCGTCAAAATTCATTTAAATTGACCACTGTGACGTAGGCTGCACGCAACTTTAAAGCAATTTAGTTTCAAGATGGCATCACCAAGAAAACAATAGATTCATAGGCCTTTACTTTTAAATTGTTTCGCCTTTATAATGAGAGATTCATGTTCTATAGGATATCATGACTTCTGTACAGCTCTATGAACCGCAACACATAAATATATATGGTATTGTTATTCACAAACATATTTCACTCTTTTATTTATTTATAATATTGCACTTAAATGTTAAAATTGTGGCAGAATATGTACATAAAGGCAATACAAAAGCTTATGGCGGCAATATTAACAAGAAAAATAATACAGAAGAATTGTAATCAGCTGCTTTATTGAACGCATATTGAAACACTCTGCTGGAAAGAGAAATTGGAAGTAAGCTCGTTTCAATTTTTAAAAGTATGAGTGTATTGGTAAAAAAGTGTGAGTGTATTAAAAATTGAAAGGGAAAACTTGATCGTGTAACCCCCAAGTAAGCAAATTCACAGAAAAAATGGCTAATCAAGCTGAGGATGAGTCTATAAAATAAAATTTTTTAATTATCAATTAAAACAAATGAAAAATAAATTATTTATTTGGTACAACAACAGGTTCAAAGGCAAAAAGAAAGTGGGTTTTATGGACTGACGCCAGCGAAGCAGCTCTTTTGGAACTGTGGCCGAGCAAGGTGGTCTTCGTAAGCAAAGAAAAAATGGCCACATTTATGCCGAAATAGCCGACGAATTGAGCCAGCTTGGTTTCTCCTTTAGCCACGGGATATCCTATTTCACAGCGCGATACAGGTAGGTACAGAGGTACACATAAATATATAACTAAACGCGAAACAAAAGTGAGCAGAAAATATGCAGAATTATTTTAAATATTGGTCTATTTACAGAAAAGAAAAAGCGGCGATGGGGTTATCACCATCTACATGGACACACTATGGTGTTGTCCACCAGATAATTGGAGAATTTAAGGCAAATCTTCTTACCGACTTGACGCTGGATAGCATTGACGGTATGAATTTTTCTATTGCAAAATCTATGGTGGAATTAAACAAACCACAAATTCTGCCAGTGCATTGTATATATATAAACGTTTGTACACAAGCACGCATGTGTATACATACATATATGCATCCAAATTGTTTTACTTATCTTTTGATACGTAATAAAAATGTATATGTATGGCTGCATATATATACATATATATATATATATATATATATATATATATATATATACATATATATATATATATATATATATATATATATATATAAGTTTTACCCAACACTGTAAATACCTCACCAAGAGTTTCTCACACACCAAATTCACTATCAAAATACAGCCAACACCCAATTGTAATATGAATACCAATCATACAATAAACATTTAGTTCATATTTATTAAATCATATTCATGTTACAAACGATAAAGTAAACTTTAAGAATAAACACTGATTTTTAATGCAGCTCGTATTTCAAGTTTTGAGAGTGACTAAAAAGAGCATTGTAAAGAGTATGATCCACCGTTGATCTAAAAAGAAAAAGAGAAATTGTTAACCAATATTGTTTAAGAGAAACTTTTGTATAAATACTAATACTTACTTGAATAAATCAGTTTTTTTTATCAACAGACTCATTACACAACTAACGTGTTCTTATTATTGGCGCAGTCGGTAGGATAGATAAAAAAGGAAACATCAAATAAAATTCCTTTTTAATAATCTATTCGAAAAAAAGGATCCTACTAAAAAGGACCACGACTATAATTGTAAAAAAATAAATTCTTGCGATTCTTACGAGACCCTCCAAGATTATAACCTAAACATAAATAAAAGTGAAATAAATAAAGATAAAATACAAATAAGATTTGGAAAAACTTTTAATTAATAAAAAGTTAAAAATAAGTGAATAATAATTGCTATTGACACTTAGAAGGTCAAAAAAGCAACTGATTAAGAAAAATCAAAAAATTTTATTGACACCAGGTAACGAATTTGCCTGGGCAGCTTTAAAGAAAAAGTGGATAACAGAAGACTTAGAAGAAGGAAACTGTTTGAGGATAACAGAATGGCTCTACAACAAGAATTTGACCTCGAGCAGCAGTTTCAACAACAAGCACAACAGAATGAGATACAACAACAGCAATTACAACAGCGAGTAAGTAGGGAAATTGATCCCCTGAAGTTTCTGCAGTTGACCCAGGACTATGACGGAAGAAAGGAAGAACTTTACCCATTTCTGGAAGGTATCAATGCCGTGATACCATTAATGGAACAGTATACACCAGAGGCACAGAGATTGTTTTTATCCCTGATTAAGGGTAAGATAAAAGGTAGGGCTAGAGTAGTATTAGAAATTCACCCTCATCTAACAAGATGGTAGGAAATAAAAAACTTACTTGAATTAAATTTCGGAGATTTAACTTCCGCTGAACAACTTTACGAAGAATTAATAAATGCTCAATACAGAGGTGATGTCCTCCAATATTATAATTTTATACAAACAAAATTGTCTATGTTAAATCAAAGACATAGAATTGATGGTAATGAAACCGAAATAGAGCACAATAATGGCACTGCTTTGAAAATATATATAAATAAGCTACCAATAAACTTACGAACAATATTATGTGCGTTAAAACCAAATTCTTTAGAAATAGCCTTACACGAGTTGGGTCAAGCCAATTTATTAACTGAAAAAAATAAAGGGAATGAAAGTAGTTTTAAGACATATATTCCAAATAAAAAAATAAATCAAGGCCAAATTATTAATAATAATAATCATTTCAATAGCGGCCTTCCAAACAACTCCAATTATCAAGGACAGAATAATTACTCAAGACATAACAATTATTCCAGACAGAATAACTATCAAAGACCGAACAATTTCTCCGGACCGAACAACTACCCAAGACAGAATGATTACACCAGACAGAACAATTACTCTAGACCAGTACCTATGGACATAAGTGGACAAACGAGACAGAACCATTTTTTAAGTAACCAATCAACCTCTCAAAATTTTCCATCTATGGCCTCACAAGTGGAGGACGATCCGAGTTCAAATTGCCCTATGTTTTGTTCAAAAAGAGCAATCGAATAACAAGAATCTTAATAGATACAGGATCCACCGAGAATTTGATTCAAAAGGATCACTGTCCTAAACATTTAATTCATACTTTAAAAACACCTTTACAAATTAAAACAGCATCTGGTCATTTGATAATAAAGGAAGAAGCCAGAATTACAAAAAATGCTATTCAAATTGGTTTAAAAGAAGATGTAATTTTTAAAATATATGATTTTCATCCGGTTTTTAATTGGATCTTTGGATCAAAATTGTTGAGAGACAACAATTCTATTGTAAATTATGAGCAGAAAAGTATAGTCATTAACAATCAAGAACTACCTTTATATTTTGAAGGTCAAAATGAGAATGAACATGAAATGATAGCTGGGCGCGAAATGAGGAATATAGAGAAACTGCCTGAGGTGCATCATTTGGATGAATTGGGAACAATTGAACAATTAAGAGTAGCACATTTGAACAAGGAGGAAGAAATTGAAGTTAAAAAACTTATAAATGAATTTTCAGATGTGTTTTATAAAAAAGGAGATGATTTATCATTCACAAATGAAATCAAGCATAGAATCCCCACAAATAATGATAAGCCCATTTATACAAAATCTTATAGATATCCCGAAATACATAGGGAAGAAGTCAAAAAACAAATTACAGAAATGCTAAGTCAGGGCATAATTGCTCCAAGTAATTCACCTTATAACTCCCCAATTTGGGTGGTCCCAAAAAAAGAGGATAAATTGGGAAACAAAGAATGGAGAATGGTTATAGATTATAGAAAGCTAAATGCCGCAACTAGAGAGGATAAATATCCAATACCGCTTATTGATGATGTTTTGGATAGATTGGGTAGGGCCAATTACTTCTCTACACTAGACTTGACAAGAGGATTTTATCAAATCGAGGTCGATGAAAACGACCAAGAAAAAACAGCTTTTTCTACCAACGATGGTCATTACGAATTCAAACGTATGCCATTTGGACTAAAGAATGCCCCAGCATCATTCCAAAGGATGATGAATAATGTTCTAAAAGCAGTACCTCCCTTCAAGAACATGTGGATAATTTAGGAAAAATATTTCAAACGCTGAGAAAAGCTAATTTAAAGGTGTCACTAAACAAGAGTGAATTTTTGAAATCAGAGACAAATTTTCTTGGACACATAGTTACAACGGACGGAATAAAAGCGGACCCAAAAAAGATACAATGTATAAACAATTTTCCTATACCAAAGACAATAAAGAAACTTCAAGCATTTTTGGGATTGAGCGGATATTATAGAAAGTTTATCCCGGATTATGCTAAAATAGCTAAACCACTAACCTTAAGACTTAAGAAGATCAAACTCAACGAATATGAGTTTGACATAGCTCATGTACGGGGTAAAGAAAATAAGGTGGCCGATGCATTGTCAAGAATAACTGTAGAAAATATGGAAATAGAAACTCCAAGGAAAGCGGAGTTAAATATCTTTGAGTGTGATACGTGTCAAAAGGTTTACAAGAGAAAAGAGGTTTTGAATCAACACATAAAGCAAAAACATGGCATAGACATTTTTCAATGTCAGCTCTGCAATGGTAAATTTGAAAGCAAGGTGGGTTTGAAAAAGCATTTTTTGAGGAGACATGAGAACGAAAAATTAAATTTTAAAATTATAAACAGAGAAGCCGTTCAACTTAAAAACGTGAAAACTAAAATAAGGAAAAGACGAAATTCTGCTGTACCAACGGTACATAGCGCTCAAAATGATGGACTAGATCACATTCCGGTGACAGAAAGTCCTTTGCAGTTTGCAAATAAACAAATATTAATTGAAAAACAAGAAGAAGATTCATTTGAAGAAAAAATCCAATTCAATAAAAAATTGTATAGGTTCGGAATCAATACAGGCAACTACGAAATAATATTAAAAAAAAATACTTAAAATAACTAACAATGAAGAAAATGTAGTAATATACTGTGATATAGAAGAACTGTATGCTATG
The DNA here is from genome assembly GCA_963675445.1 of Linnaemya vulpina. Classification (NCBI taxonomy): domain Eukaryota; kingdom Metazoa; phylum Arthropoda; class Insecta; order Diptera; family Tachinidae; genus Linnaemya; species Linnaemya vulpina. Next base: position 45,348,074 of record OY776279.1, on the reverse strand, counting down.
ATTCAAAGCCAGGTAATAAAATTAAAAAACCTTAAAAGATTCAAAATATATAGAACATATACGCTATTGGAAAATGTAGAAAAACCAAGATTGTTGGAAATCATAATGAAGCATCATAAATATGAAAATAACCATCCTGGCATTGATAAAACATATTTGGAATTAAAAAGAAAATACTATTACCCCAACATAAGAAAAGAAATAGCAAAAGTAATAAATAATTGCGAAATTTGCAATTACAAAATCGAAAGAAATCCTATAAAGATTCCATTTGAAAAAACGGAAACCCCTAGCGCACCGCATAAAATCTACCATACTGATATATGGTTTTTAGACACAAAAAATGCATATATAACAATAATCGATAAGTTTTCTAAGTATGCTCTTGTTCAAAGGATTGAAGAACGAACCCCATTGAATTTGATAAAACATTTTACAATTCTTTTTAACTTAATGAAGACCCCAGAGAAATTAATTATGGATAATGAACCTGGATTTAATTCAGCACTCTTTAAAGATTTTTTAGAAAAAAATAAAGTAAATTATCATTTTACTACCCCCGACATACAGGAAACTCAGATATAGAAAGATTTCATAGCAATCTTAATGAAAACATAAGAATCCTTAAGAAGAGAGAAGAAATATCTGACATAGTTTATAACTTGGATTTGCCTACTCAAGCAAATTTTATTTATAATAACACACTCCATTTGACAACGGGTAGAAAACCAATAGAAACTCATTTTCAAAGTAATCCCATAGAGAATGAAAAAATTAACAAAATCTATTGAGATGAGAAAAGAAAAGAATATAGCGTACCTTAATAGAAAAAGAAAAGATCACCCAGTAAATGAAAAATTCAAAAAGGATTATAGAGCTCATAAGACAGACACTAGACATGAAAGGGTAATATTGGAAAAGATTACTGATAAAAGATATAAAAATAAAAACCAAAATGTTTACAAGGATCAATTGATAAAGTCGAAAAATACTTTCAGGTCGTTGGATGTTTTGCTTGATCCTGATGACATGTGCGATTTGCACGACACATGCTCAGAAAATTGACGTGATTGACCTGACACACGGAAACGGGTTTTCTACAGTACTTTTGGGACAACGAAGACTTATAGAGGGCTATACAAATATCTTGCACATTTTTAATGTTACAAGGTATGAAGATTTTATAGAAGACATTGAAAAAAATATGACTGACATCAAGGACGAATACCTGAAACACCGGATACAACACTTAAAGTTAGAACTGAAAATGTTGATTCCTACAAGACAAAAACGAGGACTCATTGACATAGTGGGAACAGGACTAAAATATATTGTGGGAACGATGGACAATAACGACAGAAAGGAAATTGAAGACAGACTAAAACTAATAGAAATTAATAATCATAACGTTATAGAAGAATCTAATCATCAACTAAAAATAAATAAACATTTTGACGACCAATTAATGAAATTGTCAAAAATTTACGAACAAACTGAAAAAATATATTTCACTTATCAGGCGCTTAACAATGATTCCAAGAAAACTCAATTGGAACATCAAGATAGACATATAGCATTTCAACTTTCCGGGTTGGAAAGAATTATTGATAGAGTGGAAGGAGTACTCTTGACTTCAAGTTTAGGACTCTTAAGCCAAAATATACTAAAGGACGAAGAAATAATTGAGTATAATATTACTTTTGAAAAATTACAAAACATTAAAATCACGGTAGCAACGCTCAGGAGAAATATACTATTTATAATTGGGATTCCACAACTCACTTATGAAACATATAATGAAATTTATGTACAACCTATCCCAAACAAAAATAAATTAGAATTAAATGAAGAATTTTATAAATATCTTAGTTTGAATCAGACAATATACTTTGATACTAATTTTAAGAGAAACTTAACACTTGTTAAAGATAATTGTATTGAAAATTTATTAAATAATGAAAAAATGAACTGTAGCTTTAAGAGAAATAATGTCATAAAAGTGCTAGAGATTGACACAAACTAAATATTTGCTGTTAATATGAAAAATATAACAGTAAAACAAAATTGTAATAATGTACCAATAAACTTAACTGGACACTTTCTTATAAGATTTGAACAGTGTAGAATAATGATCTTGGAAAATTGCTACGATAAGAAAATGTATGGCGAAAATATATTAATTCCAAACCTCTCAAAAGAAATACTTGTAAATTTAGATGAAGAATTACCATACAAAAATCTAACTTAGCAACATATTGAAAATATAAACTTTATAAAAGAATTGAAAGCCAATCAAGAAGCAACAATCTTAACTATTTATATTGTATTAACGATTGTAATATTATTAAGCATTATATATTTTATTTTTAAATGCAAGTCTAAACAACTTATAAATAAAACTGTTATATCACTTCCTGAATTTCCTTCAGAAATCGGGAACCGATCTTCGTCTGGGGGAGTTTTACCCAACACTGTAAATACCTCACCAAGAGTTTCTCACACACCAAATTCACTATCAAAATACAGCCAACACCCAATTGTAATATGAATACCAATCATACAATAAACATTTAGTTCATATTTATTAAATCATATTCATGTTACAAACGATAAAGTAAACTTTAAGAATAAACACTGATTTTTAATGCAGCTCGTATTTCAAGTTTTGAGAGTGACTAAAAAGAGCATTGTAAAGAGTATGATCCAACGTTGATCTAAAAAGAAAAAGAGAAATTGTTAACCAATATTGTTTAAGAGAAACTTTTGTATAAATACTAATACTTACTTGAATAAATCAGTTTTTTTTATTAACAGACGCATTACACAACTAACGTGTTCTTATTATTTATATGTATATATATATATATATATATATATATATATATACATATATATATATATATATATATATATATATATATACATATATATACATATATATTTATATATATATATATATATATATATATATATATATATGTACACACATGTACAAGTTTGTGTATGAAAGTACATTGCAACAAAAGTGTGGAGAAAATAATATTTCTATTTTCAAAGCAATTTTGTTTTAACAGTTTTTTTTTTGTAATAAATTTTCATGCTAAATACATATTTTTTTTTCATTTATATAGAAGACTGGAATTCATCAACTATTCCGTGGCCAACAACGTTATTGTCTGCGCCCTCATCACCTCTATTCTCCTGTTCACCATCACCGGGACCGTCTTCTGTCAGAGAGCCTAGGAAAAAAATAAAGAAGTGTGACTTTAGAGAGGTGGTGTTGGAAAAGTTTGATAGTATATCAAACGATATCGCGACACATTTAAAGGAAAGTGAGCTGATAGCAATAGAGAAAAATAAGACGGCAAGTTTGGAAAAAATCGCAAGAGATAACAGCGATTAATAGGGCATTAATAAACTTTTTAAATAAACAGTAATATAATACATACTTATTGATGTTCCTTTTATATTAAATATGTTTTGTTTTGTTTTTAACTAATTTTTTTGTTATTCTTGAATTTAATTTTAATTTTTGTATATTTTTGTAGTATATTTTATAAATTAAATTTATAAAATATAATTGAAATAAATAAATATTATTGAAATAAATAAATGGTTTATTTGTACTTACTGAAATAAGAACACAAGTTTTGTCTTATAACTTCGGCGGTTGGCTCGTTAGCACTAACACTCAAATTGTGTGTAGGACTTTCACGATTGCGTTCATAAGCCTGAAGATTTTGGAGCCAAAGCTGATTAATGTTGTCGTTTCTTTCATTAAGGAAGTTATGCAAAACACAGCATGCCCGAACAATATTTGCAGCGTTTCCTAGCCGATTACCTATTCCATTTCCAATGCGGCGGAAACGTGTTTTTAAGTGACCGAATGCATTCTCAACAACTCTTCTGCACTTCGATAACCGGTAGTTAAGTAGCTTTTGTCCATCCGAAAAAGTAGTAGAAAAAGCATAAGGTTTGATTAAATTGGATGAAAATCTAAATGCTTTTAGTGTGGCGTCCTCATCCAAAACTTTCTTTAATCGGCTGGAGTTATATATTTGGGAGTCATTGCAACGTCCCGGCGCACCAATATTTATATATAAAAAGCGATATCTGAAAAATTTATATAATATAATATAATAAACCAAACATTGCATACTTTTTACTTGTAATCAACAAGAGCCAAAAGTATAATAGAATACCATCCCTTATAATTATAGTAGTCTGTGGCATCATTCTGATTCGGTTTAATTTCAATGTGACATCCATCTAAAAATATAACGAAAATTTATATTATATTTCTTAATTGTTTTCTGTAAAATATAAAACCAACCAAGACACTGCGGCAAACCAAGAGATTGGAAGCCATCAACACATTCATTTATAATATCTTGTGTCGGGGGCTGTTTCTTTATGTACTGTGCTGATAACACCTGACACACTTCCTCACAAAATTCTAGTAAAATGGTGCAGACTATTGATTTTCTGTAACTTACCAACTTCCATAAAGACCTTTGAGTTGTATTTCGCTATATTATTGCAAGAAGCAAAAGCTGTTGTTTCCGCAAACTTTGCAGGATTTCTAAATTCTTTTTTTGGCTTTTTTTAAGGCGTTGCACTTTGCAGTCAAAACTCGATTCCACTGCTTTCAAAATCTCCCTGTTTCTTTTATATAAGACCAAAAACTTTTTAAAAACTAAACTTTTTTCTATTTTCGCAAAATTTCAACCACAAATTTTTAAAAGCAATATGTAAACAACACCTTTTGTCAGCTGTTGTCAAACGCTAATTGAGTTAGCTATATTAAGTATGTGTGAACACTTTTCAATTAACTTATTATTGACTCAATTAAAAATGCATGTCTGAACACCATATAAAGAAATACTTTTAATATATTTCGAGCGATAGGAAAACAAATTCTGCTAGCGCAGCCCATTCTCTTGTTGAAACACGTATTCTGTAAACAACAAATCGTTTCTCTCGCGCTCTTTGAGTTTCTTCAAACTATCAGGAATGGATAACGTATTTATATTGTTTGTTAATAACTTAGCTAGTTAGTCTAAATATATTGATTTAATTCATTTTGTGTCATAAAGTGATTCTAATCAATATATCCACTTCTAACTAGCTTGGGCAGAATTTTTTCTCCTCCCCAAACGTATGTTTATTATAGACTAAGATTTGGGTTTTTTCACTTGTTCAGATCAACGTTTTCTTTTATTTATTAAACTTTTTAAATTAAAATTCACCAATGCACTTTGAGAGACACAAACGACTAATATTTTTACAATATGTTTTTTCCAATAAATAATTGGGAAAATCCAAAACTGTTATATTGAAGAATTTTATTACAGGTAGTTTTTAAAGGGGGAAAAACATTAGAAGGTTACAATTATTTTCTATATATTTTAGGCTTTCAGGCAAAAAAAAAATAGCTTAAATTTATTTTTCCAGAAATTAAGAAAATGCAAAATCGTTTTATTGAGTGTGTATTCATAAATGGTGTTCCAAACATGAAGGGCTGTAAATTTCAACTATAAGATTACAATGGCAAAAACGTCCTACATTCAATTTTATTTCAAAGGGTTTTTTCCCTGACAAAATGAAAAAAACATTGGAATGCTAAAATATTATTTTCTGTATTATTAAGGCGTACAGGTCAACTAGAGAAGTAGATAATTGATACAATTAATTAGGTCATACAAATCAACTTGTGAAACATAAGAGGGGTAAAATATAAAAAAAAGTTAATTAAGTCATTCCGTTTTATAATTATAAAACGGAATGACTAATAACCATTAGCAAAATACATACATATGTATTTCAAGCAGTTTACTCATCAGCGCAAACGTTGCCGCGCAAGACATTCTTTTTCTACCATAATTATTTTAAGAAATCTACCAAAACGCTTTTTAAATTTAAAATTAAATTATGTTATTAACAATAACACTGATCTAATTACACTAGTAAGTAAATACTAATCATACAATATAAAAACAGAGCCCTAAAACTTATTGTGAAACGTATGGATTGACAACCTTTTCACAGGGGAATATACGTCATCAAATGGGAAATCATGCAGATTACATTTTGTAATCTGTTTTTCTATCATTCTTGACTTTTCATATCACTAAAAATAACAAATCTTTTCTGCATATACATATATGCTGAGTTTACTTTTATAAGTCTGTCAAGGATAACTGTTGATAACCACATCAACATAGTACATTTATTTTGACCTAATTTATTCCAAGTTCAATAACCATAAATAAGTGTTGTTGACAAAAAATTATTATTCTTTTAGTTTTATTTAAATGACATAATTTCCGCTATAAATATAAGTTTAATAGCTACAATTAATTATTGTTAATAAAGCAAAAATGAATTATTAATTTTTTGTTTGTTTTGTGTGCTATTGTACAAGCAAGTATTTTAAGACATTGTATTATTGTGCAATAGCTGCAGTTAATTTAAATAATGTGTATGAAATTTATTATATAAAAAAGAACAAATAAATGATAAAGAGTTCATTTTGATATAGAGCAATTAAGGTGTTTTAGGCATCGAACCCATCAGAGTTAAAGTTAAAGTGCTTGAAGAACAACAAAGGCCAATAATATATCATTTCAGATTCATTTGTTTGAAGTGACATATGTTATTGCCTCAAACAATTCTATATTTAGTGATCCCAGAAGTTTTTAGTTATTACTAGGTTTCCCCACCAGCGGTAAGGGACTTTAGCATTAAAAACAGAATACACAACAATTGTCAACCGACTAAAATCATTTGGTCACAATCTTCAAAAATTACATTTAGACAGAGCAGGTGGATAGACAGAGACAGGTGGATATCAATCGGGCGCATTGGTTAACCACTGGTTCGGGTGAAACAAGAAAAGAAATTATCAACAATAGCGCAAGGGCTGCAACATTCTTAACAAAATCTTAACAACACAAGTAACACTTGCTGAAAAACATACCGACATTGAAGGAACTGTAGAGACACAGGATGAGAATGCAGAAGAAATAAACGGAGTAATATCTTGTATAAAGAAGACGTCTGAGAAAATAAGATCCATAGAATATTATGAAAAGAAGTCTAACGAACTCGAAGAATTGTGGAGGAACTTCGAAACAAGACAACCGCATAAGAAGTGATTCGGCAGCAAAGGAAAATCACCCATATTTTGAACAGAAACTATACGAAAATATGAGTCATAGGTATAGAGAGGCTGATGATGAAATCCAAAAAAATATTCAATATCTAAAGGAACAATCAAGGATGCAAGCAAGCAACTCAGACATCACTGGGGAGCAGACATCGGATGCAATAAGAAATAATTTGATAAAGATACAAAACGCCACCATCGCTAAAATTATTGCCACATTGAACGATATGTTAACGGCAGGCGGTCAGTACACATCTACACAGTTATATGTAAAACTAAATGAAGTGAATTATTATATGAAAACTGTACAGCAGCTACAGGATAAAATATGTATGGAAAATATCGAGCACGATATATACCAATTCCAATTCAATCAGAGATAACAGAAAAGATATTACAAATCGAAATCCTAAAAACTAGGTTGATGCCAGAAACAAGCAGCCAAACAATAATGCGTCAGGATATCAAGCAAAGGTAACAATACCAAAATTCAACTGGGATTATCTGAGTTGGCAGCCATTCTATGACATGTTCAGCGAAATGATACAAAAGAAGACAATGCCAATCATACAAAAATGTGGTTTTGAAAAACAAATGTAACCGGTGAGGTCGCAAGAATAATACAAAATCTAGCTCTAACAGAAGTCAATTATGGGACGGCCTGGAAAACACTTCAAAGCCGCTTAAACAATCCCAGGATTAAAAAAAACTATCATAAATAAATTTTTAGGAAAGCAAAGAATACCGGAAAATCCCTCTGCTACAGCTATAAAGAGTTTGCACGACACTACGCGCGAATCTATCGCAGCACTAAACAATTTAAACATCGATACGTCAACTTGGGATCCAATACTAGACAATATATTAATTAAAAAACTAGATAAAGGAACCCATATGTTATACGAGCAGCACATTCAGCTTCTCGGATCATTACCGTCATTAGATGAATTCTTGGGCTTTCTGGAAACCAGATTCCAATCGCTAGAAGCCAAATCCAAAAACGTGCCAAAAAGAGCTGTGTCGGCAGCAACCACATCTCAGGTTGCCTACTCCTGCAAATTTATGCGGCAATGGAAAGCATAAGTTGTATCATTGCAAATAATTCATATCGAGGCCAGCGGCAGAGCGATTAAAATGGATTCAACAGCACCAACTATGTGTCAACTGTTTCAAACCTGGTCACATAGCAAAACGTTGTACAACAAGTTGCTGTAGAAAATGTCAGAAAAGGCACAACACGTTAGTTCATCTGGAAATCAACACATCCCAAAGCCTGTATCTTCAACAAACCATGTTTTCCCTAGAAGTAAATTTCCAACTACATTTGTACCGACGCCTTCAACAGTAGCATCATCACATTCACTGCCAACAATGGACAATCTGGTCTCTTCAGAGCAATATTGGATTCGTAATCACAAATCAATATTGTGACAAACAGACTTATAAATCAGCATTCTATCAAGCCCACCGATACATCTCTATGCATCGAAGATATCGGTAATCAATCACGTAGAACAAATCAACGAATCAACTTAGGCCTTAATTCCACTACAAATAGGTTCAGCACAAGGCTAGAAGCTTTCGTACTTCCCAACATTATTCCAATTCAACCGTCTGAAGAATTCAACTGCACATCCTGGCGAATTCCAGAAAATATTAAACTAGCAAGGACAGCCCAGATACAAAAGAAACTTATTGAACGATTTTGGAAAATAGACGATTTCGTGTCAAAGAGTACTATTACGAAGGAAGGAGATGTGACACATTTCGCTCAGACTACTATCAGAAATTCTGAAGGCTACCACTTCGTGAAGACCCCAGCTGCTTAGGCAGTACTAAGAAGATAGGATTTTCAAGATTTAAAGTTCAAGAACATAGACTATCAAGAAACCAAGACATCAAGACACATGACTTGCATAAATACGTCTAAGGTGAATGAACCTCATTTTTTCATCCCGAATCACTGTGTTCTCAAGCCCGAAAGTAAGACCATTAAGCTTCGAGTAGTGTTCGATGCTTCTGTAAAGTCCTCGACGGGCCTCTTTCTTAACGACATGCTAAGAATCGGGCCCCCAACTCAGGGCGACCTCTTTGGTATGCTGCTATGGTTTCGACTGCCAAGATTTGTTTTCTGTACTGACATAAAGAAAATGTACCGGCAAATTCTAGTTGATCCGGCGGACCGAAACATGCAACTAATATACTGGAGGAAGAACCCAACGGAAACAGTAAACATATAAACTCAATACTTTAACATATGAAACTTCGACAGCACCCTATTTAGCAACAAAATGCTTACAACAGTTAGCGGGCAAAAACATGGAGAAATATCCACTGGGTGCTAAATTACTAAGAGAGGACTTTCATGTTCACGATGGCATGAGCGGGTCATATAGTTTAAGCACAGCAGTTGAAATGCAACTGCAACTAACTAGATTTCTTCAAGAGGCTGGGCTTAAACTGAGAAAATGGTGCGCGAACCATTCTCAACTACTTTCCGGATGCCACCCCGAAGACAAGAACTGAATCTAGACTTTGATAGTCAATGCACAAAAGTGTGCAGACCTATGTTGCCTTAAGGCAAATTCATGGTATCAGGTGTAGACTACTGTGGCCCACTATAGGTTCACTAGTAGTTGAGAGGCAAGAGGCCCCACGACGTATACCTAGCGGTACTTATATGTTTTCCAACCAGAGCAGTACATTTGGAAGTGGTGAGTGACCTTACCACAGAAGCATTTATTGGAGCTCTAAAGAGATTTAGTGCTCGTCGAGGACATTGCCGGACCATATACTCGAACAACGCTACACACTTTATAGGAGCACGTAATCAACTTAAGGAGCTAAATGAGGATATTTTCTCTGATCAATCACAGGGAGCAATAATAAGAACTTTCAGCAACTGTGGGATTGAATTTAAGTTTATACCCCCGAGGGCACCTCATTTTGGCGGAGGCAGCGGTTAGAAGTATGGCAACAGCTTCACTTACATACGAAGAGCTAGAAATTGTCATCGTTGAAATTGAAGCAATTCTAAACTCGCCGCCACTAACTCCACTGCCAAGTGAGCCAAACGACTATGCAGCTTTAACTCCTGATAATTTTTGATCGTAGATCCACTTACAGCATAAATAGACTCAGAAGCACCCAACCATAACAGCCAATCATTGTCGAGAAGATGGAAGCTTGTTTTCCAACTAAAGCACGAGTTTTGGAAGCGCTGGTCATTAGAATATTTGCATCATCTACAAGAGAAACAAAAATGGAAAAAACTTCCGATAATACAAGGGAGGGCAAACTGGTCATAGTAAAGGAGGATAATCAGCTTGTTATGCAATCGCCACTGGGCAGAATTCTTAAGACTTATGAGGGAACTGATGGCAAGGTTAGGGTAGCAGATATAAAAACAGCGACAGGAATAAAAAGAAGACCGATTCATAAGTTAGCCCCGCTACTTCACGAGGACGAATTAGGAGAAAATAAAATATCCAACTCCATTTGCTAATTACCGGTAAATGAAACATCCAACCCTAGTCTCCAATGACATCTGACGAAACAGATGTACCACCGATCAAAAGGGTAAAAACTAACATCAACTGAATCCATCTCACAATGATCATAACGATTCTTCTCTTCCCAGTTGTCATAAGCGGTAACATTAAAATAACCAACTTTCGCTCTGATCCAGGAGTATATTTCGAAGGAATGGGAACCGTGAAAATCATTACGGCTGAATGGAAGCTTATGGTATACTACGACTTAGCACCATTTTTTGTCTGAAATAAGCGCATTTCAGTCCGGGTTATCCACCCTACAGCAGTTACGTTCATTCAGCAAGCACCCATTAATATGAAACATGTTGGTAAACAATTTTATTCGAATTGAGGAGGAGTTACTGGAGGAGAAGGCGCTTTTCGTCAACAGCAGAATGAAACGAGGCGCATGCAAAATTGTAGAGAATGTGGAAAGGTCATTATTTGGTGTTTTGGACTCAGACCATGCAAATGAAATGTCAGACACCATTAAAGGACGTAACAGGCTATATTTGCCAATTACTTAAGAACCAAGCGTCTATCATTGATTCGACTATTAACATTATTAAACAAGATGAGCTCAGTACACAGAATCAATTAAGGAATTGTTAAAAACATAAACGAACACGCAAACATGCTAGCTAAAGAAGCCGAACAAAACACAACAAATGTCGCTGCTGGCCAATCAATTGACATTAACTGCCCTAAACCTGCAACGAATAGAAGGGGAAATCATCGACGTATTAACCGATGCTCATCACGGAAAAGTCAGTGTCTTGCTATTAACGCCTCATTAATTTAGGAGTGAATTAATAAAGGCACATCTTCCAAGGCAACCCACACTTCCAATCGAAGATGACAGCTTGATACAATTTTATAAGCTAATGAGCTTAGGGAGCGGTAACAGTGGGTGAAGTTATCTTTAAAATAATGCTACCGCTTGTCGACCAACAAGTTCTAGAACTCTTCAGTGTAATCCGGTTCCAACAGTAAAAAATAATATCCATCAATCCAGAAGAATCGTTTCTGGCTCTTAATTTACACAGATACGAATATATTCCTTTTGCAAGTAACGACGTCACTAGCTGTACCATATCCAAAAACGATGAACACATATGTAAAAATACGCAAGTTAAGCTCAAGGGAGATGCAATTGCCAAGTCCTGTGAAATAAACATTATCAACAACCGAGGCGCAATCCAATTGCTCATCCAAGTCCCAAACAACGCAACATGAACACAATTAAAAAATCATAATAAGTGGATTTTTGCTTCAACCACAGAAATAGAAATTTCAGCAGCATGCGGGACTGAAACTTCACAACACTTAATAAGAGACACTGGCATAATGCAATTTGATCCAACTTGCATGATTAAAAATAGCGCCATCACAGTTCAAGGCCACTTTAGAGCTTCAAACAACTTGCACACATTATATATCCAACTTAACCACATCGATCCTATAAGCACACCACAGGAAATCAAGCGAGTCGTTAACAGTACAACAAGCCATTTTGAAACTCACCTCAATCAACTGAAAGAGTTGCAAAAACAACTTAGGGAGTCGACAGTTACACGTCTACCAGAGCTAATCAAGTCCAATAGTCAACATCATCATATAGTAAGCTGTTCAGCACTTATAACTTCTTTGATCATTGCGGTAGCCATCACACTAATTAAATTATGGCCAACCCGTAAAGGGAAAATAAATCACAGCCCTGATCAACTAACACCGCGTTCGGTTCAATTACCCAGACCCATCATCGTTGACATCATAGATACTTAACTCACATCTAGTATCATCGACCAACGCCGGGGAGAATGTTGATAACCATATCAACATAGTACTTTAATTTTGACCTAATTTATTCCAAGTTCAATAACCATAAATAAGTGTTGTTGACAAAAAATTATAAGTTTTTTAATTTTATTTAAATGACCCAATTTCCGCTATAAATATAAGTTTAATAGCCAAAATTAATTATTTTCAATAAGGCAAAAATTAATTATTGTTTTTTTTTGTTTGCTATTGTACAAGCAAGTATTTTGATACATTGTATTGTTGTGCAAAGCTGCAGTTAACTTAAATAATGTCTATGAAATTTAGTATATACGAAAGAATAAACAAATAATAAAGAGTTCATTTTGATATAGAGCAATTAAGGTGTTTTATTCATCGAACCCATCAGAGTTCTGCAAATTAAAGTGCTTGAAGGACAACAAAGGCCAATAATATATCATTTCAGATTCATGTGTTTGAAGTACTTATGTTATAGCCGCAAACAATTCTACAAAAACCAATACAGTAGATACCGGATATAGACATGTCACACATAATTTTTTTAATTACGATATAAATATGTATAATACATATCGAGCCCTTACGGCGGAAATATTGTAAGCGACAAAAACAAAATTTTACAGGAGAAGGGTTTTTGTAATTATCGTTGCTTTTAGTCTAAGTATTACCGTGAAATTTGAAATGTAAGCATTATTTTGTCCAATATTTATGATAAAATTGGTTTTATTTACATATCCATAACATAACGGGTATTTATGTCGCTTACGTTATTTTCGCTGTCATGCTGGCAAGCTACTGCCTAATGTTGTGTCGGTTACGTTAAAACAATTTAAAAAAAAAACTAATTTTCTGTTTGTATTTTGTTTTTTATTTTGAAAATTTGTTTGTGTACATAAATAAAAATTAAAGTTTTGAACCTTAAATTCAATGGTAGTTATAAAAATAATATAAGAAAAAAATATATTAGAAAAATTTCTTCAGAAAAACCAAACTTTTAATTTCGGTACGAATTATTCTTATATACATAAATAAAAATTAAAGTTTTAAACCTTAAACTTCATGGTTAAGATAAAAATGTAAAATAAATCAAAAAACTGACTCGAATTAAATTTCGTCCTCTTGGTCTGTTTCAGGTAGTGAATCTTTAACAGACTCATCGTGTTTTAAATTTAAAAATTCGTTGTGAAACTTTTTAGGTATTGTATTTTTATCGCAAAGTGTTTTTAAATCCTTGTATTTTCTTAAAGAAATTTTTTAAAAATCGCCATATAAAGGAAGAGGTCCATTGGTTATGATGGCAGAATTGCGTCTTGAACGCGCAATTGAGTTGAGATCAATTTCTTTAATTTCGGAGTGATCAAAATATCCATATTTAAATTTTATAATAGGACTATTTTTTTCAAATGATGCAGAACGTAAAGTTGGAAAAGAAATATTTGTTGAATTGGGAAGCATTGCTTGAGAAAATGTTTTCTAGTCTTTAAAATCGAGATGATTCATTACAATACATTTATAAGCATTTGGATTAGTTCTCGCATTAGAAATCATAGTAAATCATTCACTTGGAGCCCAAACTGTTCTTTCACGAATAAATGATTCAATAGTACTATGAATGGAGTCAACGGGCATCATGGTATGTCCAGGTAACAAAAACGTGATTTTAATGTTATTAATATAGCTTGAATTTTCAATAAAAAATATTAATGTAGCAAGCATAGCTCTGTTTCGATTTTGACCTGGACAGCTGTCACAGTAAATACTTATTGAAGAGTGAGTTCTCTTTTCATCAACAAGCTTTAAATATTGAAAAACAACTGTGGAAATTTCATTACAACCTCGTTTTCCGTCAATTTCTCCCCACAAAAAACAGTAACCATTTCTTGTGCCATTTTCATATACGCTTTCATTATAGTACGCATATTTTCGTGAATAAAATAATGTTACGCATTTACCGTGTGGTGTATTTCAAACTTTTTGGAGATCAAAACTAGCACATAATAATGAGGAATTTTCTTTGCTTTGTCTCTGTTCCTCCAAAAATATTTCTTTAGACTTGTCTTTGTCTCTTATGTGTGTTTGGTATACTTCTGTTTGCTCCAAATGCTTCTGGGCTTCGCTGTCCAAGTTATTATAATTTGCACACGTGACGCATTTGTCTTTTTTAGGCAAGTGAAAACCGATATGAAAACAATTTTTAAAAATATCTCGAAAAACTCTCAAGGATAACAGATCCGATATCTTATTGATACTTTTCAAATGTTCAGTGTACCGATCATATACTCCTTTAATGTTGCGAAATTCTTGCGGTAGATACAGCTTGTTACTCTTATTGCGACCGTAGTGCGATGGAACTGCTGGTAACAGTTCAATAAAAAATTTTAAAAGTGTCACCTCGGTTTCGTCAGACTTATTATAAGGCGTGGAACTCTTTTTCTTCGTGCTAAAAGTTTTTAAACAATTTGAATTATTCCTTGCGGATACTAACATTTGTTGTGATATGTGAAGCGTTTTCATTATAAATTGTTGACACACTTTGTGACTAGCATTATTATAATTAATAACATAATTGTAGCTAAACTGCCTTTTGTTGCCATCTCCTCTTCGCCTGCGAATGCTTTTACGCGTCATACAGGAAACCAACCAGTCTTTTTGTCGAATTTTATTCCCAATACACCAAAAATGTTCATTTATTGCTAAACGATCGGATTCGGCAAACTTAACGCCACATGCGTTCCCACACTATTTATTTGCACATGGATTCGGCTGAATACTCGTATCCGGTTTTTTTAGGTTTTATAGCCTTTTAGGTAATGATTTTGGCTTTTTGTAAGCTCTTTTACCCACACACGTTTCTTCTTCAATATCTTCCGATGGGTCTTCAGATTCTAATTCAATAGTCTTCGAAGAAAAACTTGTTTGTGAATTTATTATTCCCACAGAATCAGAATCCCTGTCGCTGTATGGAACAAGCGATTTTTTTGTTGAAAACTGAAACAGAAATTTCTTTATAACAACCAAAAAAATATTGTATTTAAATTAAAAAAACACACTTACCTCAAGTTGATTTAACGACATTACAAAAAAAAAAAAAATTGTAAAATCGCGAATATATTGTAATTTATCACTTAATTTGTTACAGAAAATTTTAATGTAAGCGACACTTCACAGTCACAAAAAATGTAAACAAACTAAGAATGTTCGCTTACCTTAAAATTGCTTTTGCTATAAATTCGTAACCGAACTTTTTACAGTTATGAAATTTTTAGAGATGATGCAAATATTAGTAAGTAATCGATTTTCATCAAAAAATCGAAAATCGATGAAAGTGTCGCTTACACTATTTTGGCGGTAAGGGCTCGATATGTACGGTTTATTGAACAAACCCATATAAAAAATTTCTTATATATTGATATATGGTTATACGAAAATTATTTGTAATAATTGCTTGTGAGAAATAACTGCTTATGAGATATATAAAGATACTTATGTAGATCCGATTTGCACTGTAGACATTCGTTTAAGCAAAGATTTGGGGGATTCACACTGTAGTCATAGAGTCATAAGATAATAGGACGAAATATATGACTAGAGTGAAAAAACCGTCATAACCTGGTCTGCTAGATAAATTTGTATATATAAACTTTAGCAGATGCTGCCTTGTTATGAGCTGAATACATTTTTTTGTGGCGGCATATGGAAAAACGTTCAGTGGCTGCCAGCTATCTAAGTTAAACGAGAAAAATTGTTCACTTGTATATATTCAGTTTTGCGATTTAGTGCTCTTTTAATATATTTTATGTTATAAAAATGTAATTTAATATACAGACATATAGGTATGAACAATTTTAAACCGTTTTTTAGTCGTGAATCATATATAAGTAACGGCTGCAAACATATACTATCGCCGTCTCGCCTACAGATTTTCAGCCGTTCGACTCAGATCTCTAGAGCAAAAGAAACACAAAAACATACCTGAAGGAGTGCTATTATATTATGACTTTTTATATACGGCACAACAACAACTTTTTTAAACTGATCTAACATTTTATGACTTATGGACAATATGACTAAACAGCAGTAATGTGCATATCCCAATTATGTATATTATGTATATAATCAGCCCAATTATAAATATTCGCAAGGAATTTGTTTCCCGAGGAAAAATCTTTTCTCGAGAAAAAATTCCTCAATTATAAATTCCGCGGGAATAAAATATTCAACAATTGGCAACGCTGATACCAGCTGTTTTGATTGATTACATTTAGTTTCGTTATATTTGATGTGCAAGAAAATATATCTGTTTTTGGTGAAGATAAATAAAATATTAAAACAAAATGAATAGCATAGCTTTTCGAAATCTTGCTGAAGAAATTGGTGTTGCGTAAAAAAATGTACGAGGTAGGCAAAGAATAGCTAGAAGGCATTTACTATATGAGTCGAACCCACTGGATCTGCCACAGTCATTGTAAGTGTATAAATCCAAATATATTTTTATTTATCTAAGCTTTTAGTTTGTTATAGGTTCCAAAAATATTATAGAATAAATAAACCAGCAATTGTAACAACGCATTCTCAACCAACAAAAAAAAAACAATTTGGAGTTCCGCCAGTTGTCAAACTGAGTGCGAGTTTACGCTTTTTCGCTGAAGGTGGATACCAGACAGGTGTTGGCAAAGATCGCGAAGTCTCATTAGCTCAACCGACTTTTAGCAAAGTACTTACAGAGGTAGTACAAATTTTTGAGGCTCATCTCGGTCCAGTTTGGACTAAAGCAGCAAAAAGCAGCGGGGAAAGGCGGAAAATTGCTATCGATTTTTGCACGAAGCACAACTTGCTCCTGCACAAATAATTGCTCCTGCGGAAAATAAGCACCTTTTCTATAACAGAAAAGGAAAATATTGCTTAAATGTTTTGCTGGTGAGTATTAAAACATCATATATACTTTTCAAATTATACAATTATCATTAAATGTTTAGCTTTGTGACCATCAACAAAGAATTCGGTATGTAGACTCATCACATCTTGGAGCATGCCACGATTCCTTTATATGGAACACCAGTGAACTAAAGACATACTTTGAACAGCTTCATTTAAACGATGAAGCTAACATTTGGCTGTTAGGTAAAAATTTTCGGGGTAAAACAAATTCCATATTAATTGTTATTTTTTATACAAAAAGGAGATGCTGGATACCCACTGGAAACATGGCTATTAACCCCATATCGCGTTCCTGAGGACGGTACACCTGAAATGCGTTTTAATGAGGTCCACGTGAAATACCGCAATATAAGCGAGCGGACTAACGGTGTTTTCAAGAACCGATTGCGCTGTCTTCTTGGTGCACGAGAATTGCACTACAGCCCATCAAAGGCAGCAAAAATGTGCTTGCTGCTTAATAAACACAGCAAGTAATTTCATCAGACGAGTACTCACCATTAGTGACGATAGGTATCATGAAGAAAATTTACGGAAAATTAAAGAAATCTTAGACATGAACGATTTGCCGAAAACAATTATAAACAATTAAACATATAAAAAGAATGACACAACAATAAGAAGAGAGACTAATACAAAGTATTATAAAGGACTAACATATATAAAAGGTTTTTCTGAAAGGTTAAAAAACTCAGATCTATATGACATTGAAAAATATCAACTGGCATTTAAGACGAATAATACTATGCAGAGCCTATATAGTAACACAAAGACTAAATTAAAGAAAGAGGACAAATGCAACGTTATATATAGTATTAAATGCAACGGTGACGGCTCAGGCACATGCAATAAGAAATACGTAGGAACAACTAAAAATAAACTGAACACCAGACTAACATCTCATAAATCAGATATAAGAATGAAAAACAAACCCATGAAACAAAAAACTGCACTTGCGGCCCACTGTGCAAAGGAAAATCATGTGCCAAATTTTGAGAATGTAAAAATATTACAACAAGAAAACCATTATTCCAGGAGATTTACTTTAGAGATGTTACACATAATTGACGTTCCTGCAGAGAAAAGACTTAACTATAAACAAGACACAGAGAAATGCGCTCAAATTTACAGAAGTGTGATAAACAAACACAAAAAACAACATAAACAAATCAGTTTTCGCAGCTAAGGACTACAGACGATCGACATATTGAAAATATGTTAATCCAATATAATTTTATTTAATTTTTAATTTACATGTATGTAATTGTAAATTTATTAGAAATAATCAAAAATTAATTTTAATGTTTATCATATATTGTTTTGTACCCAACAGTGTTCCCCTGAAGATGAATAGCGAAGCTATTCGAAATATTGGGAAAAATAACATTAAATAAAGATTAAATAATCAAAAAATATTTAGTGTTTATTGATTTTTAAAAAACCTGACCTATAGCCGAACGATAAAACAAGAATATTATTATAATACAACAGGTCAACGATTAAACTAAATATATATATATATATATATATATATATATATATATATATATATAAAACACTATTTATTTAAGTTTTATTTAAAAAAGAAAATATTACTTACATATTTATTGAAATACCCTTCTGTTTTGTAAATGAATTTATTTTAGGGAAAAACCAAACTTAAATACATTTAGAATAACTACTTTTTACCCATTTATTGTTATTCTACCTTTCACACGGTTGAGAAAAACGGATTAAAAAATAAAATAAGGGAATTTTCATCCCTTTTTTTTAAAGAAAGCAAGCACAAGACTAAAACTTTATATAAACTTAAATAATAGACAAATAAATTCACATATATATGTCAATAAATAAGCCATTAACAATTACCCTTTTCTTTTGTTCTGAATTGAATCGAAGTACAAGTTGATGGGGTTTATGTTCAGGAATTGACGACACCATTTGGACAGTTGCCCTGTTGGCTGACATAGTAAGACACAAGACTGCGATGCCTGAGGTTCCGACTTCGACTCCGCACTCAGTCATAAAATATGGTGTCAAACATTTATGATCTGCATTAGTGCAGGATTGTGTTAATTGTTGTCGGCTTGTCTCAATGACGACTGGTTGCTGAACATTACCGACAGCGATTAACACAGTCATGTACTAAAAGTGCAGGATACAGCAGCACCCTCCTTCGTCGGTATCTGTAGCAAACAATTCACCGACGAAGTAATAAAAGAAAAAACAGCTACTCTGTACTCCTAGTACTATCCCCTCCCTTCCAGTTCCAGCGCAACGCACTGCATATGTAGGGATTGTCCCCTGAGTGCTGGTACTACTAAAATATATATATATATATATATATATATATATATATACATATATATATATATATATATATATATATATATACATATATATATATATATATATATATATATATATATATGTATATATACATATATATATATATATATATATATATATATATATACATATATATATATATATATATATATATATATATATACTATCGGATCTTTCTGCACGGTAGTCGAAACTTCCACGACCTTGTTTTTTTATTATATATTTTAATTTATCGGAAATATCTGAATCTATAAATTTATTAAGAATTTTTGCAATATCATAATCTTTCATATATCTTAGTATTTTTACGTTATTGACTCCTATCTGACCAGAACTAAAGAATATAATATTAAGAATAATAATAATTGAAGAAATTACAACAAATTTTTTTCGTGATCTGGGATTTACTTGTTTTTTTTTAAATATATCCGGAAGTGTGGGAAATTTAGAAACCAAATATATGAATTTTTGATACAAGAACAATAAATGAAAAACGTTTTTTTAATTGCCATATTTTTAATACAATAAAAAGTATATGTAAAGAATTTAATTCTGATAATAGCCAAGACTTCAGAAAATCATAGTCCGTTAAATATCAACCATTCGTAAGACGCTCTCAAAGATGAGTGTATCCATATGGATTCATAGGGGCGAAAGGGTTAGTTTGTTATTGAATAAAACTGGATATCATGTTTTTGTGGTTTATGTCAATATATTATGTTTTCGAAAATGTTATTTAACACAGTAAAAACAACAAATTTTTCTACCACAAAAATATAAATTAAGATAATTTTAATATAAGTTATTGAAAAATTATACCTTATTTATTTATTACTGTTCATCACAAAAAGAATATTAAGACTGATTATTATTTCTACTTTTAAGTTTGAATACAATCTGGTTCATAAAATATGCTTATTAATAACATTAGTACTTTTTGTTACCATGGGCAATGAAGTTTTTTTACCTTCTGAAAATATGTCAGCAGTTCCACAAAAGTTTTTAGCAAGAAGTTCAGCAACCTCTAATAAGACTTTTCTGTGTCAGCGATTAAATGTTTTTTAATGTAACGCCTCCCCACTTAAAACAGATCGTCCTCGTTCCGTCAGAAATAAGGAATATAAGCGATTCTCGTTATTCTCTGGTTATCTTTTTCTTTGGCTTCGGATAATACAGGCATGGACATGTGAACATGTGTCGGGTTATTGACTACTACCGGAATTATAAATGATTTCTTCTCCTTTTTACAGATATTAATTCTGGCAATTATAGCAGTTGTTGAAAATATGGCTGCAAATAATATTACATTTATTCCTAAATTCAGTTTAATTCTGGTACTGAGTAACTCTATAGCTTCTGTATTGTTAAATTTCATTTCTTTTGCCATTTCTAATGATAGTTCTGCTTCGATGGTTGGTGTTAGATGTCTGGGTTGCAAGATAGGTAATGGTTTTATACCAATTGTTTCAAAGGATTGGTAGACTATATCCAATATTGTTATAGATTCGTTATGGAATTGCACCAGGAATGTAACAGTAAGATTCCTAGATTCTCCGTTGATACCTACCGTTCCAACAAAATTATTTAAAAGGATTATTCCAGGTGATTTGTCGTCTATTGTGGGTGTGTTACGATTACTTATGACACTACAATATGTTGGTTTACTTTTGCTATGAAAGTGTCATTGTCTAAATTTATTAAGTTCTGTCTATTGTATATGGCAACATTAATATAATTCTTACATTTGTTCTTTATTCCAAATATTACATTATCGCATATTAATATTTTAGCGTAAGCAATCTTGTTTACATATTTATAATATTTGATAGGTTTTAATAATATTTTGTTACAGGTATTAATATTTATCATTGGTATGTTCATAATATAAACAAAGGAGTCATTATTAGACGCTATTTTTTCATTTGCAAACTCAAAGCTTGCTCTAGGTTTGTAAATGGGAATGAGTCTTGATTAACAATACTTTTAATTATATTTATATCTGTAAAGGATAATATAAAGGAATTTATTATTCATATTTTAGCCCAATGTTCTCTTGCAGAGTTATTGTTAATGTTTCTTGTATTTTTCATTATTTGTGATTTCCTTAATTTTCTCAATTGATAGTCTATTTATAATTATTTGCTTGCTATTATTTTTTAAAATTTATTTGTTTTTTTTGTTGTTGGTCTGGGCTTCCAACAAGCCATTTCCATGCAGTGCCTAAGATATTCAAAAATCTTTTAGATCTTGTTTTCCTCTATCTTCTTGATGGTTTATTGTTTAATTTTCTATTTCTTGGGGGTCAGTGGTAACTCTTCACAGAATAGTAGAATGCATAGAGTTATTGTATTCATAGATAGCTCTGTGCATTAGTTAAAAAAATGTGCAGTATCCAGTTTCGGCTTTAAGACAACGTAGAATTTCTGTAAGGGTGGAGTGAAATCTTTCTATCTGTCCATTAACGCTACTACTATAAGGTGGTGTCCTAAACACTCTTATATTGTATTGATGTTCTAGCATGAATAGCTGTTGAATTAAATGATTTTTGTGATTTTATTTTTATTGAACATTTTTATTTTGCTTTATTAATATTTATATAGGCTAAATTGTTTTAACTTAGTTAAAATCTCAGAAAGACATGATGATAAATATTCCTAGGCACAAAGGAAGTCAACATCAGTTTTATTCAACTTACACAGCAGAGCAGAACAGCTTTTTTCGAAAGTCGTAACACTTTCATCTTAAGTGCTCATGTGTATATTGTGTTTATCACCACTGTTTAGGTGGCTTACACAAATTTTATTGTGAAAAACAATCCGAGAACTGTATCAACCTGATGTTAACAATTGTGTGCTATAATAGCTGTGTTACCATTTGATTACTTTCTTCATGTCCCATTTTTCTGAATTTTTTGTTCCATTACACATTAAGTCAAACTTTTTTGGTTTGAATTTTATACTTAAGTATATGTGAACGTGTTTCCAATTTTTATTGGTAGCTCAAGCCAAAGCTTAAATTGTATGTGATTTTATTTTTTCCTTATGATTTTTCATTATTCATAACGGCTACTTACGGTACACCTAGAAAAAACAGAATTTCTCTAAGAGATTCTTTTACATCTTCAACAGATCGGGATTTTAGTATTCTGGCTCGAATTTTGAGAACTTATCTATGGCGGTTAATATTGCTGTTTTTCCTGTCATAAAAATACCTAATGTAAGATTTGTCCAGGCAACTTTGGGATAGTTGTTTCCAGACTAGCTATTCTGTTCGGATGTCTTTCAACTTGTTTTTTTTACATGCCTTACAAGGATTGATTTATATTTTTGTTTTTGAATGCATGTTTGGAAAATAAAACTCTATTAAGAGTTGTAACTTATTTTCTATACTATTCCTATGAGCGCGGTTATGTTCCTTAAGTATCTCAGTTTCTTGATCCTCTTCATTTCGTAAGTCAGTCACTATGGTTCTAGAATACTTAACTCTGTATTAAGTGAAGTTATCTCTGTAAATCTCCTGCAATTTTCCTAAGATTTCGTCCTATGCGTTTATGCAGTTGGTTCCTGAAGGGTTCAGATATTTTTTCGAAAGTTGGGTAAGGGATTCTATTGATATATCGGGGTCATTATTTCTGTGTCTATGATAAGTGGGCAAAAAAATTAGAAAATTTTAAAGTGGTTGGCTTTCTTGATATGAGATGAATATCTGGTCTTAAAAGCGTTAATAGGGGCGTCGGTGTATTGTATTAGGCTCTCGAATGAACTGTCGTCACTGTGTATGGTCGATGTCAAGGTGTTAATGAAACTATTTTCTTTTGGGGGTCTGGATTATGCACCAGCGACGACATTAGTGCTGCCTGGTTTCGAGACCTCAATGTCCACACTATGGCGAGCAACTCTTTTTCGTTGGTCGAGTGGTGTTTTTCCGTTATGCTAAGTGTTCTTGATAAAAATTCTATATTCTCCTGGGATATTACTGCTCCCAATGCGAAATTTGTATGCCTCTTTACTGAAATGTGGATATGCCAACATAACGTCTTCGGAAGCTGATATATTTTTCAATATTATGGTCGATTGGTATCTTTTTAGACATATATTTTGACGAACGTTCTGCCTCCCCTTTCAGAAGCATTGTCAATGGTTTTGCTATTTCGGCATAGTCCCTGATAAAGCGTCTATAATAGTTTGACAGTCCTAAAAATGAACTTAGTTTTTTCAGGGTTTTTGGTGTTGGAAGGTTGTGTATTGCTTCTACTTTTTTTTAGTTATTATGTCTTTATCCCAAATTAGGAAATCCAGAAATTCCACTTCTGTCTTTAGAAATTCGCATTTGTCTAGTTGGACTTTCATATTTTCCCGTTGTAAGGTTTTAAATATGGTGTCTATCTTTTCGTAGTGTTCCATTTCATTTTTCGCAAATATAGTTATGTCGTCCATGTAGACAAAATATATCTTTCTAATATGTTCTCTCAGAATATCGTCTAAAGTATGCTGAAATATAGACGTTGTGTTTCTTAAGCCAAACGGAAATCTTGCGAACTCTTACTTGCCGTTATTTACTGAAAACGCCGTTTTCTGCCTATCGTTTCCTTGAGTGGTATTGAGTGGAACCCACTTTTTAGATCAAGAACCGAAAGGAATCTATTTTTCCCAGTTGAGTGAGAGCATCCTTTATTTCCGGAAATGGGTATATGACAGGTACTGCTTGTTCATTTAATTTTCGTTAGGATATTACCATTCTATACTTCCTTTGACCTGATGCGTTCTATTTTTTTGGAACGATCCAAATCGGAGAGTTATAAAGTGATTGGGAAGGTGAAATTATTCCATGATGTAAGAGTTCTCGTATTAGTTTTTCTGCCTCTTCCTTTACACGTATAAGTAAGGGTAGTATCGATAATATACAGGTTTATCAGTTTTTGTGTGGATCTCGTTTAGTTCGCTAAAAATTAGCCGGTTTCTTTAAATTATTTCCTGTAAACTGTTTTTCTGTTCTTCTGTCAAGTGCTCCGTTCTAATGTCAATAGTGTTTACTGATTATGAGATTTTTTGTTTTATTTTTAATATGCCATTTATTATTATAAAGGATTTGAGTGTTGGCAATAAAAAGAACTTTATTTTGTTAGAATGTTTATCGAATAAGTTTATAAAGGTGTGATGAATTATTTTGGCATGGGTGCTTACTGAACTAGCCAAAAATGATTCTGGGTTTGGTATGGGCTTCTGCACTAGATTTGACTGAATGTACATTTTATTTGATCCGGTGTCCAATAGAAAATTTAAAATATGTATAGCATTTATCATGCACTCAATTTAAGGCAAAGACAAGTTGGTTAATCTAAAAAATGGATATCGTTAAAATCGTTAGCCTCTAATTGATTTGGGGAATTTGGTTCATCTTGCAGGTTTTGATCTATTGTCGGAAGTTTCTCCTGGTTTTCGTAATTAGTCATTTGCTGTTCATAATCATGTTCGTCCTGCTAATTTCCCACGTGAAAATTTCTTTGGATTTACGGAGGGGGTCTTCTTTGTTCAGATTGACTAATTAGTTGTAATCCAAAATATCTATCAATTTGAGCTGGTCGATTCATGTACTTAATTGCTCTTCTTCTCACTGATTGGTCTCTATCCATCGGTTCAGGTCTTGGTTGTTTTTTGGGTTCAGTTGGTCTTGGTGAGGCAAAAGTCAAATTTACGTAAGCTTGAGCGGGTACATAAGAAGGTCTAAGATGTGGATTTGGATAAATTTGTAGTCTTATATGATTGAAGTTTGCTCTTTACTGCATTTGGACAAGTACATAAAAGCGTAAGATATGAGGAAGGTTGGGGCATACATATGTGCTAATTACGGAAAAAAGTTTGTTGGTACCTACTCATACCACGGGTGTTCTGCCTATTGTTGTTAGATTTGGATTGACTGTGCGAGTTTTCGAACTGCGTTCTTGTTAGTTAATTCTCCATGTTTAAGCAGAGCTGTAATGCCTGGTGCAAGTCCCTTGGTTCCTTCATCCATAAATGCAGTGGCATATATCCTTTAAGGCCTGTAATAAAAATGTCTATAGCCTTATGTCGATACTCTATACAAAATAATTTATTTGTAATTAAAGACGGATGAGAATATACTTGTTGATAAAATTTTTGAACCTTATTATTATCTTGAACAAGAGTACTTACTCATCTGATACTCTAGTGCACTAAGGTCCCTTTTATCTGCCTAATGTAACGCAAGACATATTGTTATGCTTTCCCAATGTAAAGGGGTGTTATATGCTTCTAAGGCGGCGTCTGCCGTGGTTAGAATCGCATAATATTTGTCTAAGTCCGTTAAATTATTTCTGAATCACCCTTCTATTCTCTGGTCTTCAAAACTTATGTTTATGCTAGGATCTAAATATTCTATCATCTTCATTCTCCCTATTCACCTCAACTAATGGGCCGCGTTTGGAGGATGGACTTTATTTAGGTCTGGAGGCCTGATTAAGTTTCTTGTATTCAACATAACTTATGAAGGCTACTTCTTATTTGTTATGAAAATTTATTGTATTGCTATTTCTGTTAGAGAGTCACGTATGAATCGCAACAGTTATATTATTATTAAGTAATTATTTATGCTTGGTTTCACTTCTTAATACTAAACCTAAAATATTTGGATATGATATTATTCGCAAGGATTAATATTTGTATCAATAGAATTTTTACTTTAAATATATATTCCTCTTCATTTTATTCAATTGCTTGTTATTATTATTATTTTTAAATTTGCGCTTATAGGAGCATTTCACTTCCAAAAATTATTTGTTAATGAAAAGTTACGATTATATGCATAAGTATTTCACATTCAACAATTATTTTTTTTTTAATAATTTACTATTATATAAAAGTGAAATTCACAAATAATTTTTTAATACTCATTTACGATTATGTAAGTATTTCAAGAATAAAAACTTTGTTGTAGGGTTAATAGTGGCAAGGTACACACTCCTCCCCTCTATCGATTTCAATCTTTAGTTTCTGCAGATATTGTACAAATCGCATCTGTTATACATATATGTAATTATTTTACCTGGTAATGCAAGGTCCTAACTAAAAATGGTTTTTACACACTAAAGTCTACAGTGTGGTCGTCAAATACGTGTATAGAATGTGTGAAAAAGTAGCAAGTACTTCCTTTGACAATTTTAAATTGAAAACAATGTCACTCACGCCGGGAGCTTGTAAAAATTTAAAAATTTTAAAATTTTCAGTACAAATAATTTATTAACTAAGAATGATTGTTTTAATAAAATAAATATATGTCAGTATTTGTATATGCTTTTTTATGTCACTTTTTTCGGAAAGATGTTTTATTTTCAGGGATCGACAATGTTGTTATATGGTGAGGGTGATGGGAAAAGTTTGCTTAACCCTTTCGCTACAAGTTTTTACTGGGTCGATGAAAAATTCTGATTTTTTTTATTTCCACTATTATTGATCCCGGGAGCAATATCCAACATTCAGTTTTTAAAAACATTTACCCTAAACTTGTTTTTTGGAATGTATTCACATGGATACAGGATTCACTAACGGTGAAGAAATATACAATAATTTTATTTTTTATTTCTATATAGAATTTTTGATTTATTGTTAAATTTTTACCTTTTTGGTACATAAAAAGCAATTTGTTTAAAGAAAACAATTAACAATTTTTTTAAACAAAACCATTAACAATTAACCATTTTCTTGTTATAAGCTCATATTATATTTGTTTGTATAATTTGTACACTTTTCTTGTGTTCTGAAATGAATCGAAGTACAAGTTGATGGGGCTTATATCCAGGAATTGACGACACCATTTGGACAGTTGCCCTGTTGGCTGACATAGTAAGACACAAGACTGCGATGCCTGAGGTTCCTAGTTCGTCTCAGTTATCAAATATAGTATCGAATATTTCTGATCTGCATTAGAGCAGGATTGTGTTAATTGTTGTCGGCTTGTCTCAATGACGAAGGCATAGCACTGGTTGCTGAACATTACCGACAGCGATTAACACAGTCATGTACTAAAAGAGCTGGATACAGCAGCACCCTCCTTCGTAGGTATCTGTAGCAAAAAATTCACCGACGAAGTAATAAAAGAAAAAACAGCTATAGAAACCTTTCTATTTTCTAATCTGTACTCCTAGCACTATCTCCTCCCTTCCAATTCCAGCGCAATGCACTGCATATGTGGATACTATTAAAAAAGTTTTAGTTTTAGTTTAGTTTACTTATAAATATTAAAAATACTTTTACAATCAATTACATCTTGAATTATATAACTTTACAAACGAATGAATTTTTAATTACATTAAAACAAAAATTTAAATTTACAAAAAAACAAATAAAACAAAATTTTTAAATATACATATGTTTAATTACTTGAAAATATTATATGTTAAATTTAACAAAATTTGATATTTTTTTTTCTATAACTATTGATATTTTGCTCGTTTTTTATATCCCTTGGAAGATTGTTATACAATTGCAATCCCTTATAAAATAGATTTCTTTGCATTGCTGTTGTATTTACCCTCTCAATTCTGAAGTTGTTGGTATTTCTTAGGCTATATGGCTGTACTTCTCCTACGTACGATATTTGTTCTATTAAATATTCTGGTGCTTCACCTCTTTTTATTTTTTGGATAAAAATTAATGTGTTAAACACTATTCTCTGTTTTACATTCAACCATTTCATTGCTTGTAGCATAAAGTTAATACTTGTGTATCTGTTGCATTTCAGGATAGATCGTATTGCTTTATTTTGAAGCTTCTGCAGGCCCTCGATTTGTTGTGTAGTGCAGCATGAATATAGAATTGTGGAACAATATTCGGTTTAATTATCGAATTATACATATTTATTGCCGTAGTGGTGGATACTTGTTTCCTTGTCCTTTTAAAAAAATAATTTTTTTACCAACCTTTTTACACACATAGTCCAAGTGCGGTTTAAATTTAAGTTCTTTGTCAATTACTAATCCTAAATATTTGATTTCTTTTACCTTTTCAATTGCTTGATTGTTTATTTTAAAAATCATGCCACTTTCTGTCTTTATTTCCATTAGTTTTGTTTTGTTCTCATTTAATTTAAGTTTATTCATATTTAACCATGAATTTCTATTTTCCATATCCTCCCTTAAGTCAACGTAACATTTTTGATAGGTTTCTCCTTCAGCAAAAACTAGCGTGTCATCTGCATACATAATTGTTTTACATTTTTCCAAAACAATTGGTAGATCGTTAATATATATTATAAACAGTAAAGCTCCCAAAATTTACCCTTGGGGCACTCATATTCATTGATTAATGATTTTGACTGTACTGTATTTACCTTAGTAATCTGTTTCCTTTCAGTGAGGTATGTTTGAAACCATTTTAGTTCGATATCTCTAATACCGTAACTATACAGTTCTTGGAGAATAATTTCTCTATCTATTGTTTCAAACGCTCTCTTGAAATCAAGGAACAAGACAACTATTTTGTATGACTATAATTTTTTTCCACTTGTCTACTACATAATTAACTGCCGTTTCCCATGAAATTTTTTCTAAATCCCGACTGGTATTTAGACAGTAAATTTTCGGTTTCCAAATACTGTTCTAGTTGTTCTTTAACTACTTTCTCTATAAGTTTCTCACATGTTTTTAACGCATTATATATATATATATATATATATATATATATATATATATACATATATATATATAAACATACATATATATATATATATAATTATATATATATATATATATGTATATATATATATATATATATATATATATATATATA
Source organism: Linnaemya vulpina (assembly GCA_963675445.1). Lineage (NCBI taxonomy): Eukaryota > Metazoa > Arthropoda > Insecta > Diptera > Tachinidae > Linnaemya > Linnaemya vulpina. The sequence goes on along the minus strand of OY776279.1, from coordinate 45,318,486 downwards.
AACATATATATATATATATATATATATATATATATATATATATACATATATATATTATCGGATCTTTCTGCACGGTAGTCGAAACTTCCACGACCTTCGTTATTTATTATATATTTTATTTTATCGAATCTATAAATTTCGTAAGAATTCTGCAATTTCATAATCTTTCATATATCTTGGTATTTTTAGGTTATTGACTTCTATCTGACCAGAACTAAAGAATATGTCTGCATTAGAATAGCATCAACAGTAACATGATTTAGTTTGATATATCTTCACTCTTCAAATACACCATTCAAGTTTGTATCCTCTTTATATACACCATTCTATGTATGGATACATAGAATTTAAAAAAAAATCCTGGTGACTATATTAATCCGCAAACAAACAAAAAAAAAATTATAATTGAAGTAATTACTCTATTAAGAGTTGTATCTTATTTTCTATACTATTCCTATGAGCGCGATTATGTTCCTTAAGTATCTCAGTTTCTTGATCCTGTTCATTTCGTAAGTCGGTCATTATGGTTCTAGAGTACTTAAATTTGTATTGAGTGAAGTTATCTCTGTAAATCTCCTGCAGTTTCCCTAAGATTTCGTCCTATGCGTTTATGCAGTTGGTTCCTGAAGGGTTCAGATATTTTTTCAAAAGTTGGGTAAGGGATTCTATTGATATATCGGGGTCATTATTTCTGTGTCTATGATAAGTGGGCAAAAAAATTTGAAAATTTTAAAGTGGTTGGCTTTCTTGATATGGGATGAATATCTGGTCTTAAAAGCGTTAATAGGGGCGTCGGTGTATTGTATTAGGCTCTCGAATGAACTGTCATCACTGTGTATGGTCGATGTCAAGGTGTTAATGAAACTATTTTCTTTTGGGGGTCTGGATAATGCATCAGCGATGACATTAGTGCTGCCTGTCTTCGAGACTTCAATGTCCACACTATGGCGAGCAACTCTTTTTCGTTGGTCGAGTAGTGCTTTTCCGTTTTGCTAAGTGTTCTTGATAAAAATTCTATTGGTGTGTTCTCCTGGGATATTACTGCTCCCCTTTCAGAAGCATTTTCAATGGGTTTGCTATTTCGGCATATTCCCTGATAAAGCGTCTATAATCGTTTGACAGTCCTAAAAATTAACTTAGTTTTTTCAGGGTTTTTGGTGTTGGAAGGTTTTGTATTGCTTCTACTTTTTTTTTAATTATTATGTCTTTGTCCCAAATTAGGAAATCCAGAAATTCCACTTCTGTCTTTAGAAATTCGCATTTGTCTAGTTGGACTTTCATATTTGCCCGTTCTAAGGTTTTAAATATGGTGTCTATCTTTTCATAGTGTTCCATTTCATTTTTCGCAATTATAATTATGTCGTCCATGTAGACAAAATATATCTTTCCAATATGGTCTCTCAGAATATCGTCTAAAGTATGCTGAAATATAGACGTTGCGCTTCTTAAGCCAAACGGAAATCTTGCGAACTCTTACTTGCCGTTATTCACTGAAAACGCCGTTTTCTGCCTATCGTTTCCTTGAGTGGTATTGAGTGGAACCCACTTTTTAGATCAAGAACCCAAAAGAATCTATTTTTCCCAGTTGAGTGAGAACATCCTTTATTTCCGGAAATGGGTATATGTCATGTACTGCTTGTTCATTTAATTTTCGGTAGGCTATTACCATTCTATACTTCCTCTACATTTTATTTGATCCGGTGTCCAATAGGAAACTTAAAATATGTATAGCATATATCATGCACTCAATATAAGGGGAGGACAAGTTGTTTAATCTAAAACATGGATATCGTTAAAATCGTTAGCCTCTAATTGCTTTGGGGAATTTGGTTCATCTTGCAGGTTTTCATCTATTGTCGGAAGTATCTTCTAGTTCTCGTAAGTAGTCATTTGCTGTTCATAATCATGTTCGTCCTGCTAATTTTTTACATGAAAATTTCTTTGGGTTTGTTTAGATTGACTAATTATTTGTAATCCAAAAAATCTATCAATTTGAGCGGGTCGATTCATGTACTTAATTGCTCTTGTTCTAACTGATTGGTCTCTGTCCATCGGTTCGGGTCTTGGTTGTAGTTTGGGTTCAGTTGGTCTTGGTGAGGCAAAAGTCAAATTTACGTAAGCTTGAGCGGGTACATAAGAAGGTCTAAGATGTGGATTTGGATAAATTTGTAGTCTTATATGATTGAAGTTTGCTCTTTACTGCATTTGGACAAGTACATAAAAGTGTAAGATATGAGGAAGGTTGGGGCATACATATGTGCTAATTGCGGAAAAAAGTTTGTTGGTACCTACTTATACCACGGGTGTTCTGCCTATTATTGTTAGATTTGGATTGATTGTGCGAGTTTTCGAACTGTGTTCTTGTTAGTTAACTCTCCATGTTTAAGCAGAGGTGTAATGCCTGGGGTAAGTCCCTTGGTTCCTTCATGCATAAATGCAGTGGCATATATCCTTTAAGGCCTCGAATAAAAATGTCTAGAGCCTTATCTCGATACTCTATACAACATAATTTATTTGTAATTAAAATGTTTGAACATTATAATTACCTTGAACAAGAGTACTTACTCATCTGATACTCTAGTGCACTAAGGTCCCTTTTATCTGCCTAATGTAACGCAAGACATATTGTTATGCTTTCCCAATGTAAAGGGGTGTTATATGCTTCTAAAGCGGCGTCTGCCGTGGTTAGAATCGCATAATATTTGTCTAAATCCGTTAAATTATTTCTGAATCTCCCTTCTATTCCCTGGTCCTCAAAACTTATGTTTATGCTAGGATCTAAATATTCTATCATCTTCATTCTCCCTATTCACCTCAACTACTGGGCCGCGTTTGGAGGATGGACTTTATTTAGGTCTGGAGGCCTGATTAAGTTTCTTGGATTCAACATAATTTATGAAGGCTACTTCTTATTTGTTATGAAAATTTATTGTATTGCTATTGCTGTTAGAGAGTCACGCATGAATCGCAACTGTTGTTATTTTATTATTATTAAGTAATGATTTATGCTTGGTTTCACTTCTTAATACGAAACCTAAAATATTTGGATATGATATTATTCGCAAGGATTAATATTTTGATCAATAGAATTTTTACTTTAAATATATATTCCTCTTAATTTCATTCAATTGCTTGTTATTATTATTATTTTTAAATTTGCGCTTATAGGAGCATTTCACTTCCAAAAATTATTTGTTAATAAAAATTTACGATTATATACATAAGTATTTCACCTTCAACAATTATTTTTTTATAATAATTTATTATTATATAAATATTTTACTTTCAAAAATAATTTTTTAATAATCATTTACGGTTATATAAGTATTTCAAGAATAAAATTTATAATTGCTACATTTTTTTTATTATTTCATTTTTATAATAAAAACTTAATATCTTGGTAACTATTCTTGCATTAAGATAACGGCTTTAATAGTAAAGACGGCAGTCCGAACTGTTCCTTTTCCGAATTCCTCAAACTAATGGTGTCAGCAACATCACTCTGGGCTTTCCTCTGATGGATTTTTTTCGATCTTCTCTTTTTGTTATCTAACCTGTGGGGTGCTTTACCAATTCCTTGCTCTGTAGCCTGTGGGGTACTTTTGCTTGAAGTCCTTTCTTGGAATTCCTTTTAGTTACAGCCTATGGGGTGTTTTTATTAAAAGGTTATTCCTTCTAACATTGGGCGCCAATTAAGATAATTTTAATTTAATTTATTTAAAAAATATATATTATTTATTTATTACTGTTCACCACAAAAAGAATATTAAGACTGATTCTTATTTCTACTTTTAAGCTTACAGTTTCGTTTAATAAAATATGCTTATCAATAATATTGATACGTTTTTTTAACCGTGTGCAATGAAGTTTCTTACCGTCTGAAAATATGTCAGCAGGTTCAGCAGAAGTTCAGCAACCTCATATAAGTCAGCGAATAAATGTTTTTTATATTAACATATATCAATGGTTTTTACCATAATTAGTTGTGATATGTTCCTTATTAGACGCAGTTGTGAATATAAACATGTATATTATGCCCAAGAATTTCCGGAAAAAAGCTATTTTACCCTTAATAGTAAGGATAAATTATATTTAAAACTGAAGTACTTTTCCATCTGAAATTCATCTTTCATAAAAGTGATTTGGTTAAAAAAAATACTTTAAAAATTAGCACACTAGCAAATCCATTTGTAGGAGATTTTTCGAAGTTAGGAAAATACTTCACTGTATTATTTTTCTTATAAAATTTTATTTAAAATTCATTTAGTTTTAATTGTATAAAGCATACAGTTTTAATTGCTTAACTTAGTTTTACTTTACATACATACATATTCACTTTAATATATATGTATAAATGATTAAATACAAAATAATAGCAAAGCAAAAATGATCTGTATATTACGATGGTTAAAGCAGAATTAAAATATCAAAATCAATTGTTTATTGACGACAAGTATGTGTTTTTTTTACAGATCAAACCTTTTATTTCAGCAGCAGAGGTATACATATTTTATTATTTATTGCTTGTGTTAACGGGAAGATTTTTTTAAATTTACTATTTACCTATTGATTGGTTTTTTTCTATAGACTTGTATATTCATTTCCATTGAATTTAGTGCTCTTTAGTGGAGACTTTTCGCAAATAATTTATATACAAATTTAAGTTTGGGGAAGTACCCAAACACCATTATTGCTCAAAAAATATTTCACGTTGTATCAGAAAAATTGCTCTATTGCTCACGATCGGATCGTACCGGGTATACATTGGAGTATAAGTGTGTAGAGGACACCTTGGACCATAAGTCTCTTTACAAACCTTAAAAGTTATGTTCTATTAAGTACAAGAAGGAAAATTTCGAACTTTCATTTCGAACATTCATATCCCAAGGCATGAAATAGGTTCAATTTTCAAATACGCAAGAAAATAATCGGTTTTTGGTGTTAATTTTGCGTCGAGAAATAGGTGTAAGCTTCCCAGCTCTGGAACCGTCCTAAAATAAAAAAAACATTATATGTATAATAATATGAAATATATTTGTTAGGTAGTTAAACAATTTCTATATGCATTTCATTGGCGCTTTTACCAAATCATCAGTATACCACAGTTTTGAAAATTTTCAAACTTCTCATCTTATCAAAAGACTTTTATAAACCATTTGAGAATTTATTTGAAAGCTCAAAAATTAAAAAAAATAAGTAAAAGTGCTATATTCGGCTGTGCCGAATCTTATATACCCTTCACTAACGTACGTCTGCTTTCAAACTTATAAAATAGTTTCAGTTAGCAAAAAAATAAAAACAACTTCAGTTGCGTTTTTTGGTTACTTAAAAAAAATATTCCAAATTTCCCACCCTTGGAAAAGAAATTTTAATTTTTAAAATTTTTTTAGCAATAGAAGTCCTCATAATGTGTAAACCGGTTTTATTTAAGCAAAAGTACAAATTTTTAACCATTTTGGTAACGTTCATGTTATACAAAATATTGCAGTATCCAACCCTGGAATCAAAATTTTAATTTTTTTTTTAAATTTTTAATACCAATTTTGTTTTGCCGTAATAAAAAATAATTTTGACTTAGAAAAAAACGACATTAATTGATTTTTGGTTATGTATTTTATAAAAAAATTTTAAATTTCGGAACCCTCGATGGGAACTTTAAATTTTTAAATTTATTTTTAATCGATGCACATCTTAATGATATCAAAAATGGATTTATTTAAGAAAAACTTAAAATTTTTAAACATTTTAGTTAATATATGTACCACAAAATACCGAATGTACTAAAAAAAAAAATTAAATTTCCCACCCCTGGAGACGAAAATTAAATTTTTTTAAATCATGTTTTACCAATACAAGTCTTTATGATGTATAAAGCGGTTTTATATAAGAAGAACTAAAATTTGTAGCAATTTTTGTCACTTTCATGTACTACAAAACATTGCAGTATCCAGCACTGGAAACGAAATTTTGATTTTTTTAAATTTTTAATACCAAATTTGTTTTGCCAGAATAAAAAATTATTTTAACCAAGAAGAAACGACGTTAATTGATTTTTGGTTATGTTATTGTATTAAAAAATTCAAATTTCCTAACCCTGGATGGGAACTTTAAATTTAAAAATATTTTTTCATCCATACAAATTTTCATGTTACCAAAAACGGTTTTATTTAAGAAAAACTTAACATATTTATATATTTTAGTCATTATATGTACCACAAAATACCGAATGTGAAAAAATATTTCAATTTCCGATCCCTGGCAGCGAAAATTAAAACTTTTTAAACTTATTTTTTACCCATACAAGTCTTTATGATGTATAAAGTGGTTTTATTTAAGAAAAACTACAAATTTGTAACCATTTCTATCACTTTCTTGTACTACAATATATATCAGTTTTCGAGCCCTGGATTCGAAATTTGTTTTTTTTTTAATTTTGATACCAATTCTGTTTTACCAGGACAAAAAATAATTTTAACCAGGATAAAACGACGTTAGTTGATTTTTAGTTATATTAATGTACAAAAAATATTAAAATTTTCTAACCCTGGATAAGAATTTTAAATTAAAAAATTTTTTTTTTCCATCTATGAAAATAAAAATCTATGAAATAACAAGTAATTTTAACCAGGAAAAACGACGTCAGTTGATTTTTGGTTAGTTTATTGTATAAAAAAATTTGAATTTTCTCAAAATTTTTTAATTTTTTTTTCATCGATGCAAATCTTCATTACACCAAAAACGGTTTTATTTAAGAAAAACTTAAAATTTTTAAACATTTTAGTTATGATATGTACCACAAAATACCGAATGTACCAAAAAAAAAAAATTTAATTTCCCATCCCTGGAATTTTTTTTTTTTTTTTTTTAGTTTTAAATGGAAAATTGAGGAGTCCCAAGGCATGAAATAGGTTCAATTTTCAAATACGCAAGAAAATAATCGGTTTTTGGTGTTAATTTTGCGTCGAGAAATAGGTGTAAGCTTCCCAGCTCTGGAACCGTCCTTCCGATTTTTCTGAATTTCAACACCACTCTAAGTTAGCTCACTTCCAATCGATCAGTCCAAGAACGAAGTCTCTAGCTCTTCTGGGGGCTTGGGAAAACCACGTACAGACAGACGGAAAGACGGACATCGCTCAATCGTCATCGCTATTCATAAGGATCCGAAATATATATACTTTATGGGGTCGCATATTGATATCGAAGAAATTACACACGGAATGACAAACCCTTATATACCCTTTCACATTTTTGTGAAGGGTATAAAAATTATATTATAATTAGTGTAGTGGCTGCTTAACCACTCAACAAATACATTTCATATTAATATAATACGATGACAAAAATGTTTCTGATTCCTAAGATTAGCTATCTTTTCAACGGATCCTGGTCTGTGAAAACTGTGACGTATCTGCCAAGTAAATATGTCGTAAAAGTAAATCAACCTTAAAAATGCTTATATTTCCTTGATATATTTTACTTCGTTTCCAATCACTGTGTTCCCAGATAAAAAAGATTCCTCTATGTAGGAAACTTTTTGAAGTATGACTTGAGTTTGTATACTTTTAAAATATCTATTACCTCCTTTAGCCGAAAATTATGGTTCGTTAAGTTCTTCCATAAAATACTATATCGTGCAGGTATATAAAATAGTCGACTTTCCTTAGACTGGTTAATATAAAATCTATATTCTTTGGAAAGTGACTGGATCTCCTGTTAAACCAAAAAGTATATGATTGAACTCGAAATGGTCCGAATTCGTACTAAAAGCTGTTGTATTCTTGTTGACAATTCTATTTTGTACTTTTTCGGGTTCTCATATATCAATCTTATATTTTCCTTTATACTTATTTTTAAGTCATAGGTGCTTAAGACGGGCACAAATGTGGTTCCTTCTTTGACTGACGTTAATGTTCTTCCTATAAAAAAAAACCCTGGCAAAATTTCTAATTTATTCATTAAAATTTTTTCTTTAGCTATTGTTACCACTACCGATATTACTGCCTTTAAACGTCCTTGGTAGATAAATTTTGGGTTATATAGACCTGGGTGTAAATGTAGCGCTAAGCCTTCAGCTTTTATCAAGCTAGTGTCTCCTACTGTATCTACCAGTAAGGATAATATTTTGGATTTATACATTATTCCGTGTTCTGTAAGTGTTGATGTTTTACTCCAATTTATTATTCTGTTAATTTTTTTGCTTTCTACATGACATTTTTCACCTGCAAGTATTTAATTGGTATATGTTAGCTCCTACAAGTTTCTCAATCGTAAGTATATTATTTTGGAATAATTTTCTGAAAAGTACACATAAAATTTCGACATAGCAGTCTAATATATTTCCAAATATAATTGATTTTTATTATATATGAATAATGTAAAAATTTCTCATATAAAATATTCAACATAAAATCGTTTAATAAAGTAATTTAGTCAAATAAAAGTCGTAGATAACCAATAACTACAATACTGCTGAAAATGTGTAAGTAAATATATATTCCAGACGTCGGTGAAGGATATATAAGATTTCATTATATCTGATAATTTTATATAAGATTTGCTCGAAACAGGGCGACTACAACTATTTCAAGTGAAAACTCTAAGTATAACGGTTATTGTATAGATACGATTTTATAGTTAGTGTTGCAATAAAATTAATAACAACTCATTTGGATGTTAAAGTTTTCAATAATTCGGCATAACCAAAATCGGTTTTCGAATAATTTCAAAATTTAATTAGTAAAAACCGATGATTAATTACTGTTTTGACATAGTAAACTTTTCTATCCATTTAAATATAGAAAATTATTAGAAAATAATTCAATACTCTTTTCGCATTACGGAAAGTATAAATTTTTAATGTGTACATATCACTCAATTGCTCAATTTAGTACATATTTCGGTCATTTTAGTACATATATTAAAATTTCATAGTGCTTTTATAAATGGTTCATTAAAAAATAAATTAGAATCAATAAACGAAAAAATATTTTTATAATATTATGTAGTTTATTGTGTATGTATAAACTTTCCAGATAAAGAACTTGCATCCGTAAACTGGAAAGTAAAATAAATTAGGATTATTTCGTGGCGAACATACTAAGCCTCCGTCTCATCCACCACGTTAGTTGCGTTTTTTGATAATCTTAATTTGCAATTTTTCGCTTGTATAACAATATGTAAGAAATCTTAAGCAATTGAAAAATAAATTTTGCACTAATTGTTATTGTGTCAAAATTCTTTCGAAATATAATCAATGTTATCATCAGGGCAAGTTTTTCAAGCATTTTGCTGGAAAAGCTTGATTTCGCTTATTTTGTACCTTTTTTTGCAAAATTGCTTTATTTGATACACTCTTCTTGAATTTGCTTATAATGCAATTTGGCAGCCCTTGAAAATAATTTTTGAGTCTTTCTGTTGCAAATAAAAAGCAAAAGTGTGTTTGTCCTTTTCTCACACATGCAATTTTCTATTCTTTAACTCTTGACATTGCTAGCATTTGTTAATGTGTAGTTGTGCTTCTGAAAAAAGCAGTTAGTTTCTGGTTAACTATTGTAATTTATTTAAACTGTGAACAATTTTCTGTGTAACCAAAAATGCCTAAGGAAACTAAAAAAGAATTTAATGCTCGTATTGTAAGAGAATATCCAGGAGTGTTTAAGGCTGATAGTTCAATTCTTTTTTGTGTGCTTTGCAATTGTACAATTTCTGGATGCAAAGTATATAACGTTCAGCAGCATTTAGGAACGGCTAAACACAAAAAGTTCCATGAAAAAACTCAAACAACTCCTTCACAATCATTGTTGAAAAGTTACTCAAATCACCCGAGTATAAACCAATTTAGCATGGAATTATGCCAAACATTTTTGGCAGCAAATATTCCATTACATAAAATAAATAATTCAGACGTTAAATCTTTCTTGGAAAAGTATACAAAACATTCTGTACCATCTGAGACAGTTCTACGAAATAAATATGTACCCACACTTTATGAAAAGTATAATAAGAAACTGCAATCGAAAGCTTTTAATGAAAAAATCTGGGTTTCTTTAGATGAAACAACTGATAGTCAAAAACGCCTGGTTGCAAACTTTGTTTTTGGCATATTGGATGAAACAGAAAAGTCTTATCTTCTTAATTTGGCACACGTCGAAAGAGCTAACAGTAGCTCTATGGTAGCTTTTTTTACAGATAGCTTGCAATTATTATGGCCCAATAGTATGTATTAATACAGTTCAAATTTCATGATCAGGTTCTAGTTTAAAAATATTTTTTATATAAACAGGTATTGAATATAAAAACGTTATGTTGGTTGTTACTGACGCGGCACCGTATATGGTTTCTACAATGAAATCATTAAAAATTTTATACCCGCAGATGCTTCACGTTACGTGCCTATCTCATGGACTGCATAGAGTTGCAGATTTCATACGGTTTCACTTCGTAGATGTAAACTCCCTTATTTCAAATTGCAAAGCTGTTTTTCTTAAGGTATGTAATACATACATACATACTATGTGTGGTATATATGTACATATGTATATATACTATACTATGTATATTTTTAATATGCTTAAAATAATTTTAATTCAATCATGAATCTCTAGGCACCATCTCGGATTGGTTTATTGCACGATATGTATCCAAATATATCCGACCCCCCGCTCCTTGTATAACTAGATGGAGTACTTGGCTCAAAGCTGCTATTTATTATTGTGACAACTATACATAAACTTACAATGTGTTAAATGCACTTTCCGATGATGATGCGGAATCAATATGTAAACCAAAAACTCTATTTAAAAATGAATCTTTAAAATCTGATCATGCGTACATAAAATGTAATTTCGAATGTATTTGCCGAAGTATAATCAAAGAGGACTTTCTTTAAAAGAAAGCTTGTCCATCATAGAAGAAGTGGAAGAAAAGATGAAAAATCTTGAAAACAAAATATTTTTTGAAAAGTTCAATAAAGTTATGAATCGAATGAATTAATTTTAATTCATAATTAAACTTAATTATGAATTAAAATTAAAAATAATATTTTTCTAAACAAAAGCGAAGCTGATGAATACATTGATTCGCTATCTCCAAGCGAATTATTGTTGTTTAAGTTCGCTCCTACTACATCCAATGATGTAGAAAGAATTTTTTCAATATATTCTACAGTTTTATGCGATAATCGAAGATCTTTCCTTTTTGAAAATCTAAAAAAACATATGATTGTGCTTTGTAATCAAAAATTATTTCAGTAAAATAAATAAAAAGTGGTTACATTGTTTAATTTTTGGAAGCTTATTTGAGCTTTTTTTGCTTATTCTTGGGCTTATTTTGTGTTTATTTTGCGCTTTTTTGCTTGCTTTTTTTCTTTAATCTTGTGCATATTTGAACTTGCCCTGGTTATCATATTATCAGTTAGGAAGGGAATTCTGTAATGCCATATTGACAGGAGAACATTGTTTATTATGGATAAACATAATGTAAAAATCATTGCACATATTCAAAACTGACGCCAGACAAAACGATAAATATTGTTTTATGGTAAAACTAAATGTGCATGTTTGTTTGCATAAACATTCTTGTCGCGACATTATATTTCAATACCAAACATTGCCAACGTGACAAGAATGTTTCCCCAAAGATTATTTGTAAGTAGATGATAAGAAAATGCTTATTATGATGCAAACCTTAGATTAAACTTTAGTTTTTAAAAATCCCAAATAATGGCTGGTTGTTTCTCTTGTAATTGGCGCAGTCGGTAGGATTTAATTTCTAAAGAAATTAATAAAAAGAACCAAAGTGACTTAATTTCTAAAGAAATAAAAAAAAAATTTGATGTCAAAGAATTTATATAATTGAACCGAAATAAAGAAGAACTAAAAAATAAACAAAGAGTGCATTAGATATTGAAAAATTTTCAAATAAGTAAAAAGAAAAGATACATTATTAAAAAATATATGAGATTAAAAACTCTCTTACAAGTTTTTTTAATATAATCACTTAAAAAATATTTTTTGAACTATTTTACAAAATAAATCAAAATGAATGTCGAAGACTTTCAATCGAGAATCGAACAACTCGAATGCCTGATTTTAAAAAAGGAAGCAGTAATCAAAGATCAACAGCAACAGTAGTTGCAATTCCAAAATAATCTGGCTGAACATGTCCAGCTTATCCAACGCCAAAAGTTGGAGTACGAAAATCAATTGCTACAAACAATTCAATTGCAATTCGGATTAGCATCCCATCAACAACAACATCAGCAACAGCTTGATAGAAGAGTACAATTGTAACGGTATCTTTGTGGACTTGACCCAAATCAGGTTATGAACCAATTCCATCAAAAAAGAGCTTTGGGAGAGGTCAACATCTTTCACTTTTCATAAGGTTAGTGGAGAATACAATGCGTTTATGTTGCCAAAACTATGAATTGCTGGACTACGGCACAACTATAATAAAAACCGGAAAATAGTACTTGGGACAACTAAAGAAGGATTTTGGACCCAAAAAAAGTTACGCTGAGATATTCAATTAAATAAGAAATGTTAAAGTTAAAAACTTTAGAGAACTTTGCAATATATTCCTAGGAAATATATTTCATTGAACTCAATGAAATATATTCATTGGACGAACAAGGACCACCACAATTATACGATCCACAAAATATATAGAGAGACCTATTGGAAGTATTCATAACAGAAATTGACGGAAAATTTAGGGCCTGTATTATTGAGCAAGACACCGATTTTTTATAATTTTATTAGACGACAGTGGAACTATATTATTATAGGCATGGGAAGGCAAAACAACAACCTTATAAAAAATATTACGGCAGTCTAAACAAATTATTATGATAAACACTACCTGAATAACTATAACAACAAACAAAACTTTAATAAAATATATATGGAGAAATTAATCTTCATTGGTTAAGAGCTTGCCTACTCTAATGGAAATGGGAAACTTGGAGGATAGTACAGAATATAATTAAAATTACCCTTGATTGCAATCACTTTAGGAAAAACATTGTAAGGTGTCCCATTCACAATGGAGCTGAAACTAGTATAATAGCATCTAATCTCTTTATTGGAGAGTTTTTTGAAACAGTATTAAACAAGCCTTTTAAATTCCGTACATTAAACGGTATAAACACTACTTCGATTGGCCTAATAACACTATTTCCGAAAGAATTTAAGCAGTATGGGACACTTTCATGGAAAGTAATCAGAGTGACAGGACGAAGCTATGATGCTTTTATTGGTCTTAATTTGCTAATACCACTTTGTGCAAGGATAAATTTGGAAAATAGATTTATAGACATATCAGGAAATAATATATTTTTTGAGGAGGAATCTCCTTATAATATTAACACAATTCAATCAATTCTACATACTACATTTAACGAAATGACTAAATTTAACCTAAATCAGGAAAAATCGAAAGCGGAAGATATTCTACTAAAATATCAAGATTTATTTTACAAAGTTGGAAATGTGTTGACTTCCACACATGAAGTAGTGCATGACATCCCTACATCTGTGGGTAAACCTTTGTTCTCAAGTATGTATAGATACCCACAAATACATGAGGCGGAAGTGCAAAAGCAAGTGGAAAAAGCCCAATACTTTTCAATCCTCAATCTTGCAAATGGTTTTCATCAGATTTTGGTGAAAGATAAAGATAGAGAGAAAACGGCCTGTTAGACCACATTTGGATATTACGAGTTTGTTCGTATGCCATTTGGGTTGAAAAATGCCCCTCCTACCTTTCAAAAACTTATGAATTCCGTCTTAAGAGAATACATAAACAAAACATGTATCGTCTATCTTGACTACACTCTAATTTTTAGCACATCTTTAAATGAGCACTTAATTAACCTAGAAAAATTCCTGAAGTGGCTCCGAGAAACCAAATTAAAAATACAAATTGAAAAGTGTAATTTTTTACAAAAATATACAGATTTTCTTGGTCACATTTTGACACAAGATGGAATTAAACCCAATCCCAAGAAAGTCAAAAATATCAAGAATCTGCAATTCCCAGATACCCAGAAAAAAAATCAAGTCATTTATAGGTATGACGGGGTTTTACAGAAAATTCATTAAAGACTACAAAAATTGCATATCCAATGCCAATGTATTAAAAAAAAACGCAAAAGTAAATGTACATGATCCAAATTTCACAGCAACCTTTCAAAAACTAAAAAACATTCTCATTAATCCGCCAATTTTAAGATATCCAAATTTCAATAAAATATTTAAACTAATAATTGAAGCTAGCAATTTTGCATTTGGTCCTGTTACGTCTCAAGAACAATGCATGTTCATGAAAGAAACTATTCGACTATTGAAAAAATTACTAGCAGTACTGATCATCAACCACTAAAGTGGTTGCAAGCAAAAAATAATGGAAAAGATATAAGTCCCAGACTCCAAAGTTGGCTAGTATATTTAATGGACTATAACGCTAAAATCATTATTACATTAAAAGTAAAAAAAATCACATTCCTGAGCTGCATAGAAAGTACTGATAATAAGGACTTAGACGACATAGTAAGTGCTAATGCGGAGGAAAATTCATGAAATTCAGAAGAATATATTCCAGTATTGGACACGGTTGTCAACAGATTTAAAATACAATTAGTAATAGCAGTAAATAAGGACTCTGAGATTGAACAGGTCTTTCATAATAAGAGAAAATACTTGGATCAATCAGATTTGAGTTTCCAAAGTCTAAGTAATATACTTAATAAATATTCATTAAAAGATCGTATAGCACTTCTTTCTATAGTAGACGAAAATACTTATGGCGAATTAAAAACTTGATTAAAATGCTGCAACATCAAACATGTTCTTATTTTGCCAGAGATATAATAAATCAAGAGGAATTGGAAAAGCAAAAATCTTTATATCATAAGAATGAAGTTAGACACTCAGGTATCTTCCCGACTTATGAAGGTATGAAACATAGGATATATAATCCTAAGCTAAGAAGCAATATACATAAAATAAGAAACAATTGTAATCTTTGTTCATCTGCGAAATATGATAGATACCCGATAAGGGCAAAATTTTATCATACTAAAACTCCACTTTACTACAAATGAAATAGTTCATGTAGATACATACGCAAATTGCCGCCAATCATTCATAATATTTATGGATAAGTTTTCGAAACATGCTATACATTTCCATCTTCCAGATAGAAATAATCGAACTATTGTAAAAAAAATAAGTTCTTAGATGAGGAAAACATAGAGTACCTGCAACAAAACCTAATAGCCATTCCGGGAATTCAGACATTGAAAGGCTGAACAATACAACTTCGACATTGAAAGGCTGAACAATACAACCTCGGAAAAATAAGAGTATTGAATCTTGAAGACAAAGTTGCAATTGTAGACCAAATGGTTAAAGCTATAGGGTTTTATAACAGTACCTTCCATTCTACAATTAAGTACCCCTACTGAAGTAGAGCAACATCGAATCGATCACAATACTATACGGAATCGAATAGAAAATATGAAATGCAGAATACAAACACGAACAAAATGCAAATCACGAAAATTACATTGAACATAGACAAGAAGGATACATAAAAAATTACGAAAGCGTCCGACACAAAGAAGTGCCTAAATTTATTTAAAAAAATCATAATGACGTTCATGTTAATAGTAATAAACGTATTTTTAAATTTGCATATTCTGATGACCCTATTTCTAACCATAATACAAATATTTCCAACTCAGAGCCTACTAATGTCAACCCCAATAACTAGCAAAGTGGAATTTATAAATATGAGAATAAAAACTGTATAAATCGTGAACTAAATCATTACTGTACTTCACACGATAAATCGCAATGATTTTATGGATGCTATAGAAATTATAGAGTCCAATAAAAAATATATGGAAATTTCTCCGAATATTTTAATTAAAAAGCATATTCAAATATTAAAATCAAGAATAAGATCAATAACTCCCATAAAAATAAACCGCAGAATAAAGAGGGTCTTAATGAATTTCGTGAGCTCGATCCAAAAGTTTCTATATGGAACAATGGACAACGAAGACAGGAACGACATTCTAAGCCATTTGGACGTAATTACCACAAATAGCCACTACGCTATAGAAGGTTTGAACAAGCAAATTGTAATCAACGAACACATTCAAGACAGCATTAACTTAATAAAATCGAAAATTTTTTCTGATCGAAATTTAACTAAGAGAGTTTTCTCTGAAATAAAATCGAAATATGATAAGCTTGCAAAACATCTTTTAAGTTCTGACATATTTTTAAGCTAAAGTTTATCGAAGACAGAATAGACGAGATACAAAAGTACCATGTCCGCAAAGAACCATGTCCTACATCCCAGTATACCAACTCCGGACGATATTAACGAATATGAAATTGACTTCTTCAAATTGAATTAATAAAACTGGACATTTTATACTACAAAAATGATTTGATCGTTATCGATCAAATACCTATAAACTACGTCACAGCTGATTCAAAACTAGTTCTACCTATACCAAATTCCAATTTGTTTAAATTGATTCCAACAAAGAATTTTTTATAACTGTTAATAATGTAACGTATAAATATGAAGGAAATAAATCACTGAAATATCTGGAAAGAAGTTCAAGCTGTACTTTACATTCTACAATATGAGTAAAGTATAATAAATTTAGTCTAATTGCAATTGATAACGAAACTGTAGTTGTTAAAAATGCTAAGAAGAAAGAAGTTATACAGAATTGTGATGATCGAGATGTAATGCTAAATGGCAACTATATATTATCTTTCTATGATTGTGAAATAAAAACAGATACTTACACTTATATAAATAAGAAATACATTGTATTTGATAAATTTGTGTATGACAACGATAAGATATATAATTTCACTGAAAGTACACATTTAAACTATAAAACAATAAAATGACACTTTTCATAATTCGAGCTAAATAAAAGAATCAAAATTTCATAAAAATGTAACCTATGGAATAAGTTTATCGGCAATGATTTTGGTATCAATAGTGTATTGGTCTTCCTATTAATGTGATTCCTATTAAGATTAAAATTAATGAGGCCTCTCCTTAAATAAAAGAAATCATTCAAAAATATGAAGAAAAGGATTAATTAAATTTTAAATATATATGCTTGCACTTATGTATATGTATGATACAAACGTATTTATATCATTTAAGTTTTAAAAACGAATTAGTATATTGTTTTTAATTGAGGAGAATCAATATTTCGACATAAGTTGGAGGAGTTACATACAACCAAACAATAGGTATATATTATGGTACAAATAAATGTAAAGGGTGTTTTTTATAGAGTTATAGAAGTTTAAATTATAATAAAACATAGTAATATATCTTTGATATCAATGACGTAATTTTTATTGAGTAGAAAATTTTATGACAATAATGTTTAAATGTGATTTTGGGTATGTGGCCGCCACCGCTGGCGCGTACAAGGCGCAATCTGTAACACTAGTTTTAACAAACAGTAACATTCTGACCATCATCGTTTCTGAA
Source organism: Linnaemya vulpina (assembly GCA_963675445.1). Lineage (NCBI taxonomy): Eukaryota > Metazoa > Arthropoda > Insecta > Diptera > Tachinidae > Linnaemya > Linnaemya vulpina. The sequence continues at coordinate 45,300,945 of OY776279.1, read as the reverse complement.
GACATATGGGCCAATGACTCCGGCAGCCTATAAAGCGCACCAACCAGTAATTTTCTGTGGATGTAATGGTGTTTCGACAAAAGCTTGAGGATTCTCCTCACTCCAAATTCGACAATTCTGTTTATTTACGTACCCGTTCAAACAAAAATTGGCTTCATCAAAAAATAAAGTTTTGAATGGGCGAAGTGCACGATGAGTTTGACGAACAGAACCATAATTTTGATTAAAAATTTCCACAATTGGTACGCGTTCCTTTGGTGTAAGTTCATCCATAATAAAATGTCAAAGCAAACTAAACAAAAAGCAACTATCAGCTGTTAAATGTGTCATAAAGGAAAAGAATGAGCTAGAACATTATGTGTAAGTAAAACGATTCAATTTTTTTTATATTATGTTATGTTAAATGCGTGTGTAAGTATGTGTATATTCAATATTATGATCTCTGTTCGTAACTGCCATACTCCGTGATGACGTCTTTTCGTCTCAAGTGCTTAACATCAACTAACTTTACTTGACAACTCGGCCTTTCCTGGCTATTCGTCCTCCTACGACGAATTGTTGGTATCACCTGCCAACTCAATATCGGGACTAAGGCTGCACCACGGTTTCATATTATCTGATGACTGTATTCCGATGTATCGTTTTTGTGTTTGTTTATTGTCAGGGAGATCTTCGACGACGTAACGATCGTTCCCTATCGCTTTTGTCACGATATAGGGACCTTTATACGCTGGGTCCAGTTTATGTGACTGCCCAGTAGCCATCGGAACATGGTCAAGTACCACTAGGTCATCCTCCTTGTAACGGTGTGGTTTTCTGTGTCGCGCATCAAACCGATGTTTCCATTTCTCGGGTTCTTTCTTTATGTTGACTACTGCTTGACTTCTTATTTCATCGCTTCGTGCCAACGGATCACAACTGTCATAACATAGTGCTTGTATTAAACGATTCTCGCTGACGTTGCGCCAGTTGTAACTAAAAATCAGATCGTTTGGGCATTGTCTGGTAGTGGAATTAATCGTCCACTGAAGACTAGGTAAACATTCGTCCCATTCTTTTGGAGACTTCATACTGCATTTCACAGATGTTAAGACGGTTTTATTGATTCTTTGTGCTGAATATGCCGTACTTCTCCATATAGTTCTCAAATTCTTTAGACGTATACGCCGTCCCGCTATCGGTGACTATTCGTTGCGGCAAACCGAACGTATTCATAGTAATGTTTATGAAATTCAGTACTGGGCTTGTTTTAGTACTTCGAACCGCCTTAAGTATTGTGTACTTACTAAGGGCGCAGACCATTACCACAATGTGCTGGTTACCTTTCTTACTACGAGGGAATGGCCCTAGATGGTCCATATGCAAACACCTAAACGGGAGTGGTAATGTTTCGTCTATATGCAGCTCGCCTTCTGCCTTACCGCCCTTTAGCTTGCTCAAGCAACACTGTGGACATGCCTGTATGTACGATTTTACATATCGCCTGATCCGCGGAAACCAGAAATCCCTTGCAATGCGCTGAATCAATTTTTCTAAACCAAAGTGACCCGCCTCGTCATGGCATGAATGTGCAATTCTCCACCTAACCGCCTGAGGTACTACTAGCTTGCGTTGGCCTCTAGTTATTCTATATAAACAGCCTTCGTATAATTCGTCATCTAATCTCGTTTGTTTGTAATCGTCGCTTTCCGGATTCTTCAACATGCCAATTATATTATTTAACTTTTCGTCTTGTAATTGCATTGAAAGGATCCAGTTTGCGTTGCCGCTGCTTACTTGGAGAACTACTTTTGCTACCGTTGGGGAATCTTGTGGTTGTAAAACTGGCATACGACTCATACCGTGAACATGTGCCATCTGCAAACCAGCTTTATGATGAAAAGCAGGATATACGATGGGGTAGTGGTGTCGTATTTTTGGTTGTTGCCACAACGTTACTATCTGTGACTTTTGTGAAATGTGAACCCAGAAGATAAATTCGAAACCTCTCCAATGTTTCCACTATGGCAAGTAGTTCTATTCATGGCTCGCGTAATTACGCTCGGTTACCGTGCACTGGTGACTATAAAAAACACGGGCTTCAGCCCATTAGTTTCCTTTTGCAAAAGTATGCCTGCCAGACCTACGCTGCTTGCGTCTGTGTGTACCTCATGTTCTTTTGCCGGGTCAAGTAATACTAGTACGGGTTGGCTTATTATTGCCTTCTTCAGCGACTCAAATGCCTTCACTTGCTCATCTTGCCATTTAAACTCGACATTTTCTCTCAATAGTCTGCATAACGGTTCGGCAATGTGGATATATTTATTAATGAATTTTCTGAAGTACCCAATGACACCGAGGAATTGACGCACCTCTGTTACGTTCGTAGGTTGCAGAAAGTTTTCTATGCACTCAGTTTTCTTATCGCCGGGTCTAATGCCCTCTTCGCTTATTAAATGACCTAAGAAACAGACTTCAGTTGCCAGAAACATGCACTTTGATGGTCGTAGCATTAAGCCCTCGGTTTGTACCACTTGGAGAAATTCTTCTAATACTTCGATGCCTTTGTCGACTGTCGGCGTTGCAATTATAACCTCGTCTACGTAACAAACGATGAAGCGACGATTTTCTAATGGTGCCACCATTTTGAGAATCATCTCCTGGAAATACATTGGCGCATTCACCAAGCCAAACGGCATAACGTTATGCTCAAATAGACCATCGTATGTCATAATGGCGGTGTTCCTGCGGCTAGCTTCATCAAGTGGATTTTGGTAATAACCTGAGGTCATGTCTAGCGTGGTGTAGAATTTATTGCCCGACAACTTCGCCAATTGCTCGTCTACTATAGGCATTGGAAACTGTTTTTTTTCTGTTACAGAGTGGAGCACTCTATACTCGACACACATACGCGGTTCACCATTGGACTTCGTCACCAGAACGACAGATGCCGCGTGGGGGGAACTACTTGGCCGGATAATTTCGTACTGAAGTAGGTGGTCTATTATGCCGCTTAAAACCGCTTGCTGTGCAAATGGCACCGGATAGCGTTTGCCCACAATTGGACCATCGGTTATTACTTTAATTTCCATGGTTGTTGATTTACTACGGCCTAGATTACTGATGTCTTCAGAAAAGTTCTTGTCACTGTCCCTTATGGGCTTATTTATGTTGAACTTAAATCCACCGTCCGACTCCGATAACAATATATTGTTGCACTCATCCGATGACAGTTGACCATTAGCCCCACCTTGTATTACAAAGAGTCCCTGCCCCAGTTTTACGTTGAGGTTGAACAAGATATCTCGTCCTATAAGCGTTTGATGTAATATCGTCTCATCTGGTACAATATTTTAGAGCTGTACGGCTCCTGAATGAATTAATTCAATTGAATCATTCAGTCAATTGAGCGAGGTGAATCTTTCATTCAATTGAGCGTTTTTAGCTCAGTTGTTTCAGTTAATTCATTAGATCTGTCTCTTTCAGTAGCTCTTTTCAGTGATGTTTCAGTTTGTATGTCAAAATCCATACGAAAAAAATGAATTAATTCACACACATGTGCTAATGCATACAGGGATGTAGTGCTCTTTATTTATAGAGTTGCCAGTTACTGAAACAACTGAGCTACTGAATGAACTGAGCTAGTGAAACAACTGAGTTACTGAATAAACTGAAGTACTGAAACAACTGAGCTACTGAATGAACTGAAACAACTGAATGAACTGAATGAATTAATTCAGTAAAGTCAGCGGAGCTAAAAAGAGCGCTCACTCAAAAGAGCTGTTTTGTACAGCTCTACAATATTTAATTCCACGTTGACATCTCTGCCTTCGATATTTATTATGGGCCTCATTACCTCGCTGGACTCTACAACCGCACCACCAAAACCCCGCAATCGTTTAATAGACGCGAACCTTTGCATACCGCTTGGTTCCCATCTATATTTTGCACCTTACTGACGTTTCGTGGCGTTTTTCAGTCCTTCGTGTTATGCCTTACGCGTTTAGACTTTTCGCACCTTTGCCTTCTTGATGGTTTGGGACATCTGGCTGCGATGTGCCCCACTTCGTTACAGTTGAAACATTTGACGTTGTGGGAGCCCCTTACCGTTGGCTCGGCATGGCTATTTAGATTTTGTCGTTCATACCCCTTGCGATCTGTGCCCCCTGGAACCATCGACATCTTCTGTAGTGACCAAAACAAGTCATTACATGTTCTAAAACTACTTGCGGATAACGTCCGCATGGCGTCATTGTGATTGATGCCATCAATTACATACGAAATAATGGATGCATCATCCAGGTCTCCACGTCGGCCCATCGCCAGAATCGCAAAATAAGAGTCCACAAAAGATTCGTTATAACGTCTCTTCCTGCTGATAAGTTCGCGATGTATATCAGCAACACTTGTAACATCGGGAAAATCTTTTTCAAATGCCTGTGTGAATTCGCCAAATGTGCAAAAAACCTTTTGGGAGTCGAGCCAGGTCTTGGCATGGCCTTTTAGCTTATGCTGAACACTAAATAATACTACCTCATCACCCCAGCCGCAACCCCGCTGCAATTGTTGCACCCTGTTCAAAAACTGGTTTGGAGATGTTGCGCCGTTCACTGGATCAAATTCTGGAAGCATCCCTATGATGTCTTGTGTGCTATGCTGTAAAATGATCGTGTTTGCTTGCATGCTGCCATTGCTCTCATGTTCGTTTGGTGTCTGTTCGTTGACACGGGATGGCCCCGCTTCGGCTCCTGCGCTCTCACTGACGAGACGTGCCAAACCCGCCACCATATTCTTGAGCTCGTTGATTTGTGCTTCCCATGGCTCTGCTTCCAGCTCGTCTTCATCCACCTCATCAATTCAAAGCTTGTGACAGCGACAAAATTTTCTGTGCCTTCGACCCATTGGATGTTATTTTGTAATTTTTGAGCAGCCCGTTTAGTTACTGTATTTTCAAAGATTTCAATTTTACCTTCATTTTCCTTGAAACTAGTTTTCAGATTCTTCCAGTAATTTCGGTTTATACTCCGTTCGTTTTTTTCTTTCTTTTTCATAAAAATTGTCGTTGACGTTGTTTTCTTCTTCGTTGTTTAAACAAGACTCTTCACGGTCTGTCTACCTTTTCGTAATTGTGATCTTGTGTTTTTTCCCTCCCTTATTCATGTACATAAATTCCTGTACATGAGTGGTTTTTTCCTCTTTCATTCGTTTAGCGTGAACGTTGCTAACTTGGGCTTTGAGTGTGTTTCGTTTCTTTTCCTTTTTTTCCTTTGTTTTTATTCCTTCATTAATCGTTGTTCTTGGTAAAGTTGACTGTCTTTGTGCTTTTGGTCGTTTAGCGTGAACGTTGCTAACCTAAGCTCTGAGTGTTTTTAGTTTTCTTACTTCATAGGTTGGGCGTTGACGTTGCTCATTCTTTTTCCTTAACTTTATCTGCATTCGTATCCCACTTCTGAATTGTCATAAAGGAAAAGAATGAGCTAGAACATTATGTGTAAGTAAAACGATTCAATTTTATTTATATTATGTTATGTTAAATGCGTGTGTAAGTATGTGTAAATTCAATATTATGATCTCTGTTCGTAACTGCCATACTCTGTGATGATGTCTGTTCGTCTCAACTGCTTTACATCAACTAACTTTACTTGACAAATGGATAAAGCAGTAATACCAACTCAAAGTTGTTTCACTATATAAAAGACACCCATTACATATATGCAGGTTGTAGTTTGTTTGTTTGCATGTGCTTTCTTGTCGCAATATTATGTTTCAATACCAAACAGTGCCAACTTGACAAGAATGTTTTCTCACACGTTATTTGTAAGTAGACGATAAGAAAACGCTGATTAGCAAAAATGATGCAAGCCTTAGCTTAAGCTTAGTTTTTAAGAATAAATAAAATTAAGTTTTTAAAAACCCAAATAACGACTGGTTGTTTCTTTTCTAATTTGCGCAAATCCTAGCTATTCTATCATCTTCAACTACGGGTGCTGCGTTTGGAGGAGCAGGCCTGACTAAGTTACTTGGATTCGACATAATTTATTAAAGGTTTTCTTTTGTTATGAAAGTATTATTTTATTTTTTCTGTTGGATGGTCACGCATAAATAGCAACAGTTGTTATATTATTATTATTATTATTATTATTATTATTATTATTATTATTATTATTATTATTATTATTATTATTATTATTATTATGATTATTATTATTATTATTACTATTATTATTATTATTAAGTAATGTAAATAAAATATTTGGATGTATATTATTCAAAAGGATTAATATTTTTATCAATAGAACTTTTACTTTATATATTTTCCTCTTAATTTCATTCCATTGTTTAAAATGCTTATTAAAATTTAATTTCAAAAGGAGAAAAAAATTTGTCTACAATTCTACGCTCAAATATTATGACTATTATATATATTTAAATTTACGTTTATAAGAGCATTTCATTTCCAAAAAAAAAATTTATAAAAATTTACGATGTTCTATGTATTTCAAGAACAAAATTCATAAGTGTTTCACTTTTCAAAAATGATTTCAAATTCTTTAATAAAGACATAACTATCCTTACATAAAGATAACGGCTTTCATAGTAAAGATGGAAGTCCGACCTGTTCCTTTTCCGAATTTCTCGTACTAACAGTGTAAGCAACATCACATAGGGGTTACCTCTGATAAACATGTTCGATCCTTTTCTTGCTGTTATCTAGTTTGTTACACAGCCTGTAGGGTGCTTTACCAATTTCTTCCTTTGTAGCCTATGGAGTACTTTTGCTTGAAGTCCTTCGATGGAATTCCTTTTAGTTACAGCCTATGGGGTGTTTTTACTAAAAGGTAATTCCTTTTAACATTGGGCGCCAATTAAGATAATTTTAATTTAATTTATTAAAAAAATAAACTTTATTTATTTGTTACTGTTCAACACAAATAGAATATTAATACTTATTCTTATTTCTACTTTTGAGTTTAAGTACAATTTGTTTTTATAAAATATGCTTATTAATTATATTAACACGCTTACGATCTAGTTTTCATAAAATATGCTAAATAATAATATTGATACGTTTCTGTTACCGTCTGAAAATATGTCAGCAGTTTCCACACAAATGATTTTAGCAAGAAGTTCAGCAACCTCTAATAAGACTTTTCTGTGTCAGCGATGAAATGTTTTTTTATATTAAGATTCCCCATAGCAACGTACTACCGTTTCACACAAACCCATAGTGTAAAAAGAAAAACAGGTGAAAGTGTTATATTCAGCTGTGCAGAATCTTATATACCCTTCACCAAAGAACGTCTGGCGTTACATATATATTTAGGTACAAATTGTTTTCTTCCTAAGTTATAAAATAGTTTTAGTTTTCAAAAAAAAAAAAAAAACAGCGTCAGTTACCTTTTTGGTTAATTTTATGAAATCAATTTCCTACCCCTGGAAAAGAAATTTTAATTTATTTTTTTAATTGCAAGTTTTCGTGATGTGCAAAGTATTACATGCACTACAAAATACTAAATATGCCGAAAACAAGCTTGTAATATTCCATACCTGGAAACTTAATTTTAATTTTTAAGTTTTTCTAAGAACTGGGGGCTTGGGAAAACAGATTTCCTATTCATAAGAATCTAGGATATGCGATTATATACTTTATGGGGTCCCATATTAATATCGAAGAAATTACACAGGGAATAACAAACCTATGTACACCCTTTCGCTTTTTTACGAAAGGTTTAATGAATTTGATCCATACACATGTATGTCAGCCTGGTTTTAATGAATAGAAATTTAAAATTAGGGTGTGTTCTATTGTCAACAATCCTTGCTATTTAGCGAGTCAAATTTCTATTTCGCCAAGAACTTTCCGTCGTATTCATAAAAATATTGTAGACTTGAAGACCGTTTTAGAAAAAAAAAAATTGTTTGAAAATACCGTATATAGTGTTTGTTATTCTGCTAATTTCTATATAATATAAATATTGAAAATACAAACATTAAATTTGTAGTAATATATGAATGTTTGTCTTTATGTCCTTTACAGAATGGTAAACTATGCATTTGATCATGTTACGATCTTTAGCAAAGTTGTTGCGCATGAGCCGACGAAGGTTTCTATGTTGGTATGGAAAATTTCAGAGAGGTGGCACCACTGAAAATTACTCAAAATGATTTAAATCGTAAATTTTGCATATCATTATGCTATCATCTTAAGCAAAGTTGTTGCGCATGAGCCGACGAATGTTTCTATGTTAGTATGGAAAATTTCAGACAGGTGGCACCACTGAAAATTACTCAAAATAAATAAATCGTAAACTGTGCATTTGAACGTGCACAGAATGCAGAATAAAAATTTAGTTTAGAGAAGAAATGGAATCGATAGCAGTGGCGTTGTTATTGGAAGAGAAGAACAACCTGGTCTAGAATGCAGAATCGAGAGTGGAAAAGCGGAAATTGAGAAGCAGTTGCAATCTATTCGCGATGAATGATAGATTTTTAATTAATGTTTTAATATATTTAATTTTAAATTAAAAATTTCTTCCCAAAATGCCTGTACATCTTTGGCAAAGTTGTTTCGCAAGAGTTGACGGAGGATTCTAACTCTTGATTCGATTAATTTCCGATAGATGGAGCCACTGAAAAGTATTCAAAGGGAATTGAATCCTAAACTATGAATAAGCATTTGATTATGTAATGATCTTAAGTGAACTTGTTGTGTATGAGCCAACGAAGATTTCTAAATTGGTCCGACTAATTTTCGTCAGATGTTGCCACAGAAAATTAATCAAAATGATTTGAATCCTAAACAATGCATTTGATTATGTGTTGGTCGGACAAATACCAGACATTTTAGAATTCATCATATATGTTTTTAAAAAGATTTGGTACAACTCATTTCTGTAATTTTTCTTAAATTCTGGAAAACATTTAAAGATGAAATTGTTTGTATCTCAGAGATTACATTTCAAGAACATATAGAACTAGGTGCGCCCCGCGGTTTCGCATGCGTTAGTCTGCATCCCGTTGAAGCATCTGGTTAAAAGTAGGCTATGTATAGGTACGAAATATGTATGTATGTATGTATGTATGTATGTATATAGCCATTAATAATCACGAATTGACATTGAAGTAATATATATTATTAGGATTGATTTGCTGGTCATACAAATAAGCTATTGCAATATGTTCCTATAAACTATATTAAGCCTGAGAAATGAAAATAAAAATTGATATCTTCTAACAGCAAATATTATATTCACAAGTTTGACAAACAAACTAATACAACCTAAGCAAAATAAACAATCAGTACAACAAATATAAATTTTTCAAATTGAAAAATATTAAAAAGTTTTTTCTACTTACTTCACACTTATCGATATATTTTGGGCAATTAACACAACGTATTTATAAATTATAGCCTATGTGTTATTCTGATGTATAAACTAAATTACTGTAAAGTTTCATTGAAATCCATTCAGTAGATTTTGCGTGAGAGAGGAGCAAACAGCCACACATCTGCACATCCACACTCACAAACATTCGGCTTTATAATATTAGTAGGACATATATTTATGGTCTAAAATAAAATTAAAATATCTCAAAAGATAAGACATCGTTTTAATTTTCCTTCTTTTAATATAAATATAAGTCTACGTTGTGCGGAAAAGATATAAGATACGTACCTATGTACATATGTATATAGGTACCACAAAAATATATGTTTATGTTTCTTCTACAAAATTTTAAACATCGATTTCAACAACTCTGGTACGCTACTTTTTGCCACTTCTTATTTCGCTCAGCGAATGAGTGATCCATGTCTGAACATACGAATCAGTTGGATTAGTTGGATTGTAAGATTGCATTAAATGTAAATGCATTTTTCATGCCGATCCCGCTCAATCATGACTCCAAAGCAACAAGCAATTGGTCGACCTACACCTCAAGTATATATAGATATATATATATATATATATATATATATATATCTATATATATATATATATATATATATATATATATATATATACACACACATATATATATATATATATATATATATATATATTTATATATATATATATATATATATATATATATGTAATGTGGTTTACAGCATCGGAAGTACGTTATCAAATGGTATGATACACGTTTGCAATATTCTTGACAAGCTGGAAAGTCTGCAAAAAGTTTTTGTTGTCAAATAAACACACCCTTGTGATAGTATATCAAAGACCAACCTAACTTACCACGCAAAGCGGCACGTAATTTAGCGACTACTTTTTACGCTTAATTGAGTAACCTAAATTATAGCGCTAAGTTGCGCCAGAAACCGTAATGTTTTCTCACTTTGATTAATTAAAAACTATAACTAGAAATGAGAAATTAAAATAAAAGCGCTAAATTGACCTGCAAGTAGCTAAAGTTACATAACTTATCACAAGTTCAAAATATGTATGTATGAGCATTAATGACACATTAATAAAATAAACAATAATACTTTTGTAGTCAACTTAACTTTTTAACGCGCTGTCAAAATTGGATTTTCCGATTGCAAGGCGTTGACGCTGCGTTATTTCGGTTGGTCTCATATTTTTTGTATAGGCATGATACATTTTGACAGGCAGACAACGCTTTGCGTCGTAACATAAACTGGTCTGTAAGAAGTGGATTATTAAAAATAAATAACTTGGATTTTTAAGAACAAATTAGTTTTAACTCGAACACCACCAAATGACTACGGGAATGGAAGAAACGGAAGCGAATCTTTGCAAGTTGCTAGAAGCACAACAACAGTTTCGGGTTTTTGGCCTGCAATGGGGACCTGCTGCTTTCTTTGAAGAACTGCTGTACTACAAAAACAAAGTCCTACACTAGCGCCTCGATTCTGCGTTTCGATTACATTCCCGCATTCAGTTACGCTCCAATCGAAAATTGGTATTTTAAAAATAAAGCGAATCGAAAGAAGAAAACAAGAGTATGTTTAAACCAGCTGATTTGTTATGAAACATTAAAAATATTGAATTTTGTAAACATTGTGATTGCTAAACTATAAAAAGTAAAATTTTTTGAGTAAACAGTGAGAAATACGTATATAAAAACTAAATATTGTGATAATTATAGTTGAATAAACTCATCAGTAGAGTGCAGAATAGAAGAAAATAGCCAGACTATAAGCAAACGGTATTTGAGGCCAAACTATTTCAGTGTCAGTAATCCTGAAGCCCCAGAGCTAAATTCTCATTTTTTACATATCATTACAAAATAAAAATTTAGTTTAGAGAAGAAATGGAATCGATAGCAGTGGCGTTCTTGTTGGAAAAAGAGAACAATCTATTGCTGGAAGAAGAGAAAAACGGAAATTGAGAGACAGTTGCAATCCATTCGCGATGAGTGATAGATTTTCAATAAATATTTTAATATATAATATAATATAATATATATATATATAAAAAATTAAAATCTTCCTCCCAAAATGCCTGTACTTCTTCCTTGGTATGCTTATGATATCCAGACACAATATCATCCTTGGTTGCCTTTAAACTCGCCAGCTTTTTATACTGTTCAGGTGTTGTTTCCTGACCTGTAATAAATTAAATATAGCTTTAAAATAAGAAAAAAATTAAATTTATTACAAAATAGTATTAAAGCATTTTAAACTCACATTTAATTTTAATTATACACTAACCAAAAAAAACAAGAATCGCAAAAATGTCCATTAGTATATATACAACTTAGAAAACTGTAAATACGATCGTAAGGCAGAATACATAAAATCGAAAAACAAATCGAACTAATACAGGGAACTTAACGCAGAATACCAAAGTTGCCCCACGGAGAAATTTATGATCCGAATCAAAACTCAGAATAAGGGCGTTTATCTTTGGCGGAGACGTATAAATCAGCACAAACATAATTTTCTACTTTAAAGGAAATTCCCCTGAGATAAGTTTGGTTAACTCTTATCAGAAAAGAAGTAAGCGCCAAGGTAATAATTCGATTTTCAAAAGACAATAACAAAAAAAGAAACTGCCGTCTTGTGCTGGATGTTTTAAAAATCAAAGGAAGGAAAGTTGTAGGTTTCTTTCCGCAAAATATCACAATTGTGGGAAGATTGGCCATATATCATCGTTGTGTATAAAAAATAATATTAATATATTAGATGGTTCAGAAAAAGAAATACAGTTAATTTATATGTCAGAACATTGCCACCATATTTATAATGCGTTAGTGCATCAAAATAAAAAATTAAATGCCACACAAAAATATAAAAGGGAATGACCTTCAGTTTCAGTTTGATAGTTAGGCTTCCTGCTCCATGATCGACTTAAAATGCTATAATCTTTTTAATAAAGTCCCGCTTCAGAAGTAAGGTCCTATTTTAAAAGCATATGGATATATCACGATTCCGGTCTTGGGAGCGCTTAAAGTTACATTAGGCTTGGAAACAAAAATTTTAAAATGACTAGTTGCAAATACTTATGAGGAACTGGTGTGATGCTTTTAACTGCTTAGAAGGCAATATTAATAACATAAATGAAATCCAGTTAATTAAAAGCGTACAATCAGCAAAAATGTAAGAGCTCTGCAAAGAGTACCCCATTTCGTTATCAGATAAAAAATACTACTCCTAAATTTTTCAAAGCCTGAACAATTCCAATAGCATTGCAAGAGCAATTAAAGGAAGAGGCACACCGGTTAAAAAATCTGGGGATATGGAAACCAGTGATACAAACCGAATAATGGAATTAGAGTATCTGCGGATTTTAAGCAAACAAAAAACTCACAAATGATATGAAACAATATCCAATTGCTGAATTCCAGAATATTCTATACCAGCTACGAGGGGTACCACATTTTCTAAAATATATACATCTGATGCATATTTTCAAATACCAACAGCGGAAGACTCAAAAACTTACTTGTCGTAAACATGCCTTTAAGGTAATACCAGTATCAAAGACTGCCGTTCGGAGTATCTAGACAATATTTCAAAGATTCCTGGAATAGCTTGTTGCAGATATACCCGCACAGTGACCGAAATGAACAGTCTATCGACTCTTAAACGAAATTTCAGAATTCAAAAATATATTTTTTTTTGGAATTTAAATCCCAACAGTTTTTTTTTCTGTTTACTGTTGCTTTGCAATAGAACAAGGTATTGTGTTTCATATCGCCGCAGTACAAACCAGTAACAATATTATTTCATGATGCCGCCAACAATTATTTTAAACGCCGCGAAAAAGCAATGAAGGCATCTGTTTTAAAGTTCAAATTCAACTATTTGGTTACATTTTCTTTCCCGCGTGTGATACAAAATTCGCCCTTGTCGTTCTTTAGACGCTACTAGAATTTCCCTTTTCCTTTTAATGTGCTGTGTTATAGTAGTTGAAATATGGGTGGAGCTCTTCGAAAATTAAAAAAAAATTTGACATTAACAGTTGAACCGCTTCGCTCACCATATTTTGCAAGCAGAAAAATATTTATAAAAAACAACTGTTTACTTAAAACAATACATTGTATCACTTGCATTTCATAAAGTAAAAATAAACAATACACATCGTTGCAATGTTTCATAACATTTCATACGTATACAGTTTAAATACCGCATTAAAAATGTAAACAATATTTGTATTAGTACGTTTTAGAAGTCAGCCTATATTTGTGCTTTTTTCAAGTTCAGTTTTTTTGACGCCAATAAATTCATTATTTTACTTTTTATAAAATTTGCTGTTTCATTTTAATTAACAGGTATGTATTATATATACAAAAAACTGCTTAGCGATTTGTGTCTGAATGTTTTAATGGTTAAAAGTGTTTTTAGATATGAAATCCAATGTTGTGTGAAATGAAAGTTTCCAGCGGATTTGACATACTGCGTGCATAGTTAGTTTAAATGGGCTTTTATCTATGCCTAGTTGAACTATAGGCTAGTTTTCGAAAAGTTTAGATATTTTCCGGTTTTGCCTATTTTTTGCGAAAATTAATTACAGCCAAACGTCTGGTCCGATTTCAATAATTTTTATGGATTTGTCACTTTGAAGAGTCAAGGAGGAACATTCAAAATTTCTCATACACTCAAAAAAATTAATTTTTGTAAAATTTACTAATACTTTTCTCTGTATGAAAATTTAAAATACTAAAAGTTAATTCTTAACGGGTTTCGCATTCAGTCTATAAAGACTTTTTTGACCATACCCCGGTGTCCTTTATGAAGGAATTACTGTATATGTTAGTGATAACAATGTGGAATAACTAACATTAAGTGACGTCAAACACTGATTTCTATCGAAATACTGTTTAATTTTCGTATCTATTTTGTTGGGCCAACTGTATTTCATATAGTGCAGTACCTTAACTTAATCTATTGCAGTACACTTTCCCATTTTTCTGACATGTATTGGAAAAGACGACAGCTTTTCATTAAACCGTATCTGCAGCGCATCGTCGTCTTCATCAAATTCCGTATCCTCGGCACAAGGCAATCTTAATAAAGCATCTGCATTTAAATGTAACTTTGTAGATATTTAGCCCATCATTGTAATATATTAACAGAGTGAATGAGAATACTTTTAGTTGAGCTAAAAAAGGCGTATGGCCTTTTATCGATGTGAATTTTCTTCTTTACAGATATAAATAAATATATATATATATATATATATATATATATATATAAATTATTGATAAAGCCTCTTTTTCGACTTGAATGTAATTCTGTTGGTTTATAGAAAGTGTTTTAGAGGCGTGGGCGATTAGCCTTTGCAACCCATCTCGATAAATATGAGAGATTACAGCAGTAACGGCTAATTCTTCTTAATATACGAAAGTGTTGTTACATCTACAAGTTGTTTTTTTAACTGATTCAAAGATTCCGCCTGTCGTTTCCTCCATACAAATTTACTGTTTTTGCGGCACACTGCAATTCAGCTTTATATGATTGGTGGCATTAAATATAAGGAGACATCGTAGAGTCTTGAATTTTGGCATGGACTAACATTGGGTTGTGATAAACAAATACTGCAAATTAAAAGTTGTAGAGTAAAATTTTTTTGCTCATTTCAATTATATGAGAATATTAAAGAATGGTGAAAAAATATGCAAAATCTAAAAGTGACCACATAAAATGTAATATTTTTCTTGTTAAAAAAGCTAGATCGCTTAAAAAATCTGCACAGATTTAAATTTGCGTGTTCTTTATTTGACTAATATATAAATAAAATATAACAACAATCATGTCCACATTTAATGAAAATATCTGTACATAAATGGAAGAATATATAAAAAAATTAAAAACAAAGTAATTCGTGTACTTTATTAACATAACAAATTTTTTATTTCTTCAGAAAACTCCAATATATATATATATATATATATATATATATATATATATATAATATATTTATAAATATATATATATATATATATATATATATATATATTATATTTATAAATATATATATATATATATATATATATATATATATATATATATATATATATTTTATATATATATATATATATATATATATATATATATATGTATCTGAAGATACTAGTAATATATGCATGATATCTACATTTGTTGATATGCGATCAGCTTTTCTGGAGTGTCTTAGGCGGTAACTTCTGTAATTTTTATTTCGAGCTTCCATAGCTTTCCCCGACAACATGTCAAGTGGCAGTATTGCTGCTTACAGAATTTTACTCCCATGAATTAAGGCTCTTTGTACAGTAATAGGCATATAGTACCAGTTGTAAAGTTGTATTATGATGTAATAATAAAGCAAAAACAAAACAAATTTGTTACTGCAGGAGCAATAATATGCCTATGAAGTTTTTATAACAGAATTTGCTCATTCCAATTTTATGGTGATATTAAAGAATGATGAAAAAGCAAGCAAAATCTGCCAACAGCCACCCCTCTATTGATCTACAATTGGCTGTAGCCCCAGACTTATATCATATTAAAGCTTGAAGTCTCAGCTAACGATTTATAAGAAACTCATCTTCTCGTTTTTGCTCGTACGCAATTCTGGTATAAAAAACTTCATAGGCATATTATTGCTCATGCAGTAACAAATTTGTTTTTTTTTTGCTTTATTATTACATCATAATACAACTTTACAACTGGTACTATATGCCTATTACTGTACAAAGAGCCTTAATTCATGGGAGTAAAATTCTGTAAGCAGCAATACTGCCACTTGACATGTTGTCGGGGAAAGCTATGGAAGCTCGAAATAAAAATTACAGAAGTTACCGCCTAAGACACTCCAGAAAAGCTGATCGCATATCAACAAATGTAGATATCATGCATATATTACTAGCATCTTCAGATCCATATATATATATATATATATATATATATATAGATATATATAGATAGACACTCCAGAAAAGCTGATCGCATATCAACAAATGTAGATATCATGCATATATTACTAGCATCTTCAGATCCATATATATATATATATATATATATATATATATATAGATATATATATATATATAGATATATATATATATATATATATATAAATATGTTATATATATATATATATATATATATATATATATATATATATATATGTTTATAAATATATTATATATATATGTATAGTTGTATATTTTATTCGACCTTAGAAATTTATGCATATATGTTTCTTTGACCTTGAGCCTGACAAAGAAGAAACATATATGCATATATTATATATATATATATATATTTATATATATATATAAATTTATTATATATATATATATATAAATATATTATATATGTATATATATATATATATATATATATATATATATATATATTGGAGTTTTCTGAAGAAATAAAAAATTTGTTATGTTAATAAATGTACACGAATTACTTTGTTTTTAATTTTTTTATATGTTCTTCCATTTATGTACAGATATTTTCATTAAATATGGACATGATTGTTGTTATATTTTATTTATATATTAGTCAAATAAAGAACACGAAAATTTAAATCTGTGCAGATTTTTTAAGCGATCTAGCTTTTTTAACAAGAAAAATATTACATTTTATGTGGTCACTTTTAGATTTTGCATATTTTTTCACCATTCTTTAATATTCTCATATAATTGAAATGAGCAAAAAAAATTTTACTCTACAACTTTTAATTTGCAGTATTTGTTTATCACAACCCAATGTTAGTCCATGCCAAAATTCAAGACTCTACGATGTCTCCTTATATTTAATGCCACCAATCATATAAAGCTGAATTGCAGTGTGCCGCAAAAACAGCAAATTTGTATGGAGGAAACGTCAGGCGGAATCTTTGAATCAGTTAAAAAACAACTTGTAGATGTAACAACACTTTCGTATATTAAGGAGAATTTGCCGTTACTGCTGTAATCTCTCATATTTATCGAGATGGGTTGGAAAGGCCAATCGCCCATGCCTCTAAATATATATATATTTATTTATTTATATCTGTAAAGAAGAAAATTCACATCGATAAAAGGCCATAAGCCTTTTTTAGCTCAACTAAAAGCATTCTCATTCACTCTGTTAATATATTACAAAGATGGGCTTTATATCTACAAAGTTACATTTAAATGCAGATGCTTTATTAAGATTGCCTTGTGCCGAGGATACGGAATTTGATGAAGACGACGATGCGCTGCAGATACGGATTACTGAAGAGGTGTCGTATTTTCCAATACATGTCAGAAAAATGGGAAAGTGTACTGCAATAGATTAAGGTACTGCACTATATGAAATACAGTTGGCCCAACAAAATAGATACGAAAATTAAACAGTATTTCGATAGACATCAGTGTTTGACGTCACTTAATGTTAGTTATTCCACATTGTTATCGCTAACATATACAGTAATTCCTTCATAAAGGACACCGGGGTATGGTCAAAAAAGTCTTTATAGACTGAATGCAAAACCCGTTAAGAATTAACTTTTAGTATTTTAAGTTTTCATAAAAACAAATATATTAGTAAATTTTACAAAAATAAATTTTTTTGAGTGTATGAGAAATTTCGAATGTTCCTCCTTGACTCTTCAAAGTGACAAATCCAGAAAAATTATTGAAATTGGACCAGACGTTTGGCTGTAATTAATTTTCGCAAAAAATAGGCAAAACCGGAAAATATCTAAACTTTTCGAAAACTAGCCTATAGTTCAACTATGCATAGATAAAAGCCCATTTAAACTAACTATGCACGCAGTATGTCAAATCCGCTGGAAACTTTCATTTCACACAACATTGGATTTCATATCTAAAAACACTTTTAACCATTAAAACATTCAGACACAAATCGCTAAGCAGTTTTTTGTATATATAATACATACCTGTTAATTAAAATGAAACAGCAAATTTTATAAAAAGTAAAATAATGAATTTATTGGCGTCAAAAAAACTGAACTTGAAAAAAGCACAAATATAGGCTGACTTCTAAAACGTACTAATACAAATATTGTTTACATTTTTAATGCGGTATTTAAACTGTATACGTATGAAATGTTATGAAACATTGCAACGATGTGTATTGTTTATTTTTACTTTATGAAATGCAAGTGATACAATGTATTGTTTTAAGTAAACAGTTGTTTTTTATAAATATTTTTCTGCTTGCAAAATATGGTGAGCGAAGCGGTTCAACTGTTAATGTCAAATTTTTTTTAATTTTCGAAGAGCTCCACCCATATTTCAACTACTATAACACAGCACATTAAAAGGAAAAGGGAAATTCTAGTAGCGTCTAAAGAACGACAAGGGCGAATTTTGTATCACACGCGGGAAAGAAAATGTAACCAAATAGTTGAATTTGAACTTTAAAACAGATGCCTTCATTGCTTTTTCGCGGCGTTTAAAATAATTGTTGGCGGCATCATGAAATAATATTGTTACTGGTTTGTACTGCGGCGATATGAAACACAATACCTTGTTCTATTGCAAAGCAACAGTAAACAGAAAAAAAAACTGTTGGGATTTAAATTCCAAAAAAAAATATATTTTTGAATTCTGAAATTTCGTTTAAGAGTCGATGGACTGTTCATTTCGGTCACTGTGCGGGTATATCTGCAACAAGCTATTCCAGGAATCTTTGAAATATTGTCTAGATACTCCGAACGGCAGTCTTTGATACTGGTATTACCTTAAAGGCATGTTTACGACAAGTAAGTTTTTGAGTCTTCCGCTGTTGGTATTTGAAAATATGCATCAGATGTATATATTTTAGAAAATGTGGTACCCCTCGTAGCTGGTATAGAATATTCTGGAATTCAGCAATTGGATATTGTTTCATATCATTTGTGAGTTTTTTGTTTGCTTAAAATCCGCAGATACTCTAATTCCATTATTCGGTTTGTATCACTGGTTTCCATATCCCCAGATTTTTTAACCGGTGTGCCTCTTCCTTTAATTGCTCTTGCAATGCTATTGGAATTGTTCAGGCTTTGAAAAATTTAGGAGTAGTATTTTTTATCTGATAACGAAATGGGGTACTCTTTGCAGAGCTCTTACATTTTTGCTGATTGTACGCTTTTAATTAACTGGATTTCATTTATGTTATTAATATTGCCTTCTAAGCAGTTAAAAGCATCACACCAGTTCCTCATAAGTATTTGCAACTAGTCATTTTAAAATTTTTGTTTCCAAGCCTAATGTAACTTTAAGCGCTCCCAAGACCGGAATCGTGATATATCCATATGCTTTTAAAATAGGACCTTACTTCTGAAGCGGGACTTTATTAAAAAGATTATAGCATTTTAAGTCGATCATGGAGCAGGAAGCCTAACTATCAAACTGAAACTGAAGGTCATTCCCTTTTATATTTTTGTGTGGCATTTAATTTTTTATTTTGATGCACTAACGCATTATAAATATGGTGGCAATGTTCTGACATATAAATTAACTGTATTTCTTTTTCTGAACCATCTAATATATTAATATTATTTTTTATACACAACGATGATATATGGCCAATCTTCCCACAATTGTGATATTTTGCGGAAAGAAACCTACAACTTTCCTTCCTTTGATTTTTAAAACATCCAGCACAAGACGGCAGTTTCTTTTTTTGTTATTGTCTTTTGAAAATCGAATTATTACCTTGGCGCTTACTTCTTTTCTGATAAGAGTTAACCAAACTTATCTCAGGGGAATTTCCTTTAAAGTAGAAAATTATGTTTGTGCTGATTTATACGTCTCCGCCAAAGATAAACGCCCTTATTCTGAGTTTTGATTCGGATCATAAATTTCTCCGTGGGGCAACTTTGGTATTCTGCGTTAAGTTCCCTGTATTAGTTCGATTTGTTTTTCGATTTTATGTATTCTGCCTTACGATCGTATTTACAGTTTTCTAAGTTGTATATATACTAATGGACATTTTTGCGATTCTTGTTTTTTTTTTTTGGTTAGTGTATAATTAAAATTAAATGTGAGTTTAAAATGCTTTAATACTATTTTGTAATAAATTTAATTTTTTTCTTGTTATTTTAAAGCTATATTTAATTTATTACAGGTCAGGAAACAACACCTGAACAGTACAAAAAGCTGGCGAGTTTAAAGGCAACCAAGGATGATATTGTGTCTGGATATCGTAAGCATCCCAAGGAAGAAGTGCAGGCATTTTGGGAGGAAGATTTTAATTTAAAACTAAATATATTAAAATATTTATTAAAAATCTATCACTCATCGCGAATGGATTGCAACTGTCTCTCAATTTCCGTTTTTCTCTTCTTCCAGCAATAGGTTGTTCTCTTTTTCCAACAAGAACGCCACTGCTATCGATTCCATTTCTTCTCTAAACTAAATTTTTATTTTGTAATGATATGTAAAAAATGAGAATTTAGCTCTGGGGCTTCAGGATTACTGACACTGAAATAGTTTGGCCTCAAATACCGTTTGCTTATAGTCTGGCTATTTTCTTCTATTCTGCACTCTACTGATGAGTTTATTCAACTATAATTATCACAATATTTAGTTTTTATATACGTATTTCTCACTGTTTACTCAAAAAATTTTACTTTTTATAGTTTAGCAATCACAATGTTTACAAAATTCAATATTTTTAATGTTTCATAACAAATCAGCTGGTTTAAACATACTCTTGTTTTCTTCTTTCGATTCGATTTACTTTTAAAATACCAATTTTCGATTGGAGCGTAACTGAATGCGGGAATGTAATCGAAACGCAGAATCGAGGTGACAATTTGCGCTAGTGTAGGACTTTGTTTTTGTAGTACAGCAGTTCTTCAAAGAAAGCAGCAGGTCCCCATTGCAGGCCAAAAACCCGAAACTGTTGTTGTGCTTCTAGCAACTTGCAAAGATTCGCTTCCGTTTCTTCCATTCCCGTAGTCATTTGGTGGTGTTCGAGTTAAAACTAATTTGTTCTTAAAAATCCAAGTTATTTATTTTTAATAATCCACTTATCTTATAGACCAGTCTATGTTACGACGCAAAGCGTTGTCTGCCTGTCAAAATGTATCATGCCTATACAAAAAATATGAGACCAACCGAAATAACGCAGCGTCAACGCTTTGCAATCGGAAAATCCAATTTTGACAGCGCGTTAAAAAGTTAAGTTGACTGCAAAAGTATTGTTGTTTATTTTATTAATGTGTCATTAATGCTCATACATACATATTTTGAACATGTGATAAGTTATGTAACTTTAGCTACTTGCAGGTCAATTTAGCGCTTTTATTTTAATTTCTCATTTCTAGTTATAGTTTTTTATTAATCAAAGTGAGAAAACATTACGGTTTCTGGCGCAACTTAGCGCTATAATTTAGGTTACTCAATTAAGCGTAAAAAGTAGTCGCTAAATTACGTGCCGCTTTGCGTGGTAAGTTAGGTTGGTCTTTAATATACTATCACAAAGGTGTGTTTATTTGACAACAAAAAATTTCTGCAGACTTTCCAGCTTGTCAAGAATATTGCAAACGTGTATCATTCCATTTGATAACGTACTTCCGATGCTGTAAACCACATTATATATATATATATATATGTATGTATATATATATTATATATATATATGTATATGTATTATATATATATATTATATGTATATATATATTATATATATATGTATGTATATATACTTGAGGTGTAGGTCGACCAATTGCTTGTTGCTTTGGAGTCATGATTGCGCGTGTTCGGCATGAAAAATGCATTTACATTTAATGCAATCTTACAATGTACCTAATCCAGCTGATTCGTATGTTCAGACATGGATCACTCATTCGCTAAGCGAAATAAGAAGTGGCAAAAAGTAGCGTACCAGAGTTGTTGAAATCGATGTTTAAAATTTTTTAGAAGAAATATAAACATATATTTTTGTGGTACCTATATACATATGTATATACATACTTACATAGGTACGTATCTTATATCTTTTCCGCACAACGTAGACTTATATTTATATTAAAAGAAGGAAAATTAAAACGATGTCTTATCTTTTGAGATATTTTAATTTTATTTTAGACCATAAATATATGTCCTACTAATATTATAAAGCCGAATGTTTGTGAGTGTGGATGTGCAGATGTGTGGCTGTTTGCTCCTCTCTCACGCAAAATCTACTGAATGGATTTCAATGAAACTTTACAGTAATTTAGTTTATACATCAGAATAACACATAGGCTATAATTTATAAATACGTTGTGTTAATTGCCCAAAAAATTTCTATCGATAAGTGTGAAGTAAATAGAAACAACTTTTTAATATTTTTCAATTTGAAAAAATTATATTTGTTGTACTGATTGTTTAATTTGCTTAGTTTGTATTAGTTTGTTTGTCAAAGTTGTGAATATAATATTTGCTGTTAGTAGGTATCAATTTTTATTTTCATTTCTCAGGCTTAATATAGTTTATAGGAACATATTGCAATAGCTTATTTGTATGACCCGCAAATCAATCCTAATAATATATATTACTTCAATGTCAATTCGTGATTATTAATGTCTATATACATACATACATACATATTTCGTACCTATACATAGCCTACTTTTAACCAGATGCTCCCACGGGATGTAGACTAACGCATGCGAAACCGCGGGGCGCACCTAGTTCTACATGTTCTTGAAATGTAATCTCTGAGATACAAACAATTTCATCTTTAAGACTCTTACAGAATTTAAGAAAAATTACAGACATGAGTTATACCAAATCTTCTTAAAAACATATATGATGAATTCTAAAATGTCTGGTATTTGTCCGACCAACACATAATCAAATGCATTGTTTAGGATTCAAATCATTTTGATTAATTTTCTGTGGCAACATCTGACGAAAATTAGTCGCACCAATTTAGAAATCTTCGTTGGCTCATACACAACAAGTTGCAGCATTGAGGACGATTTCATATAAAAAACATGAGCATTGAGAGATCGCCACCACCAAGTAAATTAAATATTTTGGATACGCCAAATAATACAGATACAAGTGAGTGCGGTAAACT
The DNA here is from genome assembly GCA_963675445.1 of Linnaemya vulpina. NCBI lineage: Eukaryota > Metazoa > Arthropoda > Insecta > Diptera > Tachinidae > Linnaemya > Linnaemya vulpina. The sequence goes on along the minus strand of OY776279.1, from coordinate 45,277,514 downwards.
CATAGAACTGGATGAAAACAGTTTTTCAGTGGAAGCTGTTGGGATGCACCATTTGCCGACGTATTTACAGTCTGATCCTGAACTTTGGTTCACCCAAGTAGATTTATTGCTGTATGTGAACAGAATTACAGCAGATTTTTCCAAATACTACACCGTCTTCACTGCATTAGATGCTAATACCTTATTGCAAATAGCTGATGTTGCCAAAAATCCTCCAGCTACAGGCAAGTATGAAAAATAAAAAAAGAGTTAATTACTCGTTTTGGTATTTCTAAGGAGAAGCAGCTATTAAAACTTCTGACTTTGTTGGACCTTAGACACAAAAAACTTAGTCATATACTCCGAGAAATGAAAGAGTTGGCAAGAACCAGTATATCCTCGGAGGCTTTTGCTGCACTTAGGATGCAACATATGCCCAGCAGGGTCAGATGCACACTGTCTGCATGCAAAACTGAAGATATGGAGAATTTCGCTGAAATTGCTGATCGTATTTTTGATAACTCTCCACAAGCAGCATTTGTTATGGCAACAACAACAACCCCAAAGGATATGGTAGCCCACTGTGATGCACTTACGTCACACACGAAAACGTCTGCCTTAGAATCTCGAGTATTGGCTATTGAGACATCCCTAAGCTAATTAATTCAAAAAGACAGTCAACTTTCCATTGAATTCGCAACAAACAACACATATCTACAACGTCGTAATAGCAGCAAAGGGAGCGACCATGGAAGAGGTAGATCTCAATCCCGTCGCCAACAAAAGGTGTGCTATTACCACATTCAATTCGGAGCTAGTTCCAAAAAGTGCAAACAACCGTGCGAATTCAATGGTAGGGTGCCACCGGAAAACTAATACAGCTGTCTTCGGTGTGTGCAACAGACGACAGCAGGACTAATTTGGGTCTCATATTTGAAAAAAGATTACACATTTTTGATAAACACCATAATTTAAAATTTTTGGTGGGCTCTGGCTCTGTGGTGTCAGTGATACCAAATTACCTTTTAACAAAATTTAAAACCAAATCGGATGAATTTAAATTACACTGTACAACAATATAAAATTTTTTCTAAAATTAAAAGGTCCGACCTATAAACTTTGATAGAGGAGACAAAACAAAAAGACCCGTGTTTCGGCGTTTTGAAAGTTTACATGTGAATTTCATTTGAGGCGGCATTAAACTTTCCCAGCTCTGGCACATTTTTATTGTTAATCCGCATAAGAATCTATGTCATTGTTACATTTTAAGTATAAAATGTGTTCAGCAAATTTATGTAAAATGTCGCAAGAGCATTTAAATGCATTGGCTTAAGCCTAGTGTCAATATTACCTGCTTTCGTAAACGTCAAGATAGCTTTCTGCCGTTCTTTTCACTAAACGATGATAACAAGTTTGCTTATTGCAACGGTATCAAAGGGATAATGAATGCAATGAATTTTGAGTATAACCACGAGGATTGGCTTATATTCATTGATTCATGTAAGAAGAGTCTAAAAGCTGTCTGTGTTATGATAATTCCAAAAATCCTATTCCTATTGCCTATGGCATGAACATTAAATGATTCTATAAAATTAATACTGGACTCCGTAAAATATGAAGACCATAACTGGCGGATCTGTTGTGACTTAAAAGTCGTCAGTTTCCTTTCAGGTATGCGTTAAGTACGGATGCTTTTTATGCACTTGCGATAGCAGATGGAAGGGCAACCGATATTCTAAAAAACAACGGATATTTAGAGCTGGACATTGTACGATAATGAAGTGGAATTGCCAAGAGCTAAAAAAATTGTAATTAGTGAATACTTCTTATCCAAATGTGCTATCGAAGGTTAAATAATGGAGATATTACTGATTTTTTATTTAAATTTGTTTTTTTTAAAAGAAGAACAAAAAAGACCCATACCTTGAGGAGTTAGAAGGTTAACATATTCCACAAATATAACATTTTACATAAATTTGCTAAACACATTTTATACCTAAAATGTAAAGATCATATGGATTATTATGCCGATTAATAATAAGCATGTGCTGGTAAACTGTAATGCCCCCGCAAATGAAATTCAGATGTAAACATTAAAAACGCTTATACACGTGTCTTATTATTTTGTCTCCTCTATCAAAATTTATAGGTCGCACCTTGTAGTTTTTTTTTGTGTTGTACAGTGTTATTTGCGGTTAATAATACAGCTATTCCAACGTATGGCACAAAATTTTTTGAAATAAGTTTAGGCCTACGACGACGCTTTGGTTGGACGTTTATAATAGCTGATGTCAAATTACCAATAATTGGAGCGGATTTTTTAACTCACTATCGTTTAGTTGTTGATTTAAAGCGACAATGATTGATTGATTCGCTAACATCACTCACTTCTAGTGGTCAAGCCAAATTTTCAGATCAGCCCAGCGTATTAACAATTAACTCGTCAAGCAACCTATATTAGTTAGTAGTAAATTACGTAGAAATTACAAATCGAAACTCTTATCGCTTACCAACATCATTAAACGTTCAACACCGAATTATAACAGATTTTCAACCCATATCAGAACCGCAAAGGCGATACTCCGGTGATAAATTAAAAGGTAAATCCTTACCAATTTATTGCAGTTGGGAATAGTTCGTCCATCTAGTAGCCCGTGGTCACAGAAAACACAGAAAACTCAAAAATTACAGTTCATTTTGGCCCGTATCAGCTTTTGCCTAACGATAGTGCAAACGAGTACAAAATATGTATACGCAAAGCTGAAATAATATGTTAGAAGAAATGGCTATATATATATGTTTTACAATTTATGCAAATAATGGGGGTTGAAAATTGAACAACAATTTCGTTTAGTTAAAAAATTGTGAAATAAATAATAAAAATAAGTGTTGAGTGATTAAGAGACAATATTAAACTGTTTATAAACATTAAAAGAATATATCAAAAGTCCTAATTTGTGGCTGGCGGTCAATACCGTAAGAAATCAACATAAAAATGAGCCAAGATTCCCAAAGGATTGAAATTCTTGTAAATTAGTTTTGTTTTTAATTTTTGTTAATTTTAGTACTCAGAAAAGTAAGTGTTAATGGTTTAAGAACTGTTAAATGTTTTTAAAATATAAATCGTCGCACTGATCATTACGTAATCAACCTAGATACATATATTAAATGGGGCTATGGGAGGCGAAACAAGTGCTTAGTGCATGCTAATAGATGGCTAAACCGCTAAAAAGGCATGCTCACAGGCGTAATGAGAACCTTAAACTATAAATTAAGCCGGGAATGAGAGTTTCATTGAAGTCACAGAAGATCGCATCAAAAAAATAAATTTCTAATCAGAGGTACAACTTAAGTTGAACTGCTGCAACAAAATTGGAAATTCCACAGACTTAGAAGAAGGCGGTAGGTACGTATTATTTATTTTTAGCACAAGTTATGCTTACAATAGATCCTTATAAAATTTACTTATATACAATTTACTATTCCATATGTTTCCGTACTAGGCTTGCGTTGACTTCAATGAGCAATTGCACAAAACTACTGATAATTTCCAACAGATCCGTGTGACTATTCTACACCCCGATGTTACTGTAGCTTCGAATCCTTCATGTTTCCCAGTCCTTCTAAATATATTATTTTTTAACTGATAATTTGCTGTATAGATGTAAAGTTATTTATGTTTGTCAACATATTTATTTATTTAAAACAAATAAGAACAATTTTCTTTTATCGTTTATGAAATAGTGTTTTTCCAACCTGAGCGCCTTTGTCAATTTTAGTGGCAAATAAGAAAATTGGAAACCAACATTATGAAAATAAATTTTTGGTTATAGCACAAGTCATGGAAAACCTGCTGAATGAATGTTAGACTGTTTCATAACTTGCATAAAGATCTAAAAACAATTGGTGAACTGCATATCAGAGAAACGAAAGGATTGTATAGGAATGAGCAAGAGTGTATATAATGTAAGTATTATTCTGTTATAAAAAATGTGAAACTTATAAATGTAATCTCTATCAGATTAATGGTTTGTTAAACCTAATTTAAAAGTATTAATAGAAATTTCTATATTTCTTTTAGGGTCACACTGTCTACAAAGAATTCGCTAAAGAAAAAGGTTATTGGAAACAAATCTGAAAGTAGCTGGAAAACATTAGAGTCCAAAATTGTTAAAGTAAATGCAATTGTGATGGTTTTAAGATTCAAAATTTATACGTATAAAAAAATATTGATAAACACCATGCAGTAATGTTCTTAAATTTATTTTACTCTCAATAAAAATTCAAGTTCTTTAAAATGTACTACTAAATTTTATATATTTATTAACAAATCTTATTGATATTGTGTAGGTTTCCACACTACCATAGAGGTACTACACTCAGTGCGTTGCCAATTTTTTTAAATGGCTGGCTTCCCCAATAGGCCTAAACCATTTTTTTCTCAACATGTTCCGGGACAAAAAGCAAAGCCATATATCCTACATAAAAGCACACGAACTTAGAGTTTTACCCTATGTTCCGATACAAACATTCATATAAATTATTTTTCTCTCACTTTAATTAATTTAAAAATACACTTAGATATTCTTCCTACCATTTTTATATTCACTTGATCACTGGTGGAAAGGAGGATTAACTTCACCGCACTAATATCACTATTTTATATTATACACATCACACAAAATATACGTCGTATAATTCGGAAACAAATTCCTAATTCTCTATACCATTTACATATCGTTGGCTCCTAAAAAATAAAAGTGTTTTAGATATTATTAAATTTATATATGTATAAGAAAAATTTACTTACATATTTTTGCTGCTACCACCACCGATTTTTTTGCTTTTGTGTGCTTTTTTGACATTTCACACAATTGGTAAAAAAGGCTAATGACCGAAAAAGAAAACAAGTTTTATATTCTTATATTGGCATACATACCATAAACACACATAAAAGTAAAAACAACAAAAACAATAAAAAGCAAAAATCAGATTAAAAATTAATAAATGAGCTTAACGAACTCTCCGACTAGAGAGAGAAGGCTCAGCATAAACAACAGAAATGCATACATAGTGTTAAATTCTGATAATAACAATGAACAAAAGAACATTGATAATCCAATGTTAAATAATAAGTATTTAAGTGCAAAAACAACAAACACAAGTTTGAGTGCAAGTAGAAGTGCACCACAGTTAAACGAATTTTTGTTTACAGACAAAAGCAAAAAAATAGCAACACCAACGGTAAGCAAAGAAAACATTAACGAAAGGGGAAATACACCTAAAACAACAAGCAAAAGAGTGCTAACAGGTATGGATCGCTACATAACGATCACAAAACGTAAGTATAGCCCCCAGTCTGAAAAATTTGAACCAAATTCTAAGCAGCCGAAGAACTCCGCGGCATCCCAAAATCGTTTCGCACTGCTTGACAATGCTGACGCTACAGAATTGACACCTGTATCTGCTAAAAATTTCAAACCGCCTCCATTATATCTTAGAGAGGCTACTACTAATGAATTAGTGAAAAAGCTGACGCAGGCAGTTGGTAAGGACAATTTTTTCGTTGCGTCACTGAAGAAGGGCAACATATTGGAAACCAAAATACAAGTGAACAGTGAAACAAATTATAGGAAGGTTGTTAATAGCCTCGATTCTGAGAAGAAGAGCTACTATACATACCAGTTGAAAAGTGCTAAGGGCTTAATAGTGGTTGTAAAGGGTATTGATAGTTCGGTACCAGTGGCAGATCTACAAGATGCCCTAGAAAAAGAGGGCTATGAAGTAAAATCTGTTCATAATATTTTGAATAGAAATAAAATTCCTCAGCCTATGTTTAGAGTTGAGATTACTTTTAACTCTTCACATATGAAAAAAAAGGGTGACCCTCACCCAATTTACAACTTAAGGTATATTCTTAATCGCAAAGTAGTAGTTGAAGAGCCTATAAAGCGCAAAGGGCCACCACAGTGCCAAAACTGTCAAGAATTTGGGCACACTAAAAGGTTTTGTAAATTGCCATCGGTATGCGTCAGATGTGGAAACATCCACAAAAGCCTCGATTGTCCCCATGCCAAAAATGACTCCAAGGTTCTAAAATGCAGTAATTGCGTCGGCAACCACACAGCAAACTACCGTGGTTGTGAAGTTTATTTGCGCCTCAAGCAAACAGATTTGAAAAAACCAGTAAACACTCAGTATCGTAACACCGTACTTCAAAATCCACTACCTATGTTGCAACAACAAAGCCATGGTCACACAAACGTAAATCACCCGCAATTGTCTTATGCACAAACGTTAAAAAAGGTACGGCAGCCCCTGCAATTCCTAGCAGCGATAATTGTAATCGAAAAAATCCAACTTACTCCGGGAGTTTTGAAAACAATCCAAGCTCCATAGACAAATTGATACAAACCATGGACCGATTTATGGCAAGCATGGAGAGTATGTTTCAACAAATGCTACAAAATCAAAGCATGTTAATGCAGATTTTGCTAGACGATAAAAAATGAACCGGTTACAAATATGTTTCTGGAACGCTAACGGCTTAAGCCAACATAAAAATGAAGTTCAACACTTCCTGCACACACATAAAATAGATGTTTTGCTTGTTTCCGAAACCCATTTTTCGATCAAAAATTGTTTTCGAATAAATGGGTATTATACCTATGATACAAAGCACCCAAGTGCTTGTGGAGGTTCAGCAATTCTTGTACATAAGGATGTCGACCATTTTCCAATGCCAGAGTATAAAACAGATCATATTCAGGCCACAACTATCAACATACCCGCCTCAGGGATTGCAATATCTGCAGTGTATTGCCCTCCAAGGCACAATATTAATAAGGAGCAGTTCACCCATTTTTTTAAAACGTTAGGCTCAAAATTCTTAGCTGCTGGAGATTTTAACGCTAAACATACGTTTTGGGGCTCTCGCCTCGTTACTCCAAGGGGCAGACAACTTCTTGATACTGTTTTGTCCAACAACTTGGATGCAATATCCGCAGGACACCCTACATATTGGCCTACTGACTTAAACAAAATCCCCGATGTGATCGATTTTGCTGTATTTCGAAGTATACAACGCGAGCATATTTCGCTGCTTCCTTCCCTCGATCTGTCGTCGGATCATTCTCCAACCTTTTTAACGCTTTCCAATGCCCAGCAAAATTTAGATCAGAATGCTATTTATTTTCCAAACAGAAAGACAAACTGGCTTAAATATAAAATGTATGTAAGCGCACACCTGCCGCAAAATATTTCACTAAAAACTGATGATGAAATACAGTCGGCTGTGAACCAACTAACTAGTATACTGACTGATGCTGCTAAGGTTTCTACGCCCACTAACTCATTATATACAAAAAGAGGTACCAACGATCCAAGCCACATTCAAACTCTACTAAGAGAAAAAAGACGATTAAGACGCCAATGGCAAGAGTTTCGCTCGCCGACTTTAAAAACACAATTAAATCAATGCCAGAAGATGTTACGTGGGGCCCTTCAGAGGGAAAAAGAGCTAAACCTGAACAGATTTTTGGAGAATTTAGATGCCACCGAGAAGACGGACTACAGTTTGTGGAAGGCAGTCCGCAAAATGAAGTGCCCTACTGCTTATGAAGCCCCAATTCGCTTACATAATGGGAAGTGGGCGAAAAACTACAGCGAGAAAGTTGAAGAGTTTGCCAATCACCTGGAGGCGGTTTTTGTTCCAAACGAAACGGACTCTTGTTTACCATCAACAGCTGTCCCAGAACGTGTTTTTGACCCATTAAAAATCCGCCTACCTGCTCTGAAGGCAGTTATACGTGGTCTAAACCCAAAAAAATCGCCCGGCAGTGACAAAATCACTAACGCTATGATCATCAACCTGCCGAATTCGGCTTTGAGAGTCGTTATGTTTATTTTTAATTCAATGTTAAGAACTGGATATTTTCCATTATCTTGGAAACAATCGGAAATAGTTATGATCCCCAAGCCTGGCAAAGACGTCACGCAGGTGACATCATACCGCCCAATCAGCTTATTGCCGGTTCTCTCAAAAATATTTGAGAGGTTAATATTAAAATCGTTATCACCGTATACTGACTCGGCTAACTTAATTCCCAACCACCAATTTGGGTTTAGGAAAAAACACGGTACCATTGAACAAGTGCATAGAATTACGAATTTAATTCGTCAAACTTTTGAAAATAAGCAGTACTGCTCTGCACTATTTATTGATATATCACAAGCTTTCGACAGAGTCTGGCACGAAGGCCTTTTATATAAAATTTCACTACTGCTTCCTGAAAACGTCCACAAACTGCTCACTAGCTATCTAGCGAATAGGTCTTTTGTAGTACGATCAAAAAGTACTTATTCGTCAATCAAACGAATATCAGCTGGTGTCCCTCAGGGGAGCATACTCGGCCCATTTCTTTACTTATTATATACCACCGATTTGCCTACAAATCAACTCACACACACATCCACATTTGCTGATGATACAGCGTTTTTAAGTATACATCAACATCCGGAAGTAGCTTCCCAACAACTTCAAACCCACATTACTGATTTGGAGAAATGGTTGAATATGTGGAAAATAAAAGTTAATACCTCGAAAAGTGTTCACATAACCTTTACATTAAGGCACAAAAGTTGCGCACCGATTTCAATAAACGGGACAACAATTCCAGAGCAGAGCCAAGTTAGGTACTTGGGAATACATCTCGATCGGCGTCTGACGTGGGTTCACCATATTGCAGCCAAAATTACACAGCTGAAAATCAAAACCGCTCAACTTTTCTGGTTAACTGGGCCACACTCTTCACTGAACTTGGACCTCAAGGTACTCTTATACAAGGCAGCCTTAAAACCAATATGGTATTATGGTATCCAGTTGTGGGGTTCCGCCTCCGCATCAAATGTTGAAAAGCTACAAAGAAGACAGTCAAAGATTCTGAGAATGATTACGTGCGCTCCTTGGTACATACGAAATAATAACATCCACTTGGATCTCAATATTCCTACCATCCGAGAAGAGATTAAAAAATCGTGTACGAGCTACATTGCAAAAGTTACTGATCATCCCAATCCATTTGCGAGGGACCTGCTTTTATTTGAGGGTCATAGGCGTCTGAAACGGGTGCAAACTTTTGATTTGGCAACATAATTTTCCTTTTATTTTATTTTTATTTTTTATTATTCGAACAGTAAGTTGAGTGCTGCAATGGCAGTATCAACTTAAATATTTTGTTAGGTTAAGATTTTAATACTTATTGTGAATGACGTATAGTCAGATTCAATAATAAAAATTAATATATTTAAAAAAAAAAAAAAAAAAAAAAAATTGGTAATTCGTGGACGATAGAGTAGATAATGTTTCACCCATAAATTACCAATTTCAAGCACTAAATCTTACGATAATTTAATTATTTTAAATTTTTCACCAATAATCCTGCCAAGAAATTTTAACTTTTTGTAAACAAAAATATGTCATTTTCTATCGACAAGAAAAAGAAAAGAAACAGCAATCAAAGAAATTTGCTGTCCCTCTCGCAACATCGGTCGAAAACATTACCACTACATACACAGTTGTCATGTCTAATTTGTTTATGCCGTGGTCTAGCCCCATCCATCTTGTGAAAAAGAAAACAGGTGGCTGGAGAGCCTGCGGTGATTATCATAAAGCAAACGCAAATACACAACCAGACCGATATCCAATTCCACGTTTGGATGATATATTTGAAAAATTATTTAAGAAAACGATATTTTCGTAAATTGACATCAACAAATCTTACTACAATATATCTATGCATCCAGATGACATAAAGAAAACTGCTATCAATATACCAATAGGCTTGTTTGAGTTTGTAGTAATACCCTTTGGGCTAAGAAATGCTACCCAAACCTTTCAGAGGTATATGGATTCGATTCTTCGTCGCTTGTACTAAGTCTATTGTTACATCGATGACATCCTCATATTCTCAGAAAATAAAGAGGAGCAATACAATCAATTAAAAACCGTTTTAAAAAATGTAAAAATGCAAGCCTGTTAATTAATGTCTCAAAACGTGAGTTTCGAGTAAGCAGCTTAGATTTCTTGGGCTACCACATATCAACAGCTGGTCTGAAACCACCTATGGACAGAGTTAACGCCATCAGAAATCACCTGAAGCCAGGAAACATGGAAGAGCTGTACCGATTTTTAGGAATTTTATAGATAATTTTTTCCTAATGCGGCTGCTATTCAAGTTCCCCTTATTGGGTTATTCAGAGAATCAAAGAAAAATGATAAACGAAAAATTGTATGGACTATCTGTAAAACATGTTTAGCTGATGAGACTATTAATTTTTCTGGATTCCGAATCACCACTATAATTGATAACAGATGCATTGGATTCAGCAGCGGGGGCTCATTTGCAGCAGTTCGTCAACAATCAATGGCAACCAATAGCATTCTTTTCTGCTGAACTAAAACCGTCGCAATAAAATTATAGTACGTATTATCGCGAGTTATTAGCACTCTATTTGGCGATCAAACATTTCAAACACCTCTTGGACGGCCCAAACTTTGCAGTTCTAACTGACCGTAAGCCAGTCACTTATGCCATGCAGCAAAAACTAGACAAAGCCTCACCCCGTCAAGTTCGTAACTTAAATTTCATTTGTCAATATACAACCGATATCCAACGCGTCTTCGGTTCACAAAACACAGTGGTTGATGCTCTCTCACGAGTGAATGAAATAGGCATGCCTGAAACAGTAAGTCAAGAACACTGTGCAACAAATAATGACCTTTTATGGGTTCGATTCTACTATCAAAATGTAGTAAGACCCTATACTCAGTTTGATCAAGTTGGTGACCGTTTTCTTTTTATAGGCCTCCAAAGTTTCCCAATATTGGCATGATGCTCACTAAAAGGTGTCATCAGTTTTTGCCGAATACCTAATCAGCACTTAAAAATATCCCGTAACAATGTTTGGCAAAAACGTACGTTGAATATTTCTTACTAAAGAGATTTTTCAAAAAAGTTAGAGAACAAAAAAATTTTTTTCCGTTTTTCGATCATAAAATTTAGGAAATCCAAATTTTGTATACGTTATATTTAGAAAAATTGTAGCCACGGTAAAGCTGAACAACTTTTGTGAATATTGCAATATAATCTCAACGTAAGACTCGCTTATGACTAAAAATTTAAATTTTTAACTTAAATTTTAAAATTTTATATACATTTTTGGAGAATAATTTAATAAAGTATTTGTTTCGTTATTTATTTGTTATACCTACATATTAAATTTAAACTTTGTTTTGATGGGATATTAAAAGCTTGTTTTTGGCACATTTAGTATTTTTCACTACATGTAATATCTAAAATGTTTAAAAAATTTTAGTTTTTCTTAAATAAAAGCGCTTTATACATAACGAAAACTTGCATTTAAAAAATTAATTAAAATTTTGTTTCCAGGGGTAGGAAATTGAAATCATAAAATTAAACAAAAAGGTAACTGACGTTGTTTTATTTTTTTGTAACGTCAGACGTGAAGGGTATATAAGATTCGGCACAGCCGAATATTGCACTTTTACTTGTTTTTCTTTTCTACTATGGGTCTGTGTGAAACGGTAGTACGTTGCTGTGGTAGAAAAATTTTTTGTTTCTACAGAGTGAAATAACATTTTCGACAACATAAACAACAAATGTATGACTGATATCCAATTTCATTAAAATTACAAAATAAGCAAACTTTTCCTATTACCCTCACCTGTATCTATGTTAAGAGCTTTTTCGATTCCTGAAAACACAACATCTTTCCGAAAAAAGGGACATAAAAGAGCATATGAAAATACTGACATGTATTAATTTCATTCAAACAATCTCTCTTAGTTAATAAATTATTTGTAGCGTCATTTTATTTAGATTATCAAAATTTTTCATGTAAATTTTAAGTTTTAAACAAGCTCCCAACTTGAGTGAGAGACATTATTTACAATTTAGAATTGTCAAAGAAAGTACTTGCTACCTTTTCACTCATTCTATACACGTATTTGACGACCACACTGTAGATTTTAGTGTGCAAAACCTTGTAAAATATACTGCAACATTCAATAAAAACAAACTGCAAACTAACATATGTATATACATAATATACATAATCTTTGCTAAAACTAATGTTTACAGTACAAATCGGATATAAGTTCTTTATATATCTCATAAGCGGTTATTTCTCACAAGCAATTAATAGAAATAATTTTCTTATAACCATATAAATGGATATAAGAAATTTTTTATATTGGTTTGTTCAATAGACCATACATACATATGTATTTATATGGTAAGTAAAACAATTACGTGTGACATCCCTATATCCGGTATCTACTGTATTGGTTTTCATGACTGAGTTATAAAGTAAACATAGCATATATACTATGAAAATATCTATTATTTTTAATGATATGAAAAGTCAAGAATGATGAAAAAATATATTACGAAAAATAATTATGGTAGAAAAAGAATTTCTTGCGCGGCAATGTTTGGGCTGATGAGTAGAACTGCTTGATTTTGCCAATGGTTTGTTACTTTTGTGTGTGCGTTGAATACTACAAAGTAAATTATGTTTTTAAAAGGTTATCTTATCTTTATAAACGAAATGTCTTAAAAAATAGTTTGTGAAAGGTATTTAAAATATATTAAAGAGTTTGTAATTTTAAGCAATTATATAACAGAATGACTTAATAAACTTTTTTTTAGTTTTTTACCCATATTATATTTCACAAATTGATTTGTGTGACCTAATAAATTGTATGAATTACTTCTCTAGTTGACCTGTACGCCTTAATAATATAGAAAATAAGATATTAACATTCCAATGTTTTCTTCTTTTTATCAGTGAAAAAATCCCTTGATAAAACGATTTTGCATATTCTTGATTCCTGGAAAAATAAATTTAAGCTACTTTTTTTTGCCTGAAAGCCCTAAAAATATAGAAAATAATTGTAAACTTCTAATGTTTTTAAAGGGGTTGTCCTTCTTTAAAAACTACCTGTAATAAAATACTGAATACACCTTTCTTAAGTCATTTATTGGATTTTCCCAACTATTTATTGGAAGAAACATACTAAAAGAACTTTAGAAATTTTTTTTTCAAAAAATTAAAAAAAAATGCGCCCAAATATTAGTCTATATATACAAATAAATAATTTTGCCCGAAACTATGTAAGTATTATGTGAGGGTTGGCAACCCCAGAATTAAAATTTACTCTGATTGGTCGAAACAAATATATTTTAATAAACTAATTTTTTTTTTTTTTTTTTTTTTGACATATTGTCATTGTACTATTATAATATGAAATTTATTTGTTGGGTGGTTAAGCAATGTCTATATGCATTTCATTGGCGCTCTTTACCAAATCGTCAGTAGACTTCAACCACAGTTTTGCAAAGTTTCAAACTTCTCAACTTATTAAAAGTCTTCCAAAAACCATCTGAGAATTATGTTAAATAAATTAACTATAAAATTCACAAACAATTTCAAAAAATCACATTATAATAAGTGTAGCAGGCTATGAAACTTATACAAACCAAACCCAACAAACAACTTTTATTCGATATGACTCTATTTTATTTATCTATACCTTTATACAATTAGAAATCCCTCGGATAACAATGAAAGTATTTATAAGGCAAAATGAAAAATAAAATCTCAATTGAATTGTTAATAAACTAATTTTTTGACATATTGTCATTGTACTATTATAATATGAAATTTATTTGTTGGGTGGTTAAGCAATGTCTATATGCATTTCATTGGCGCTCTTTACCAAATCGTCAGTAGACTTCAACCACAGTTTTGCAAAGTTTCAAACTTCTCAACTTATTAAAAGACTTCCAAAAACCATCTGAGAATTATGTTAAATAAATTAACTATAAAATTCACAAACAATTTCAAAAAATCACATTATAATAAGTGTAGCAGGCTATTTTTTTTATTTTTTTCTAATTGTATAAAGGTGTAGATAAATAAAATAGAGTCATATCGAATAAAAGTTGTTTGTTGGGTTTGGTTTGTATAAGTTTCATAGCCTGCTACACTTATTATAATGTGATTTTTTGAAATTTCTTGTGAATTTTATAGTTAATTTATTTAACATAATTCGCAGATGGTTTTTGGAAGTCTTTTAATAAGTTGAGAAGTTTGAAACTTTGCAAAACTGTGGTTGAAGTCTACTGACGATTTGGTAAAGAGCGCCAATGAAATGCATGTAGACATTGCTTAACCACCCAACAAATAAATTTCATATTATAATAGTACAATGACAATATGTCAAAAAATTAGTTTATTAACGATTCAATTGAGATTTTATTTTTCATTTTGCCTTATAAATACTTTCATTGTTATCCGAGGGATTTCTAATTGTATAAAGGTATAGATAAATAAAATAGAGTCATATCGAATAAAAGTTGTTTGTTGGGTTTGGTTTGTATAAGTTTCATAGCCTGCTACACTTATTATAATGTGATTTTTTGAAATTGTTTGTGAATTTTATAGTTAATTTATTTAACATAATTCTCAGGTGGTTTTTGGAAGTCTTTTAATAAGTTGAGAAGTTTGAAACTTTGCAAAACTGTGGTTGAAGTCTACTGACGATTTGGTAAAGAGCGCCAATGAAATGCATATAGACATTGCTTAACCACCCAACAAATAAATTTCATATTATAATAGTACAATGACAATATGTCAAAAAATTAGTTTATTAACAATTCAATTGAGATTTTATTTTTCATTTTGCCTTATAAATACTTTCATTGTTATCCGAGGGATTTCTAATTGTATAAAGGTATAGATAAATAAAATAGAGTCATATCGAATAAAAGTTGTTTGTTGGGTTTGGTTTGTATAAGTTTCATAGCCTGCTACACTTATTATAATGTGATTTTTTGAAATTGTTTGTGAATTTTATAGTTAATTTATTTAACATAATTCTCAGATGGTTTTTGGAAGTCTTTTAATAAGTTGAGAAGTTTGAAACTTTGCAAAACTGTGGTTGAAGTCTACTGACGATTTGGTAAAGAGCGCCAATGAAATGCATATAGACATTGCTTAACCACCCAACAAATAAATTTCATACAAATATAAGTAGTAGGGAACTGTATGTGCTTCGACCATTAAAAATATTAAATTTCAGCAATTAAATTTGAAATTTTTCAATTTTAATTGCCAAAATTCTCAAATTTCCCAAAATTCTCAAATTTCATTTTATGTGTGTTCGTGTGTGTATTTTTTCCCACGGTTTAGTAGGGGCGTTCACATTGTTGTTTTTTTTTTTAAAATAAAATGTTGGGGTAGGCGTGGGAATTTGTGTCTGTCCATATGTGACGTTGAGAATACATGTCCGTCGGTATGTGAGCGTGGGAATTTGTGTCTGTCCATATGTGACGTTGAGAATACATGTCCGTCGGTATGTGAGCGTGGGAATTTGTGTCTGTCCATATGTGACCTTGAGAATACATGTCCGTCGGTATGTGAGCGTGGGAATTTGTGTCTGTCCATATGTGACCTTGAGAATACATGTCCGTCGGTATGTGAGCGTGGGAATTTGTGTCTGTCCATATGTGACCTTGAGAATACATGTCCGTCGGTATGTGAGCGTGGGAATTTCTGTCTGTCCATTTACACTGTGTACGCCTGGTGAATAAAAAAATTTAGAAGCATTTTTAGGAATCACACTATTTAAAATGTGTAGTAGTTATATATGGATGCCCTTAATGTTTGTGGTTCGTTCCTTCTTGCTGGAGTGAGATTTTTTCTTTTATTTTTTTGCTTATTAAAATTTGGTGTGTTTACTTAAGATTTGTCGTCCAGCAATTCAGTGTTTTTTTTTTTTACTTTTTTGCTTGCAATGCTTGAGTCTGGAGGAATAATTTGATTATTCTGATCTTGAAGACGTCGTGAAAAAAAAAAATTACTATTGCATAAATATTGAAACTGATGTTTTGTTTATTTTATACATGACGATCATCGATGGATTTTATTTGGGGATCTGGATGGTGGTGCGATTTCTGTATTTTGTAGAATATGAATATTTATGCTATGTTTAAGTGTTTGTGTTTTTTGTGTTCTGAGTGGCGGTTGGAATGTATGGCTGTCAGACAGTCTGTGTGTGTGACGATTGGTGAGTCTGTATGACAGTCCGCTTTCTTGCTTTCCTGGTCAGTATAAAATGTGATAAGGTGTACATATTCATGCGTACATAAATATCTACAAATTTATTTCATTTACGCATATACATACAAACAAATAATAAGCGTTTATTCTTTGTCCCAAATATTCCCTTGACCATTTGAATGAATGAATGAACGATTGTGTATGTTTGTTTGTGTGTTCTCTGAAAAAAATAAATATGTATGTAGGTTTTTTGTTTGAAATAAAAAGACATTTATTTTAGTTTTTATAAGCATTTATTTAAAAGTTTGTTAACACTTTCATTTTTAAGTAAAATTGCATTCCTTAAGGCACAAACACCATAGTCGTGATAGCTACAATAGAGATATATGGAATGCTTAGTTTCCATTTGTTTGAAATTAATGCAGCCAATGTCTTAAATGTTATAAACTGTTTGATGAATAATTTTTTCCAGCCATTTTTTCTTCTCTCCCCCCTTAACATATATTTGTGAATTTCTTATATTCGATTTTAAAAACTTGCAAACGCTTTGAAATGAGACTGATCCATCATTCCAGTTAATATGATGATAGTTTTTTGTTAACCAAACTGCTTCTCTCTGTTTTTTGGCTGATAAACATGCGAAATCAAAAGGAGGTTTTATGATGAAATTGAACCATTCCTTGTTGCTGAAAATTACAGCTAGTTCTTTTGCGATGAAGTCATTTGAATTAGTTTTGAAACCTTGCAAGTCTACAAAAACAATATCACCATCCATGTTATTTAATTTATAAGAGCTTCCGGACTTGACCTTTTATTGGTATGTATTCTATTACGCGGTCATGAATAAGAACGCAGTAAGCTGATGTTTTTGCTGGAATATTTGTTGCTGTTTCAAATTCAATTTTTATGTCGATTGGTCCGGTATTGAGCGTTTCGTTTTGGTGACTGACATCAACTACAATAATTGGAGCGTTATTTTTAAACTCTTGACCTGTTAGAAGAGGTTGGGGTTGTTTCATGTAGTAGCTTTGTTGGAATCTTAGATACATATCATATAGAATCGCATAGCGCTCATTTTTGAATTTTATATTAAGATCGTCATATGGGTAAGATGTTGAGTTTAAATGTACTTTTAAGTTAGTAAGATCACAATGAACAAACTTGTTTTCTTGTTGAAAGGCAATCAAGACAAAACGAGGGCGTTCTTTATTAGCGGCCAGTTTAACATTCCATATGTGATTGGTTCCCGTATTAAGGTGTGGATTCATATGACAATCCCAACTACGGAATGCCATTGGTATAGCAGCACCATTATTAAGTATTTTGATCATATTCAATTTACTATGATCAGATAATTGAACATGTGGAATTCTCCATGATATTAGTGAAATTGTAAGTTTTGCTTTCTCGGTGGAAACATTCGAGTGTACAAGATCTTCATCGTTCTTATTACGCAAGAGTATCAATTCATGTTTACCATTTAATAAAACTTTATTGTAGTCTTCAGCGAATCCTAAAAGAAGTTTGAGTGGTACATAGAAATTAAAATTTCCATTTTGAAGATCTATTTTATCAAGTTTATTCCATCCAGCATTTTGCAACACAACACTTTCCGTAGGTGATAAAGAAACGAAATTTTTTATGGTACTGGTGGCTCCCAAATATCTTGTATGATCAATTTCAATACCATTCAGTTCATAGCGGATTTCATCAAAGAGATATGCAACAAAATTATTTTTCAACTGAAAGTTGGGTGTAGATTTCGATGTTTTTTCGTCTACAACAAGTCCTTCCACATATATATAGCTTTCACTGGGTAACACATATAGATCTTGGTTTTGTATTGAAATTCTTATTTCATCGTTGTTGTTAAAAGACTGAAGGTATGGTATGTATGTGTGATAATCCTTTTTGATAATATTTTCGTCAGATATTGGTTTATCTAAAACGTCTATTATTGAACTCATTTTGTTTTCAGTTTAAAGTTCAGTGACTTGAGAAAACTCTTGTTTGCTGCTGTAAGCGATTTTTGACGAACAGATCTTTTCAATTGTTGCTTAGATTGTAACGTTTGAGAATTAGATGTTGCTGTAGTATTCTTCGATATACTCGTGTTGTATATTATCATTATTTAGTTGTCCTTAAATGTATTCGTATTGTAATTTCCTCACCTCTGAAATTAATTAAGTCGCCGTTTTGATCAACCACGCGAAGAGCTAGTGAACTTATCTCTCTGGAGTTTACTGGCAAATAAATAAGATTTTTGGGAATCTCAACTATTTTATATCCAGCCGGTACATTAATCGGAAATTCATGTAGTGTATGAGCTTTAGAATTATTCATATAAGTATTAACCACAATACTGCTTTCAATCCTCAAGAGATTCACCTTAAAGATATTCACTGGAAGATCAGAGTAATGTTCTTTGTTTGGCGTTAATATTCTGCTATTGAATCCTAAAAGTCTACCTATTGTATTTTCTTTATTAAAATATATTGGTTCTTTAGAGCTGCTGACTTTGACTTGCATTGTATTGTTATTAGCTTCAATCAAAATTTTGTTTTCTGGTCTATATCGTTTGTATTGTTCTTCTATATAGTCAACTATATCATTTAATTCATAAGATCCGATCGGTATTTCAATTACAAGTTCGCCGATATAAAATATATTGTTGTAGACATCCACATTCGGGATACTGTTGTATGAATGAAAATCAGTTAGAGCACATTCATAGGTTCCGTTTAAATCAATAGGAGGAAAATAATTAGCAGATAGCTCTGATGAATTGGAGCTCAGAGTCAATGTTATTGACATTGTGACTGTTTGATTGTAAATAAATGAGGTTAAACACACAGTATGATTTATAAGAAGCAGTTTCGTATTTATTGTTTATTTACTTATTCTAAACTAAATTAAACATTGATGCCATTGTTGTTGTTTTTGTTGTTGTTTATTTATTGTATTCTTCCATTTACAATATCTCATCTTTGCTTATCCAAGAATTGTGCTCATTACCAAAGCCCAGCCACTTGACAAACACCTTATGTCCTTTAGTTTTGAGAACCTTTTCAACTAGGTATGTATTAGGATATCTGGTTTTTGAAAGTTCTTCTTCATAGAATCCGCCTTTAATAGGATTTCCGCGATAGTCTTCTAATATATATGTTGTAGGATATGTATTTTGTACTCTTTTAATTGTAAAGATTTCTGTTGTCCAATTCGGAGTGTAACCTTTTTCAAAAATGTTTTTATATTTGCTTATGCGTACATGATCTCCTGCATTAAATTTTGACATTTTATACATCTTTAAATGACTGTATACTGTGTTTAAAAGCTGTTTTTCATTTGTTGAATTTACTTTAATCGGTGACATTTTAATGGTGCGATGAATTTTTCTATTGTATGCATCAAGTAAATCTCTATACATATCAATCCAATTATATGAACCATTTAAGCTAAATTCCTTCCACATCATTCCTTTTAATGTTCTATTGAATCGTTCTACTATTGAGGCTTTCATAGTGCTATATGTTGAGTAGTGATTAATATTGTATTTATTCATCAACTGACTGAAATGTTTATTGAAAAATTCTTTACCATCGTCTGTTTGCAAGTTTTTCGGTATTCGTCCCAATTTGAAAATATTCTCCATTGCCTGAGTTGTTTAGAATGCATTCTTTCTGCTCAAAGGTACTGCCCAAGCAAATTTTGAGAATGTATCAATTACAGTTACCAAAAATCGATAATTTCTATTGTCTAAGGAATAATTTCCCATTTCAACTAAATCAGCTTGCCAAAGATCATCTATTCCTTTCATCACAACTCTACGACGTACAAAACGTTTTCGAGCCTGCTTATGCAATTCATTTACAACATTTCTCTTTGAAGACATCTTATTTTTCCAGTCGCTGTTTTAAGTGTGTTGTGATCTACTTGATGCACTTGCACCTATTGATACGAACATGTAATTTTCTATTCTATAAATTTTTTCTCGTAGCTCTTCAATTTCCATATCAAAAAGTGATTTATTACCATCCATTTTCTTATTGATATCCTGCAAATGAGCATTAAGATTTTCTAACTGGAAAGCTACTTCTTGTTGCTGTTTTTTGAGTTCAGTTTGCAGAAACAATTTACTGATAACATCGTTTTCCTCCACAGCATTTGCAACATTTTTGATTCTCTTGTATTGGACATCAATGTTTTTGTTCGTATCCATAAAGAAGCCCAACAACTTAGGCGCATTTTTGGTTGAAATTACTTCACTTCTATCGTTAATATAATGCCCAAATTTATCAACGGACATGTTTTATATAAAAATCTATGTATGTATATAGTTTATACAATTATATTAGCTTCACGTAGTTCTTCAATAATTGAGACAATTTCGTTGTTGTGATTAGTATGGCCTGCAGACTGTGATGCAAGCAGTAGTCTAAGTCGATCTACCAACTCGTTTGGATCATCCCAGTATATATAGTTTGGATTATGAGGGTTAAACTGCATCAAACCCCTTCCTAAATAATTACTTTTTGTTACATCTGATGAGCCTGTATGATTGTCTCCTTTGAATAGTTTTCCAATAATATGTTTGTACTTATGGGCTATGCTCCCTTTGATTTGACCATCAGACTTATAGCCTCTCCTGTGGGCATTGGTAGCAAGTAATATTTTTTTATAGATTTCAAGCTCGAATTTATCATAGTTCTTTGGTGCTTTATGAAACATTAAAGAAAAAAGTCCTGGCGTGAGCGCCCATATTTGTCCCCCAACCTGTATCTTATCTTGATTTAACTCGATGGTGCTATTACCAAATCTCCATTCGTTATTATTATCTTTATGTGGACCATAGTTAGTATCTAGTTCGTTTTTCGATTGCAATAGTGATAAGTCAGAATAACTTTCTTCATTATTCGAATTTTGTGAGTAAAAGTCATCTTCATCATAACTACTGCTACTTTTACTATTAGATTGCTTAAAAATTTTTTCTTCACTTAGTTTCTTGCGCGTACTCGTTTCCAATTTTATTGTTGAGTTCTGAGGATGAAAACTTTCATTGTCATCAATTCCAGTTTCCTTATCACTCGGTTCTTTTTTAACTGGTCTACCAATGTATTTAGAGCTATTGATAAATTCTTTTAAAGGTTCTGTGATAGGCTTGAATGTATCTGTTAATTGCTGATGTGTATCTATTTCACCAGTTTTTATACTACGAAGCTTTTTCTTCAAGATATTTCTTGTTGCCACCAAGTCTTTAAGAATTTGTTCATTCATTTTAGCTATCAGGTCAGTTCAACAGGAAGCAGATCAGGTTATCAGGTCAGTTTAACAGCTATCAGGTCAGTTTATCAGGTACCAGACCAGCTTATCAGGTCAGTTTATCAGGTATCAGACCAGCTTATCAGGTCAGTTTAACAGGTATCAGATCAGCTTATCAGGTCAGTTTAACAGGTATCAGGTCAGTTTATCAGGTATCAGATCTGCTTATCTGATCAGTTACAATAATCACATGTATAAAGTTTGAAGTCAGATTAAATACTGCAGGGTGCATTTGATGAACAGTAAATTATATTATGATGTAGTAATCAAATGACTTTCTATAACGACCATTGTTCAGTTCATTATCTTTACTTATCACCAAAAATCCGTATTTTTCCTTCCAACATTCTCTACAAATTCGTTGAAACATTTCAAAGTTCATGTCGCTGGCAACGTGATCATCATATACATGTTTCATATTTGTCGCATCTTGTTTAAACATAATAATTACATTAGCATTATCTCTTATCAAATGTTTCGGAATCCGCGTGTAAGTCTGACACAAGTAAAATGAGTCTACTTTCTTATGACGACCCATACAAAAATATGCACGTATATTGTTTTGCTTTTCACATGCAACATCATCAAAAATCATAATTGAATTGCTTTTAGCTTCACTAGGAGGAACAACGTCCTCGTTTTCTGCAAATGTGTAGTATCCGATTCCTTTAATTGGTGAAATTAATTTCTTTAGGTATTCATATTTAGGTTGATATAAAGATTTTGAGTACAAGTAAATATTTTCAAACTTGAGACCATTAGGACTTTCCAGCAAACTAATCATTATGTTAGTTTTTCCACAATTTGAAGGACCAACTATTAATGCTCGAATAGAATTTGGTAACAAGGAACTATGTCTTATTTTTTTACTGTCATTTGAACAAATATCAGCATTACGAACTAAAATATTTTTATGTTGTTTTATGAAGCGCATTTTAATAACTACTTGCTAAACTTGCGAACAATATCTTTTATTGTAGATTAAATTAATATGGTTGTACTTTATAACAAAAGTTTTAGTCTCAAACAAGCTATCGTTGGAGAAGGTTTACTAAATAAAGCAATAAATTCTCTACCTTTTGAATTACATCTTCCTGGATACCAGTATTGTGGACCTGGCACAAGATTACAAAAGCGTTTAGATAGAGGAGATAAAGGAATTAACTTATTGGATGCTGCTTGCAAAAATCACGATATTGCTTACTCGAAAAATAAAGACTTAAACAGCAGACATCAAGCTGACAAAATTCTTGAAAATACGGCTTGGGAAAGAGTTCTTTCAAAAGATAGTGATCTTGCAGAAAAAACATTTTCATATATAGTCACCAACGCAATGAAAGCAAAAACTAAACTTGGTATGGGTGTTGAAGCAAAGAAAAGGAATACAGTGAAAAGACCATCACCACGAATTCGTATAAATGACAAAAATCTGTTTCATAAAACAATTAAATCAGCAACAAAGATATTGAAGAAGGAAAAACCACAAGATATTATTTCAGCCATTAAGATTGCTCGTAAAGCTATCAGTAAATCTCTTAAGGGGAAAAAAGCTCGTGTTATAATACCGCGTATTATAAATGTTCCAAAAATTGGTGGTTTTTTGCCCATAATACCGATTCTAACTGCTCTAGGTGCACTTGGTAGTCTAGCAACTGGAGGTGCCTCTATAGCTAAAGCTGTAAATGCAACAAAGAATGCAAAAAAACAACTTGAGGAAGCCACCAGACACAATAAGGCAATGGAGTCTATTGCTGTGGGAGAAGGACTGTACCTTAAACCATATAAAAACGGTTATGGACTTGTTTGTAAGGATCATTCAAAAAACTATTAGAAATGCTACCCAACAGACCATTATCAGAATTTGATCTAAGAAAATTTTCAAAATATATTCCACACTTTAGAGGAGTTTATATGTTGGATTCACTACCAAAACGACCAAAGACTGTAGAGTGTGGAATAATCAATTTGGATTTATCAACAGGCCCAGGTACTCATTGCGTAGCATACTATAGAAACAAGAATGAAAAACAATATTTCGACAGCTTTGGAAATTTACAACCTCCTCTAGAATTAATCAAATATTCAGGTAGAAATATTCAATACAACTACAATCAATATCAAAACTTTAATACATATAATTGCGGTCACTTATGTTTGAAATTTCTTTATGATATAACCAAAGATATTAAATAAAACACAATCATATATATTTATATACATACATATTTAAAAACATTTTCTTTTTTATTATTATTATTTTTTTTTCTTGTTAAGTACAAAATATATGAACATAACATATTTTTTACTGCCAAACGGGGTACTGAGAGTTTGGTATTAAAAACTCGTTCATCTCGCTTTCTAAGATCAGGATCACTATTGCAATCGAAAAACGAACTAGATACTAACTATGGTCCACATAAAGATAATAATAACGAATGGAGATTTGGTAATAGAACCATCGAGTTAAATCAAGATAAGATACAGGTTGGGGGACAAATATGGGCGCTCACGCCAGGACTTTTTTCTTTAATGTTTCATAAAGCACCAAAGAACTATGATAAATTCGAGCTTGAAATCTATAAAAAAATATTACTTGCTACCAATGCCCACAGGAGAGGCTATAAGTCTGATGGTCAAATCAAAGGGAGCATAGCCCATAAGTACAAACATATTATTGGAAAACTTTTCAAAGGAGACAATCATACAGGCTCATCAGATGTAACAAAAAGTAATTATTTAGGAAGGGGTTTGATGCAGTTTAACCCTCATAATCCAAACTATATATACTGGGATGATCCAAACGAGTTGGTAGATCGACTTAGACTACTGCTTGCATCACAGTCTGCAGGCCATACTAATCACAACAACGAAATTGTCTCAATTATTGAAGAACTACGTGAAGCTAATATAATTGTATAAACTATATACATACATAGATTTTTATATAAAACATGTCCGTTGATAAATTTGGGCATTATATTAACGATAGAAGTGAAGTAATTTCAACCAAAAATGCGCCTAAGTTGTTGGGCTTCTTTATGGATACGAACAAAAACATTGATGTCCAATACAAGAGAATCAAAAATGTTGCAAATGCTGTGGAGGAAAACGATGTTATCAGTAAATTGTTTCTGCAAACTGAACTCAAAAAACAGCAACAAGAAGTAGCTTTCCAGTTAGAAAATCTTAATGCTCATTTGCAGGATATCAATAAGAAAATGGATGGTAATAAATCACTTTTTGATATGGAAATTGAAGAGCTACGAGAAAAAATTTATAGAATAGAAAATTACATGTTCGTATCAATAGGTGCAAGTGCATCAAGTAGATCACAACACACTTAAAACAGCGACTGGAAAAATAAGATGTCTTCAAAGAGAAATGTTGTAAATGAATTGCATAAGCAGGCTCGAAAACGTTTTGTACGTCGTAGAGTTGTAATGAAAGGAATAGATGATCTTTGGCAAGCTGATTTAGTTGAAATGGGAAATTATTCCTTAGACAATAGAAATTATCGATTTTTGCTAACTGTAATTGATACATTCTCAAAATTCGCTTGGGCAGTACCTTTGAGCAGAAAGAATGCATTCGAAACAACTCAGGCAATGGAGAATATTTTCAAGTTGGGACGAATACCGAAAAACTTGCAAACAGACGATGGTAAAGAATTTTTCAATAAACATTTCAGTCAGTTGATGAATAAATACAATATTAATCACTACTCAACATATAGCACTATGAAAGCCTCAATAGTAGAACGATTCAATAGAACATTAAAAGGAATGATGTGGAAGGAATTTAGCTTAAATGGTTCATATAATTGGATTGATATGTATAGAGATTTACTTGATGCATACAATAGAAAAATTCATCGCACCATTAAAATGTCACCGATTAAAGTAAATTCAACAAATGAAAAACAGCTTTTAAACACAGTATACAGTCATTTAAAGATGTATAAAATGTCAAAATTTAATGCAGGAGATCATGTACGCATAAGCAAATATAAAAACATTTTTGAAAAAGGTTACACTCCGAATTGGACAACAGAAATCTTTACAATTAAAAGAGTACAAAATACATATCCTACAACATATATATTAGAAGACTATCGCGGAAATCCTATTAAAGGCGGATTCTATGAAGAAGAACTTTCAAAAACCAGATATCCTAATACATACCTAGTTGAAAAGGTTCTCAAAACTAAAGGACATAAGGTGTTTGTCAAGTGGCTGGGCTTTGGTAATGAGCACAATTCTTGGATAAGCAAAGATGAGATATTGTAAATGGAAGAATACAATAAATAAACAACAACAAAAACAACAACAATGGCATCAATGTTTAATTTAGTTTAGAATAAGTAAATAAACAATAAATACGAAACTGCTTCTTATAAATCATACTGTGTGTTTAACCTCATTTATTTACAATCAAACAGTCACAATGTCAATAACATTGACTCTGAGCTCCAATTCATCAGAGCTATCTGCTAATTATTTTCCTCCTATTGATTTAAACGGAACCTATGAATGTGCTCTAACTGATTTTCATTCATACAACAGTATCCCGAATGTGGATGTCTACAACAATATATTTTATATCGGCGAACTTGTAATTGAAATACCGATCGGATCTTATGAATTAAATGATATAGTTGACTATATAGAAGAACAATACAAACGATATAGACCAGAAAACAAAATTTTGATTGAAGCTAATAACAATACAATGCAAGTCAAAGTCAGCAGCTCTAAAGAACCAATATATTTTAATAAAGAAAATACAATAGGTAGACTTTTAGGATTCAATAGCAGAATATTAACGCCAAACAAAGAACATTACTCTGATCTTCCAGTGAATATCTTTAAGGTGAATCTCTTGAGGATTGAAAGCAGTATTGTGGTTAATACTTATATGAATAATTCTAAAGCTCATACACTACATGAATTTCCGATTAATGTACCGGCTGGATATAAAATAGTTGAGATTCCCAAAAATCTTATTTATTTGCCAGTAAACTCCAAAGAGATAAGTTCACTAGCTCTTCGCGTGGTTGATCAAAACGGCGACTTAATTAATTTCAGAGGTGAGGAAATTACAATACGAATACATTTAAGGACAACTAAATAATGATAATATACAACACGAGTATATCGAAGAATACTACAGCAACATCTAATTCTCAAACGTTACAATCTAAGCAACAATTGAAAAGATCTGTTCGTCAAAAATCGCGTACAGCAGCAAACAAGAGTTTTCTCAAGTCACTGAACTTTAAATTGAAAACAAAATGAGTTCAATAATAGACGTTTTAGATAAACCAATATCTGACGAAAATATTATCAAAAAGGATTATCACACATACATACCATACCTTCAGTCTTTTAACAACAACGATGAAATAAGAATTTCAATACAAAACCAAGATCTATATGTGTTACCCAGTGAAAGCTATATATATGTGGAAGGACTTGTTGTAGACGAAAAAACATCGAAATCTACACCCAACTTTCAGTTGAAAAATAATTTTGTTGCATATCTCTTTGATGAAATCCGCTATGAACTGAATGGTATTGAAATTGATCATACAAGATATTTGGGAGCCACCAGTACCATAAAAAATTTCGTTTCTTTATCACCTACGGAAAGTGTTGTGTTGCAAAATGCTGGATGGAATAAACTTGATAAAATAGATCTTCAAAATGGAAATTTTAATTTCTATGTACCACTCAAACTTCTTTTAGGATTCGCTGAAGACTACAATAAAGTTTTATTAAATGGTAAACATGAATTGATACTCTTGCGTAATAAGAACGATGAAGATCTTGTACACTCGAATGTTTCCACCGAGAAAGCAAAACTTACAATTTCACTAATATCATGGAGAATTCCACATGTTCAATTATCTGATCATAGTAAATTGAATATGATCAAAATACTTAATAATGGTGCTGCTATACCAATGGCATTCCGTAGTTGGGATTGTCATATGAATCCACACCTTAATACGGGAACCAATCACATATGGAATGTTAAACTGGCCGCTAATAAAGAACGCCCTCGTTTTGTCTTGATTGCCTTTCAACAAGAAAACAAGTTTGTTCATTGTGATCTTACTAACTTAAAAGTACATTTAAACTCAACATCTTACCCATATGACGATCTTAATATAAAATTCAAAAATGAGCGCTATGCGATTCTATATGATATGTATCTAAGATTCCAACAAAGCTACTACATGAAACAACCTCAACCTCTTCTAACAGGTCAAGAGTTTAAAAATAACGCTCCAATTATTGTAGTTGATGTCAGTCACCAAAACGAAACGCTCAATACCGGACCAATCGACATAAAAATTGAATTTGAAACAGCAACAAATATTCCAGCAAAAACATCAGCTTACTGCGTTCTTATTCATGACCGCGTAATAGAATACATACCAATAAAAGGTAAAGTCCGGAAGCTCTTATAAATTAAATAACATGGATGGTGATATTGTTTTTGTAGACTTGCAAGGTTTCAAAACTAATTCAAATGACTTCATCGCAAAAGAACTAGCTGTAGTTTTCAGCAACAAGGAATGGTTCAATTTCATCATAATACCTCCTTTTGATTTCGCATGTTTATCAGCCAAAAAACAGAGAGAAGCAGTTTGGTTAACAAAAAACTATCATCATATTAACTGGAATGATGGATCAGTCTCATTTCAAAGCGTTTGCAAGTTTTTAAAATCGAATATAAGAAATTCACAAATATATGTTAAGGGGGGAGAGAAGAAAAAATGGCTGGAAAAAATTATTCATCAAACAGTTTATAACATTGAAGACATTGGCTGCATTAATTTCAAACAAATGGAAACTAAGCATTCCATATATCTCTATTGTAGCTATCACGACTATGGTGTTTGTGCCTTAAGGAATGCAATTTTACTTAAAAATGAAAGTGTTAACAAACTTTTAAATAAATGCTTATAAAAACTAAAATAAATGTCTTTTTATTTCAAACAAAAAACCTACATACATATTTATTTTTTTCAGAGAACACACAAACAAACATACACAATCGTTCATTCATTCATTCAAATGGTCAAGGGAATATTTGGGCACAAAGAATAAACGCTTATTATTTGTTTGTATGTATATGCGTAAATGAAATAAATTTGTAGATATTTATGTACGCATGAATATGTACACCTTATCACATTTTATACTGACCAGGAAAGCAAGAAAGCGGACTGTCATACAGACTCACCAATCGTCACACACACAGACTGTCTGACAGCCATACATTCCAACCGCCACTCAGAACACAAAAAACACAAACACTTAAACATAGCATAAATATTCATATTCTACAAAATACAGAAATCGCACCACCATCCAGATCCCCAAATAAAATCCATCGATGATCGTCATGTATAAAATAAACAAAACATCAGTTTCAATATTTATGCAATAGTAATTTTTTTTTTTTCACGACGTCTTCAAGATCAGAATAATCAAATTATTCCTCCAGACTCAAGCATTGCAAGCAAAAAAGTAAAAAAAAAAAACACTGAATTGCTGGACGACAAATCTTAAGTAAACACACCAAATTTTAATAAGCAAAAAAATAAAAGAAAAAATCTGACTCCAGCAAGAAGGAACGAACCACAAACATTAAGGGCATCCATATATAACTACTACACTTTTTAAATAGTGTGATTCCTAAAAATGCTTCTAAATTTTTTTATTCACCAGGCGTACACAGTGTAAATGGACAGACACAAATTCCCACGCTCACATACCGACGGACATGTATTCTCAAGGTCACATATGGACAGACACAAATTCCCACGCTCACATACCGACGGACATGTATTCTCAACGTCACATATGGACAGACACAAATTCCCACGCTCACATACCGACGGACATGTATTCTCAAGGTCACATATGGACAGACACAAATTCCCACGCTCACATACCGACGGACATGTATTCTCAACGTCACATATGGACAGACACAAATTCCCACGCTCACATACCGACGGACATGTATTCTCAACGTCACATATGGACAGACACAAATTCCCACGCTCACATACCGACGGACATGTATTCTCAACGTCACATATGGACAGACACAAATTCCCACGCCTACCCCAACATTTTATTTTAAAAAAAAACAACAATGTGAACTCCCTTCTAAACCGTGGGAAAAAATACACACACGAACACACACAAAATGAAATTTGAGAATTTTGGGAAATTTGAGAATTTTGGCAATTAAAATTGAAAAATTTCAAATTTAATTGCTGAAATTTAATATTTTTAATGGTCGCAGCACATACAGTTCCCTACTACTAATATATTTTATATTTCGATAAAAATCCAGATTTTTTAAATAGATTTAGTTTCATACAGTGAAAAAGAATATAATCTTTGTTATAAAATCGGTGTATAAAGTGTTTAACATAAGAAAAAGTGCACAAAATCTGCGCCAAAAAAATCGAATCAAAAGTTATATATATATGAAGTGTGCAGTGAGCATATGCAAACAAAATTATAGTTAAAAGTCATGTGAGCAATTGTGTGAAAAATTAATTTTGTGCATGTATTCAATTAATTTGAATTTATATAATGATATAATGATTTCAAGAGAACCTATACATCGATTACACACATACGGTTTGAAACTTGAAATAAAAAATAAGATTTTAAATAATATGTCGCAAATCGTGCGATCGGCAGATATACACACTCGTCAGTAGTAGGGAACTGTATGTGCTTCGACCATTAAAAATATTAAATTTCAGCAATTAAATTTGAAATTTTTCAATTTTAATTGCCAAAATTCTCAAATTTCCCAAAATTCTCAAATTTCATTTTGTGTGTGTTCGTGTGTGTATTTTTTCCCACGGTTTAGTAGGGGCGTTCACATTGTTGTTTTTTTTTTAAATAAAATGTTGGGGTAGGCGTGGGAATTTGTGTCTGTCCATATGTGACCTTGAGAATACATGTCCGTCGGTATGTGAGCGTGGGAATTTCTGTCTGTCCATATGTGACCTTGAGAATACATGTCCGTCGGTATGTGAGCGTGGGAATTTCTGTCTGTCCATATGTGACCTTGAGAATACATGTCCGTCGGTATGTGAGCGTGGGAATTTCTGTCTGTCCATTTACACTGTGTACGCCTGGTGAATAAAAAAATTTAGAAGCATTTTTAGGAATTACACTATTTAAAAAGTGTAGTAGTTATATATGGATACCCTTAATGTTTGTGGTTCGTTCCTTCTTGCTGGAGTGAGATTTTTTCTTTTATTTTTTTGCTTATTAAAATTTGGTGTGTTTACTTAAGATTTGTCGTCCAGCAATTCAGTGTTTTTTTTTTACTTTTTTGCTTGCAATGCTTGAGTCTGGAGGAATAATTTGATTATTCTGATCTTGAAGACGTTGTGAAAAAAAAAATTACTTTTGCATAAATATTGAAACTGATGTTTTGTTTATTTTATACATGACGATCATCGATGGATTTTATTTGGGGATCTGGATGGTGGTGCGATTTCTGTATTTTGTAGAATATGAATATTTATACTATGTTTAAGTGTGTGTGTTTTTTGTGTTCTGAGTGGCGGTTGGAATGTCTGGCTGTCAGACAGTCTGTGTGTGTGTGACGATTGGTGAGTCTGTATGACAGTCCGCTTTCTTGCTTTTCTGGTCAGTATAAAATGTGATAAGGTGTACATATTCATGCGTACATAAATATCTACAAATTTATTTCATTTACGCATATACATACAAACAAATAATAAGCGTTTATTCTTTGTGCCCAAATATTCCCTTGACCATTTGAATGAATGAATGAACCATTGTGTATGTTTGTTTGTGTGTTCTCTGAAAAAAATAAATATGTATGTAGGTTTTTTGTTTGAAATAAAAAGACATTTATTTTAATTTTTATAAGCATTTATTTAAAAGTTTGTTAACACTTTCATTTTTAAGAAAAATTGCATTCCTTAAGGCACAAACACCATAGTCGTGATAGCCACAATAGAGATATATGGAATGCTTAGTTTCCATTTGTTTGAAATTAATGCAGCCAATGTCTTCAATGTTATAAACTGTTTGATGAATAATTTTTTCCAGCCATTTTTTCTTCTCTCCCCCCTTAACATATATTTGTGAATTTCTTATATTCGATTTTAAAAACTTGCAAACGCTTTGAAATGAGACTGATCCATCATTCCAGTTAATATGATGATAGTTTTTTGTTAACCAAACTGCTTCTCTCTGTTTTTTGGCTGATAAACATGCGAAATCAAAAGGAGGTTTTATGATGAAATTGAACCATTCCTTGTTACTGAAAACTACAGCTAGTTCTTTTGCGATGAAGTCATTTGAATTAGTTTTGAAACCTTGCAAGTCTACAAAAACAATATCACCATCCATGTTATTTAATTTATAAGAGCTTCCGGACTTGACCTTTTATTGGTATGTATTCTATTACGCGGTCATGAATAAGAACGCAGTAAGCTGATGTTTTTGCTGGAATATTTGTTGCTGTTTCAAATTCAATTTTTATGTCGATTGGTCCGGTATTGAGCGTTTCGTTTTGGTGACTGACATCAACTACAATAATTGGAGCGTTATTTTTAAACTCTTGACCTGTTAGAAGAGGTTGGGGTTGTTTCATGTAGTAGCTGTGTTGGAATCTTAGATACATATCATATAGAATCGCATAGCGCTCATTTTTGAATTTTATATTAAGATCGTCATATGGGTAAGAGGTTGAGTTTAAATGTACTTTTAATTTAGTAAGATCACAATGAACAAACTTGTTTTCTTGTTGAAAGGCAATCAAGACAAAACGAGGGCGTTCTTTATTAGCGGCCAGTTTAACATTCCATATGTGATTGGTTCCCGTATTAAGGTGTGGATTCATATGACAATCCCAACTACGGAATGCCATTGGTATAGCAGCACCATTATTAAGTATTTTGATCATATTCAATTTACTATGATCAGATAATTGAACATGTGGAATTCTCCATGATATTAGTGAAATTGTAAGTTTTGCTTTCTCGGTGGAAACATTCGAGTGTACAAGATCTTCATCGTTCTTATTACGCAAGAGTATCAATTCATGTTTACCATTTAATAAAACTTTATTGTAGTCTTCAGCGAATCCTAAAAGAAGTTTGAGTGGTACATAGAAATTAAAATTTCCATTTTGAAGATCTATTTTATCAAATTTATTCCATCCAGCATTTTGCAACACAACGCTTTCCGTAGGTGATAAAGAAACCAAATTTTTTATGGTACTGGTGGCTCCCAAATATCTTGTATGATCAATTTCAATACCATTCAGTTCATAGCGGATTTCATCAAAGAGATATGCAACAAAATTATTTTTCAACTGAAAGCTGGGTGTAGATTTCGATGTTTTTTCGTCTACAACAAGTCCTTCCACATATATATAGCTTTCACTGGGTAACACATATAGATCTTGGTTTTGTATTGAAATTCTTATTTCATCGTTGTTGTTAAAAGACTGAAGGTATGGTATGTATGTGTGATAATCCTTTTTGATAATATTTTCGTCAGATATTGGTTTATCTAAAACGTCTATTATTAATCTCATTTTGTTTTCAATTTAAAGTTCAGTGACTTGAGAAAACTCTTGTTTGCTGCTGTAAGCGATTTTTGACGAACAGATCTTTTCAATTGTTGCTTAGATTGTAACGTTTGAGAATTAGATGTTGCTGTAGTATTCTTCGATATACTCGTGTTGTATATTATCATTATTTAGTTGTCCTTAAATGTATTCGAATTGTAATTTCCTCACCTCTGAAATTAATTAAGTCGCCGTTTTGATCAACCACGCGAAGAGCTAGTGAACTTATCTCTCTGGAGTTTACTGGCAAATAAATAAGATTTTTGGGAATCTCAACTATTTTATATCCAGCCGGTACATTAATCGGAAATTCATGTAGTGTATGAGCTTTAGAATTATTCATATAAGTATTAACCACAATACTGCTTTCAATCCTCAAGAGATTCACCTTAAAGATATTCACTGGAAGATCAGAGTAATGTTCTTTGTTTGGCGTTAATATTCTGCTATTGAATCCTAAAAGTCTACCTATTGTATTTTCTTTATTAAAATATATTGGTTCCTTAGAGCTGCTGACTTTGACTTGCATTGTATTGTTATTAGCTTCAATCAAAATTTTGTTTTCTGGTCTATATCGTTTGTATTGTTCTTCTATATAGTCAACTATATCATTTAATTCATAAGATCCGATCGGTATTTCAATTACAAGTTCACCGATATAAAATATATTGTTGTAGACATCCACATTCGGGATACTGTTGTATGAATGAAAATCAGTTAGAGCACATTCATAGGTTCCGTTTAAATCAATAGGAGGAAAATAATTAGCAGATAGCTCTGATGAATTGGAGCTCAGAGTCAATGTTATTGACATTGTGACTGTTTGATTGTAAATAAATGAGGTTAAACACACAGTATGATTTATAAGAAGCAGTTTCGTATTTATTGTTTATTTACTTATTTTAAACTAAATTAAATATTGATGCCATTGTTGTTGTTTTTGTTGTTGTTTATTTATTGTATTCTTCCATTTACAATATCTCATCTTTGCTTATCCAAGAATTGTGCTCATTACCAAAGCCCAGCCACTTGACAAACACCTTATGTCCTTTAGTTTTGAGAACCTTTTCAACTAGGTATGTATTAGGATATCTGGTTTTTGAAAGTTCTTCTTCATAGAATCCGCCTTTAATAGGATTTCCGCGATAGTCTTCTAATATATATGTTGTAGGATATGTATTTTGTACTCTTTTAATTGTAAAGATTTCTGTTGTCCAATTCGGAGTATAACCTTTTTCAAAAATGTTTTTATATTTGCTTATGCGTACATGATCTCCTGCATTAAATTTTGACATTTTATACATCTTTAAATGACTGTATACTGTGTTTAAAAGCTGTTTTTCATTTGTTGAATTTACTTTAATCGGTGACATTTTAATGGTGCGATGAATTTTTCTATTGTATGCATCAAGTAAATCTCTATACATATCAATCCAATTATATGAACCATTTAAGCTAAATTCCTTCCACATCATTCCTTTTAATGTTCTATTGAATCGTTCTACTATTGAGGCTTTCATAGTGCTATATGTTGAGTAGTGATTAATATTGTATTTATTCATCAACTGACTGAAATGTTTATTGAAAAATTCTTTACCATCGTCTGTTTGCAAGTTTTTCGGTATTCGTCCCAATTTGAAAATATTCTCCATTGCCTGAGTTGTTTCGAATGCATTCTTTCTGCTCAAAGGTACTGCCCAAGCAAATTTTGAGAATGTATCAATTACAGTTAGCAAAAATCGATAATTTCTATTGTCTAAGGAATAATTTCCCATTTCAACTAAATCAGCTTGCCAAAGATCATCTATTCCTTTCATCACAACTCTACGACGTACAAAACGTTTTCGAGCCTGCTTATGCAATTCATTTACAACATTTCTCTTTGAAGACATCTTATTTTTCCAGTCGCTGTTTTAAGTGTGTTGTGATCTACTTGATGCACTTGCACCTATTGATACGAACATGTAATTTTCTATTCTATAAATTTTTTCTCGTAGCTCTTCAATTTCCATATCAAAAAGTGATTTATTACCATCCATTTTCTTATTGATATCCTGCAAATGAGCATTAAGATTTTCTAACTGGAAAGCTACTTCTTGTTGCTGTTTTTTGAGTTCAGTTTGCAGAAACAATTTACTGATAACATCGTTTTCCTCCACAGCATTTGCAACATTTTTGATTCTCTTGTATTGGACATCAATGTTTTTGTTCGTATCCATAAAGAAGCCCAACAACTTAGGCGCATTTTTGGTTGAAATTACTTCACTTCTATCGTTAATATAATGCCCAAATTTATCAACGGACATGTTTTATATAAAAATCTATATAGTTTATACAATTATATTAGCTTCACGTAGTTCTTCAATAATTGAGACAATTTCGTTGTTGTGATTAGTATGGCCTGCAGACTGTGATGCAAGCAGTAGTCTAAGTCGATCTACCAACTCGTTTGGATCATCCCAGTATATATAGTTTGGATTATGAGGGTTAAACTGCATCAAACCCCTTCCTAAATAATTACTTTTTGTTACATCTGATGAGCCTGTATGATTGTCTCCTTTGAAAAGTTTTCCAATAATATGTTTGTACTTATGGGCTATGCTCCCTTTGATTTGACCATCAGACTTATAGCCTCTCCTGTGGGCATTGGTAGCAAGTAATATTTTTTTATAGATTTCAAGCTCGAATTTATCATAGTTTTTTGGTGCTTTATGAAACATTAAAGAAAAAAGTCCTGGCGTGAGCGCCCATATTTGTCCCCCAACCTGTATCTTATCTTGATTTAACTCGATGGTGCTATTACCAAATCTCCATTCGTTATTATTATCTTTATGTGGACCATAGTTAGTATATAGTTCGTTTCTCGATTGCAATAGTGTTAAGTCAGAATAACTTTCTTCATTATTCGAATTTTGTGAGTAAAAGTCATCTTCATCATAATTACTGCTACTTTTACTATTAGATTGCTTAAAAATTTTTTCTTCACTTAGTTTCTTGGGCGTACTCGTTTCCAATTTTATTGTTGAGTTCTGAGGATGAAAACTTTCATTGTCATCAATTCCAGTTTCCTTATCACTCGGTTCTTTTTTAACTGGTCTACCAACGTATTTAGAGCTATTGATAAATTCTTTTAAAGGTTCTGTGATAGGCTTGAATGTATCTGTTAATTGCTGATGTGTATCTATTTCTCCAGTTTTTATACTACGAAGCTTTTTCTTCAAGATATTTCTTGTTGCCACCAAGTCTTTAAGAATTTGTTCATTCATTTTAGCTATCAGGTCAGTTCAATAGGAAGCAGATCAGGTTATCAGGTCAGTTTAACAGGTATCAGGTCAGTTTATCAGGTATCAGATCAGCTTATCAGGTCAATTTAACAGCTATCAGGTCAGTTTATCAGGTATCAGACCAGCTTATCAGGTCAGTTTAACAGGTATCAGACCAGCTTATCAGGTCAGTTTAACAGGTATCAGGTCAGTTTATCAGGTATCAGATCTGCTTATCTGATCAGTTACAATAATCACATGTATAAAGTTTGAAGTCAGATTAAATACTGCAGGGTGCATTTGATGAACAGTAAATTATATTATGATGAAGTAATCAAATGACTTTCTATAACGACCATTGTTTAGTTCATTATCTTTACTTATCACCAAAAATCCGTATTTTTCCTTCCAACATTCTCTACAAATTCGTTGAAACATTTCAAAGTTCATGTCGCTGGCAACGTGATCATCATATACATGTTTCATATTTGTCGCTTCTTGTTTAAACATAATAATTACATTAGCATTATCTATTATCAAATGTTTTGGAATCCGCGTGTAAGTCTGACACAAGTAAAATGAGTCTACTTTCTTATGACGACCCATACAAAAATATGCACGTATATTGTTTTGCTTTTCACATGCAACATCATCAAAAATCATAATTGAATTGCTTTTAGCTTCACTAGGAGGAACAACGTCCTCGTTTTCTGCAAATGTGTAGTATCCGATTCCTTTAATTGGTGAAATTAATTTCTTTAGGTATTCATATTTAGGTTGATATAAAGATTTTGAGTACAAGTAAATATTTTCAAACTTGAGACCATTAGGACTTTCCAGCAAACTAATCATTATGTTAGTTTTTCCACAATTTGAAGGACCAACTATTAATGCTCGAATAGAATTTGGTAACAAGGAACTATGTCTTATTTTTTTACTGTCATTTGAACAAATATCAGCATTACGAACTAAAATATTTTTATGTTGTTTTATGAAGCGCATTTTAATAACTACTTGCTAAACTTGCGAACAATATCTTTTATTGTAGATTAAATTAATATGGTTGTACTTTATAACAAAAGTTTTAGTCACAAACAAGCTATCGTTGGAGAAGGTTTACTAAATAAAGCAATAAATTCTCTACCTTTTGAATTACATCTTCCTGGATACCAGTATTGTGGACCTGGCACAAAATTACAAAAGCGTTTAGATAGAGGAGATAAAGGAATTAACTTATTGGATGCTGCTTGCAAAAATCACGATATTGCTTACTCGAAAAATAAAGACTTAAACAGCAGACATCAAGCTGACAAAATTCTTGAAAATACGGCTTGGGAAAGAGTTCTTTCAAAAGATAGTGATCTTGCAGAAAAAACATTTTCATATATAGTCACCAACGCAATGAAAGCAAAAACTAAACTTGGTATGGGTGTTGAAGCAAAGAAAAGGAATACAGTGAAAAGACCATCACCACGAATTCGTATAAATGACAAAAATCTGTTTCATAAAACAATTAAATCAGCAACAAAGATATTGAAGAAGGAAAAACCACAAGATATTAATTCAGCCATTAAGATTGCTCGTAAAGCTATCAGTAAATCTCTTAAGGGGAAAAAAGCTCGTGTTATAATACCGCGTATTATAAATGTTCCAAAAATTGGTGGTTTTTTGCCCATAATACCGATTCTAACTGCTCTAGGTGCACTTGGTAGTCTAGCAACTGGAGGTGCCTCTATAGCTAAAGCTGTAAATGCAACAAAGAATGCAAGAAAACAACTTGAGGAAGCCACCAGACACAATAAGGCAATGGAGTCTATTGCTGTGGGAGAAGGACTGTACCTTAAACCATATAAAAACGGTTATGGACTTGTTTGTAAAGATCATTCAAAAAACTATTAGAAATGCTACCCAACAGACCATTATCAGAATTTGATCTAAGAAAATTTTCAAAATATATTCCACACTTTAGAGGAGTTTATATGTTGGATTCACTACCAAAACGACCAAAGACTGTAGAGTGTGGAATAATCAATTTGGATTTACCAACAGGCCCAGGTACTCATTGGGTAGCATACTATAGGAACAAGAATGAAAAACAATATTTCGACAGCTTTGGAAATTTACA
Source organism: Linnaemya vulpina (assembly GCA_963675445.1). Lineage (NCBI taxonomy): Eukaryota > Metazoa > Arthropoda > Insecta > Diptera > Tachinidae > Linnaemya > Linnaemya vulpina. The sequence continues at coordinate 45,239,027 of OY776279.1, read as the reverse complement.
ACCTCCTCTAGAATTAATCAAATATTTAGGTAGAAATATTCAATACAACTACAATCAATATCAAAACTTTAATACATATAATTGCGGTCACTTATGTTTGAAATTTCTTTATGATATAACCAAAGATATTAAATAAAACACAATCATATATATTTATATACATACATATTTAAAAACATTTTCTTGTTAAGTACAAAATATATGAACATAACATATTTTTTACTGCCAAACGGGGTACTGGGAGTTTGGTATTAAAAATATAATTTACTGTTCATCAAATGCACCCTGCAGTATTTAATCTGACTTCAAACTTTATACATGTGATTATTGTAACTGATCAGATAAGCGGATCTGATACCTGATAAACTGACCTGATACCTGTTAAACTGACCTGATAAGCTGATCTGATACCTGTTAAACTGACCTGATACCTGTTAAACTGACCTGATAAGCTGGTCTGATACCTGTTAAACTGACCTGATAAGCTGGTCTGATACCTGATAAACTGACCTGATAAGCTGATCTGGTACCTGATAAACTGACCTGATAGCTGTTAAACTGACCTGATAACCTGATCTGCTTCCTATTGAACTGACCTGATAGCTAAAATGAATGAACAAATTCTTAAAGACTTGGTGGCAACAAGAAATATCTTGAAGAAAAAGCTTCGTAGTATAAAAACTGGAGAAATAGATACACATCAGCAATTAACAGATACATTCAAGCCTATCACAGAACCTTTAAAAGAATTTATCAATAGCTCTAAATACGTTGGTAGACCAGTTAAAAAAGAACCGAGTGATAAGGAAACTGGAATTGATGACAATGAAAGTTTTCATCCTCAGAACTCAACAATAAAATTGGAAACGAGTACGCCCAAGAAACTAAGTGAAGAAAAAATTTTTAAGCAATCTAATAGTAAAAGTAGCAGTAATTATGATGAAGATGACTTTTACTCACAAAATTCGAATAATGAAGAAAGTTATTCTGACTTAACACTATTGCAATCGAGAAACGAACTAGATACTAACTATGGTCCACATAAAGATAATAATAACGAATGGAGATTTGGTAATAGCACCATCGAGTTAAATCAAGATAAGATACAGGTTGGGGGACAAATATGGGCGCTCACGCCAGGACTTTTTTCTTTAATGTTTCATAAAGCACCAAAAAACTATGATAAATTCGAGCTTGAAATCTATAAAAAAATATTACTTGCTACCAATGCCCACAGGAGAGGCTATAAGTCTGATGGTCAAATCAAAGGGAGCATAGCCCATAAGTACAAACATATTATTGGAAAACTTTTCAAAGGAGACAATCATACAGGCTCATCAGATGTAACAAAAAGTAATTATTTAGGAAGGGGTTTGATGCAGTTTAACCCTCATAATCCAAACTATATATACTGGGATGATCCAAACGAGTTGGTAGATCGACTTAGACTACTGCTTGCATCACAGTCTGCAGGCCATACTAATCACAACAACGAAATTGTCTCAATTATTGAAGAACTACGTGAAGCTAATATAATTGTATAAACTATATAGATTTTTATATAAAACATGTCCGTTGATAAATTTGGGCATTATATTAACGATAGAAGTGAAGTAATTTCAACCAAAAATGCGCCTAAGTTGTTGGGCTTCTTTATGGATACGAACAAAAACATTGATGTCCAATACAAGAGAATCAAAAATGTTGCAAATGCTGTGGAGGAAAACGATGTTATCAGTAAATTGTTTCTGCAAACTGAACTCAAAAAACAGCAACAAGAAGTAGCTTTCCAGTTAGAAAATCTTAATGCTCATTTGCAGGATATCAATAAGAAAATGGATGGTAATAAATCACTTTTTGATATGGAAATTGAAGAGCTACGAGAAAAAATTTATAGAATAGAAAATTACATGTTCGTATCAATAGGTGCAAGTGCATCAAGTAGATCACAACACACTTAAAACAGCGACTGGAAAAATAAGATGTCTTCAAAGAGAAATGTTGTAAATGAATTGCATAAGCAGGCTCGAAAACGTTTTGTACGTCGTAGAGTTGTGATGAAAGGAATAGATGATCTTTGGCAAGCTGATTTAGTTGAAATGGGAAATTATTCCTTAGACAATAGAAATTATCGATTTTTGCTAACTGTAATTGATACATTCTCAAAATTTGCTTGGGCAGTACCTTTGAGCAGAAAGAATGCATTCGAAACAACTCAGGCAATGGAGAATATTTTCAAATTGGGACGAATACCGAAAAACTTGCAAACAGACGATGGTAAAGAATTTTTCAATAAACATTTCAGTCAGTTGATGAATAAATACAATATTAATCACTACTCAACATATAGCACTATGAAAGCCTCAATAGTAGAACGATTCAATAGAACATTAAAAGGAATGATGTGGAAGGAATTTAGCTTAAATGGTTCATATAATTGGATTGATATGTATAGAGATTTACTTGATGCATACAATAGAAAAATTCATCGCACCATTAAAATGTCACCGATTAAAGTAAATTCAACAAATGAAAAACAGCTTTTAAACACAGTATACAGTCATTTAAAGATGTATAAAATGTCAAAATTTAATGCAGGAGATCATGTACGCATAAGCAAATATAAAAACATTTTTGAAAAAGGTTATACTCCGAATTGGACAACAGAAATCTTTACAATTAAAAGAGTACAAAATACATATCCTACAACATATATATTAGAAGACTATCGCGGAAATCCTATTAAAGGCGGATTCTATGAAGAAGAACTTTCAAAAACCAGATATCCTAATACATACCTAGTTGAAAAGGTTCTCAAAACTAAAGGACATAAGGTGTTTGTCAAGTGGCTGGGCTTTGGTAATGAGCACAATTCTTGGATAAGCACAGATGAGATATTGTAAATGGAAGAATACAATAAATAAACAACAACAAAAACAACAACAATGGCATCAATATTTAATTTAGTTTAAAATAAGTAAATAAACAATAAATACGAAACTGCTTCTTATAAATCATACTGTGTGTTTAACCTCATTTATTTACAATCAAACAGTCACAATGTCAATAACATTGACTCTGAGCTCCAATTCATCAGAGCTATCTGCTAATTATTTTCCTCCTATTGATTTAAACGGAACCTATGAATGTGCTCTAACTGATTTTCATTCATACAACAGTATCCCGAATGTGGATGTCTACAACAATATATTTTATATCGGTGAACTTGTAATTGAAATACCGATCGGATCTTATGAATTAAATGATATAGTTGACTATATAGAAGAACAATACAAACCATATAGACCAGAAAACAAAATTTTGATTGAAGCTAATAACAATACAATGCAAGTCAAAGTCAGCAGCTCTAAGGAACCAATATATTTTAATAAAGAAAATACAATAGGTAGACTTTTAGGATTCAATAGCAGAATATTAACGCCAAACAAAGAACATTACTCTGATCTTCCAGTGAATATCTTTAAGGTGAATCTCTTGAGGATTGAAAGCAGTATTGTGGTTAATACTTATATGAATAATTCTAAAGCTCATACACTACATGAATTTCCGATTAATGTACCGGCTGGATATAAAATAGTTGAGATTCCCAAAAATCTTATTTATTTGCCAGTAAACTCCAGAGAGATAAGTTCACTAGCTCTTCGCGTGGTTGATCAAAACGGCGACTTAATTAATTTCAGAGGTGAGGAAATTACAATTCGAATACATTTAAGGACAACTAAATAATGATAATATACAACACGAGTATATCGAAGAATACTACAGCAACATCTAATTCTCAAACGTTACAATCTAAGCAACAATTGAAAAGATCTGTTCGTCAAAAATCGCTTACAGCAGCAAACAAGAGTTTTCTCAAGTCACTGAACTTTAAATTGAAAACAAAATGAGTTCAATAATAGACGTTTTAGATAAACCAATATCTGACGAAAATATTATCAAAAAGGATTATCACACATACATACCATACCTTCAGTCTTTTAACAACAACGATGAAATAAGAATTTCAATACAAAACCAAGATCTATATGTGTTACCCAGTGAAAGCTATATATATGTGGAAGGACTTGTTGTAGACGAAAAAACATCGAAATCTACACCCAGCTTTCAGTTGAAAAATAATTTTGTTGCATATCTCTTTGATGAAATCCGCTATGAACTGAATGGTATTGAAATTGATCATACAAGATATTTGGGAGCCACCAGTACCATAAAAAATTTGGTTTCTTTATCACCTACGGAAAGCGTTGTGTTGCAAAATGCTGGATGGAATAAATTTGATAAAATAGATCTTCAAAATGGAAATTTTAATTTCTATGTACCACTCAAACTTCTTTTAGGATTCGCTGAAGACTACAATAAAGTTTTATTAAATGGTAAACATGAATTGATACTCTTGCGTAATAAGAACGATGAAGATCTTGTACACTCGAATGTTTCCACCGAGAAAGCAAAACTTACAATTTCACTAATATCATGGAGAATTCCACATGTTCAATTATCTGATCATAGTAAATTGAATATGATCAAAATACTTAATAATGGTGCTGCTATACCAATGGCATTCCGTAGTTGGGATTGTCATATGAATCCACACCTTAATACGGGAACCAATCACATATGGAATGTTAAACTGGCCGCTAATAAAGAACGCCCTCGTTTTGTCTTGATTGCCTTTCAACAAGAAAACAAGTTTGTTCATTGTGATCTTACTAAATTAAAAGTACATTTAAACTCAACCTCTTACCCATATGACGATCTTAATATAAAATTCAAAAATGAGCGCTATGCGATTCTATATGATATGTATCTAAGATTCCAACACAGCTACTACATGAAACAACCCCAACCTCTTCTAACAGGTCAAGAGTTTAAAAATAACGCTCCAATTATTGTAGTTGATGTCAGTCACCAAAACGAAACGCTCAATACCGGACCAATCGACATAAAAATTGAATTTGAAACAGCAACAAATATTCCAGCAAAAACATCAGCTTACTGCGTTCTTATTCATGACCGCGTAATAGAATACATACCAATAAAAGGTCAAGTCCGGAAGCTCTTATAAATTAAATAACATGGATGGTGATATTGTTTTTGTAGACTTGCAAGGTTTCAAAACTAATTCAAATGACTTCATCGCAAAAGAACTAGCTGTAGTTTTCAGCAACAAGGAATGGTTCAATTTCATCATAAAACCTCCTTTTGATTTCGCATGTTTATCAGCCAAAAAACAGAGAGAAGCAGTTTGGTTAACAAAAAACTATCATCATATTAACTGGAATGATGGATCAGTCTCATTTCAAAGCGTTTGCAAGTTTTTAAAATCGAATATAAGAAATTCACAAATATATGTTAAGGGGGGAGAGAAGAAAAAATGGCTGGAAAAAATTATTCATCAAACAGTTTATAACATTGAAGACATTGGCTGCATTAATTTCAAACAAATGGAAACTAAGCATTCCATATATCTCTATTGTGGCTATCACGACTATGGTGTTTGTGCCTTAAGGAATGCAATTTTTCTTAAAAATGAAAGTGTTAACAAACTTTTAAATAAATGCTTATAAAAATTAAAATAAATGTCTTTTTATTTCAAACAAAAAACCTACATACATATTTATTTTTTTCAGAGAACACACAAACAAACATACACAATGGTTCATTCATTCATTCAAATGGTCAAGGGAATATTTGGGCACAAAGAATAAACGCTTATTATTTGTTTGTATGTATATGCGTAAATGAAATAAATTTGTAGATATTTATGTACGCATGAATATGTACACCTTATCACATTTTATACTGACCAGAAAAGCAAGAAAGCGGACTGTCATACAGACTCACCAATCGTCACACACACACAGACTGTCTGACAGCCAGACATTCCAACCGCCACTCAGAACACAAAAAACACACACACTTAAACATAGTATAAATATTCATATTCTACAAAATACAGAAATCGCACCACCATCCAGATCCCCAAATAAAATCCATCGATGATCGTCATGTATAAAATAAACAAAACATCAGTTTCAATATTTATGCAAAAGTAATTTTTTTTTCACAACGTCTTCAAGATCAGAATAATCAAATTATTCCTCCAGACTCAAGCATTGCAAGCAAAAAAGTAAAAAAAAAAACACTGAATTGCTGGACGACAAATCTTAAGTAAACACACCAAATTTTAATAAGCAAAAAAATAAAAGAAAAAATCTCACTCCAGCAAGAAGGAACGAACCACAAACATTAAGGGTATCCATATATAACTACTACACTTTTTAAATAGTGTAATTCCTAAAAATGCTTCTAAATTTTTTTATTCACCAGGCGTACACAGTGTAAATGGACAGACAGAAATTCCCACGCTCACATACCGACGGACATGTATTCTCAAGGTCACATATGGACAGACAGAAATTCCCACGCTCACATACCGACGGACATGTATTCTCAAGGTCACATATGGACAGACAGAAATTCCCACGCTCACATACCGACGGACATGTATTCTCAAGGTCACATATGGACAGACACAAATTCCCACGCCTACCCCAACATTTTATTTAAAAAAAAAACAACAATGTGAACGCCCCTACTAAACCGTGGGAAAAAATACACACACGAACACACACAAAATGAAATTTGAGAATTTTGGGAAATTTGAGAATTTTGGCAATTAAAATTGAAAAATTTCAAATTTAATTGCTGAAATTTAATATTTTTAATGGTCGCAGCACATACAGTTCCCTACTACTCTCGTCACTATAAAAGGGCCATGAATTTAATTTAAACTTGGAAAAATTTATTTTTCAATGTAAAACGTTTATTTCGCAGGCATTATTCAATCAACTAACGCATTGAAGATGCTCCACGACGAAATAAAAATCGTTATTATGTAGAATACATCTTAACATATCGCCTAAATCAGGACGTTCTTGCGAATTTTTTTTGGAGGGCTTAATGGGCATCCCTATCGTCAGGAGTTTAAGTATAGACTTCGGCCATATATTTTGGGGTAAAAAGACGGTATCTTAGACACTAATGAACACATAAAAGTAGACAATACTCCCGATTTGGAAGACGTACATTATTCTTTAACAGGTATATTTACAATAACAATTTGAAATCATACAGTTTTTGCCGAAGGAAAATTATGAGGAATAGCAGCAAAACCTGAATTATGATGGTTTTGGAGAATTTGGTCGGCTGCATTTGTCACAAATTAAAAAACGAAGACCCCAGTCTTGCCGCTAAACATCTAGAAAACTCGACATACTCATGGGTTAGACACCTAAATGAAGGTTGGTTAAGTATTCCATCAAACGTTTAAATCTTGTGATAAAGTTTTTGCAAAACTAAATGGGGATAAATTACTTTCTACAAAGGAATACTTAGAAAAGCACTTGGTGGAAGTAAGGAATATAAAAGCAAGTGAAGACGTAAAAATACTTTTTTTTAGATACATAATGTCTCTTAATGCAGAAATGGCCCAAAATATGAATAAGCGAAAACAAAAATTAATAAAAGAACAACCCAATATAAATAGATATTTTTTTAAGTATTTTTTTTAAGAAAAATAATAATTTGCTCCACAGTTATGTTTACACATATTTTGATAGTCGTGACGTCACTTCACCTACCTGCGCAGAATAATAAAATTGTATGGCATAATCTGTTTTTTATCATTCTTGATATTTCAATAGATAAAATTCCCGAGCATAAGACTCGTCTGCAACACGGATATAACCAAAGATTATGTTGCCGAAATAAACATCAATCCTTCCATAAGAGCCGATTTCAGTATGTTCACTTGAAGAATATATACCATAATCATTACTTTTTGGTAAACATATGTCGTCTTGTACAAATTCATAGTTACTAAAAAAACTTCATTGAACATTTATAGCCATCACAAGTTTTGCCAAAATATTATTTAGCTTGGCTACGGAAAGGTTGATATTGTTGTCAAGTTAAAAAATTTATTTTCCAACTTGTCCTGATAAGAGAATTTGTCACGACATAATATAAATTACCACCTTCTTTAAAATGTCATTAACAAGTAAAAGAAATATGAATAAATAATTTAAATTAATAAATTCAATATTATAAAAAAAATTTATAACTTAATATTAAATTTAATTAAATAAATTAAATTAGTTACTACCATTTAAAAAGAAAACAAGCTTCTTCTGGTCAACGAATTCCACGTCATCCAGATATTCTATAAAGTTTTGTATTAATTTATGATGTTCATTGTTAAGTTGAAGTGCAGTTCCGTAGCAGTTATCGCCATAAAGGGAACTCCTATTAAGACTAACACAAATCTTATAAATTTTAATAATAATATTCTTGTTTTATCGTTCGGCTATAGGTCAGGTTTTTAAAAATCAATAAACACTAAATATTTGTTAATTATTTAATCTTTATTTAATGTTATTTTTCCCAATATTTCGAATAGCTTCGCTATTCATCTTCAGGGGAACAATGTAAATTAAAAATTAAATAAAATTAGATTGAATTAACATATTTTCAATATGTCGATCGTCTGTAGTCCTTAGCTGCGAAAAACGATCTGCGACTACAGACGATCGACATATTGAAAATATGTTAATTCAATCTAATTTTATTTAATTTTTAATTTACATTGTTCCCCTGAAGATGAATAGCGAAGCTATTCGAAATATTGGGAAAAATAACATTAAATAAAGATTAAATAATCAAAAAATATTTAGTGTTTATTGATTTTTAAGAACCTGACCTATAGCCGAACGATAAAACAAGAATATTATTATAATACAACAGGTCAACGATTAAACTAAATATATATACATAAATTTTAATAGCAGCTGTAACAGTTCTGCTAAATATTTGGGTTGCAAATTTTACACGCATTTTTTCAAATCTATTTGAATATATATGTTGCCGTATCAATTTTGGGCAAATTTTGGTTTTTGCAGTTGCTTCTATTGCATATAGTTCTTTAATTGCTTGCATGCTTATAGTTCCATCAGGTGTTTTAAGGTCGCATTTCAACCACCCATAGTAGAGCTGTACCGAACTGAATCAAACGCTCTCAAACGCCCGTTTTTGACAAGAACTTCTAAACATACCCATTTAAATTAGAGCTGTGCCGAACTGAATCAAACGCTCTCAAACGCTCGTTTTTGACAAGAACCTCTAATCAAACCCATTTAAATTACATGGGTTTGATTAGAGGTTCTAGTCAAAAACGAGCGTTTCAGAGCGTTTGATTCAGTTCGGCACAGCTCTAATTTAAATTACATGGGTTTGATTAGAGGTTCCTGTCAAAAACGAGCGTTTGATTCAGTTCGGCACAGCTCTACTATTATTCCCACCAAATTTGCCCTAAGACTTTGTCTGAAGATGGAAACTTAAAAAATCGTAAACCTTTAAATATCTCTTAGATCTTTTACATATCTTTACGCAGCATTTCCTTCCCGATATTTAATTGTTTTGCTTCTTACTTGCATTCATCATATACACTATACATTGTATAGTAAAGAAAAGCTGACATATTTTAGTTCATCATTAACAATGTTTTAAAATGAAAGAAGAATTTTTTGAAAAAAAAACTTTAAACACGTTTGCATGTGTTCTTTGCTTACATTTTTTTCACCTTCCCTTCAATTCCTAAGTTAAATTTGATGAAACCAACTTTAAACAAGTTCGATGACCACCGACCCAACACGTTGGTTTCTGCTTTTTTCTTCGTTTTTCTCTTACCACCGTCACAGATAAAGATTTAAAAATTTTATTTCATGCTTTCTTTGGCATGCGTTATCTTATACTGTGTATTCTTTGGTATTAGAGTCACAAAACTGACAAGTTACAAGTGAACAACTACTCACTTAACACCACCTTTCAAATACAATTTATACAAAGCATATACATCAAGTGATGTACAAGTATTTACAAAAGATAGATGATAATAAGGATGATACAGATGATGATTATGGGAAATAGCACAGGTTGTTGCTACATAAATATTTTTACTATAATGGATATTTAATTGTAGTAAGTGGAATATTCAATTAATTTGCAACAGGAATTTACTTTTCCTCAAGTACACAATCACTACTAAAACGCGGACCAGAAGTAATGCAAAGTTCATGTAGATTTGAAGCAAAATATATTTTAAACGCACATTTTAACAAATAGGAGGAAATTCTAATAAAAACTTAAATCGCAATCTTCATGATATTAGTTTAAAAGAAAATTTAAAATAAAACAGAATGTTTGTAAATGTGGATGTGTGGATGTTTGTTCCTCTTTCACGCAAAAACTACCAAATGGTTTTTAATGAAACTTTACAATAATTTAGCTTGTACGTCAGAATAACACATAGGCTATAATTTATAAATATGTTGTGTAAATTGTCCAAAATATAGCGACATTTGTCAAGTAAGAAGGAAAAAATGTAAATTTTTTTTATATGGGTTTGTTCAATAGACCATACATACATATGTATTAGTATGGTAAGTAAAACAATTACGTGTGACATCCCTATATCCGGTATCTACTGTATTGGTTTTCATGACTGACTTATAAAGTAAACATAGCATATATACCACGAAAATATCTGTTATTTTTAATGATATGAAAAGTCAAGAATGATGAAAAAATATATTACGAAAAATAATTATGGTAGAATTAGAGTAGAATTGCTTGATTTTGCCAATGGTTTGTTACTTTTGTGTGTGCGTTGAATACTACAAAGTAAATTATGTTTTTAAAAGGTTATCTTATCTTTGTAAACGAAATGTCTTAAAAAATAGTTTGTGAAAGCTATTTAAAATATATTAAAGAGTTTGTAATTTTAAACAATTATATAACAGAATGACTTAATAAACTTTTTTTACTTTTTAACCCATATTATATTTCACAAATTGATTTGTGTGACCTAATAAATTGTATCAATTACTTCTCTAGTTGACCTGTACGCCTTAATAATATAGAAAATAAGATATTAACATTCCAATGTTTTCTTCTTTTTATCAGTGAAAAAACCCCTTGATAAAACGATTTTGCATTTTCTTAATTCCTGGAAAAATAAATTTAAGCTACTTTTTTTTGCCTGAAAGCCCTAAAAATATAGAAAATAATTATAACCTTCTAATGTTTTTAAAGGGGTTGTCCTTCTTTAAAAACTACCTGTAATAAAATACTGAATACACCTTTCTTAAGTCATTTATTGGATTTTCCCAACTATTTATTGGAAAAAACATACTAAAAGAACTTTAGAAATCTTTTTTTCAAAAAATTAAAAAAAAATGCGCCCAAATCTTAGTCTATATATACAAATAAATAATTTTGCCCGAAACTATGTAAGTGTTATGTGAGGGTTGGCAACCCCAGAATTAAAATTTACTCTGATTGGTCGAAACAAATATATTTTATATTTCGATAAAAATCCAGATTTTTTAAATAGATTTAGTTTCATACAGTGAAAAAGAATATAATCATTATTATAAAAACGGTGTATAAAGTATTTAACATAAGAAAAAGTGCACAAAATCTGCGCCAAAAAAATCGAATCAAAAGTTATACATATATGAAGTGTGCAGTGAGCATATGCAAACAAAATTATAGTTAAAAGTCATGTGAGCAACTGTGTGAAAAATTAATTTTGTGCATGTATTCAATTAATTTGAATTTATATAATGATATAATGATTTCAAGAGAACCCATACATCGATTACACACATACGGTTTCAAACTTGAAATAAAAAATAAGATTTTAAATAATATGTCGCAAATCGTGCGATCGGCAGAAATACACACTCGTCACTATAAAAGGGCCATGAATTTAATTTAAACTTAGAAAAATTTATTTTTCAATGTAAAACGTATATTTCGCAGGCATTATTCAATCAACTAACGCATTGAAGATGCTCCACGACGAAATAAAAATCGTTATTATGTAGAATACATCTTAACATATCGCCTAAATCAGGACGTTCTTGCGAATTTTTTTTTGGAGGGCTTAATGGGCATCCCTATCGTCAGGAGTTTAAGTATAGACTTCGGCCATATATTTTGGGGTAAAAAGACGGTATCTTAGACACTAATGAACACATAAAAGTAGACAATACTCCCGATTTGGAAGACGTACATTATTCTTTAACAGGTATATTTACACTAACAATTTGAAATCATACAGTTTTTAAGGCTTCGTTTGATTTCTTAAGTAAAATACTTAAGAGTATTAACCCCAGCATAAAGCAAAACGTTTTGCCGAAGGAGAATTATGAGGAATAGCAGCAAAACCTGAATTATGATGGTTTTGGAGAATTTGGTCGGCTGCATTTGTCACAAATTAAAAAACGAAGACCCCAGTCTTGCCGCTAAACCTCTAGAAAACTCGACATACTCATGGGTTAGACACCTAAGTGAAGGTTGGTTAAGTATTCCATCAAACGTTTAAATCTTGTGATGAAGTTTTTGCAAAACTAAATGGGGATAAATTACTTTCTACAAAGGGATACTTAGAAAAGCACTTGGTGGAAGTAAGGAATATAAAAGCAAGTGAAGACGTAAAAATACTTTTTTTAGATACATAATGTCTCTTAATGCAGAAATGGCCCAAAATATGAATAAGCGAAAACAAAAATTAATAAAAGAACAACCCAATATAAAAAGATATTTTTTTAAGTATTTTTTTTAAGAAAAATAATAATTTGCTCCACAGTTATGTTTACACATATTTTGATAGTCGTGACGTCACTTCACCTACCTGCGCAGAAGAATAAAATTGTATGGCATAATCTGTTTTTTATCATTCTTGATATTTCAATAGATAAAATTCCCGAGCATAAGACTCGTCTGCAACACGGATATAACCAAAGATTATGTTGCCGAAATAAACATCAATCCTTCCATAAGAGCCGATTTCAGTATGTTCACTTGAAGAATATATACCATAATCATTACTTTTTGGTAAACATATGTCGTCTTGTACAAATTCATAGTTACTAAAAAAACTTCATTGAACATTTATAGCCATCACAAGTTTTGCCAAAATATTATTTAGCTTGGCTACGGAAAGGTTGATATTGTTGTCAAGTTAAAAAATTTATTTTCCAACTTGTCCTGATAAGAGAATTTGTCACGACATAATATAAATTACCACCTTCTTTAAAATGTCATTAACAAGTAAAAGAAATATGAATAAATAATTTAAATTAATAAATTCAATATTATAAAAAAAATTTATAACTTAATATTAAATTTAATTAAATAAATTAAATTAGTTACTACCATTTAAAAAGAAAACAAGCTTCTTCTGGTCAACGAATTCCACGTCATCCAGATATTCTATAAAGTTTTGTATTAATTTATGATGTTCATTGTTAAGTTGAAGTGCAGTTCCGTAGCAGTTATCGCCATAAAGGGAACCCCTATTAAGACTATCGCAAATTTTATAAATTTTAATAGCAGCTGCAACAGTTCTGCTAAAAATTTGGGTTGCGAATTTTACACGCATTTTTTCAAATCTATTTGGATATATATGTTGCCGTATCAATTTTGGGCAAATTTTGGTTTTTGCAGTTGCTTCTATTGCATATAGTTCTTGAATTGCTTGCATGCCTATAGTTCCATCAGGTGTTTTAAGGTCGCATTTCAATCACCCATTTCTCTAAGATTTTACTAAGTGCGGCATATCATATACATAAAGAAAAAACTTTTTGGCCATTTAGTTCGAGAAATGGAGTTTGCACAGATACCTTCAGGTTGGAAAAACTTTTTCTGTTAATTGAGCCTTGATCACATACAAGAACACAAATCTTTATAACAATGCTTTTCAAAATGGTTATATTTTTTTTATAATATCCGAAGATAACCCGTTTTGGGAAATAAAATATTTTAATATTATACTCCAATTAGAAAACAATGCTTTACCATAAAAACACACACATGAGTACCAATACTTTTAGTTCTTACGATTCAGGGTGGAAATATGCGGCAAATTTAAATTTAACTTGTTTATTAGAAAATTGGTTGAGAAGTAACCAAAAGCTTGCAAAATCGTTTGCTTTCTATGCTAATATTTTTGAGAGCATCAATAGATTCTTTTATAGAATTTCCTAACCTTTTTCTGGCAGTTCTAGTTTTCTTTCTGGACATTTTTGTTTATATTGGTTTGTTTTTCGCAATTTTAACAGAAGGGTTATCGACATTTCCACAGTGAGTGTTTGTTAGTAATTTCTGGAATTCAGTATTTTCTTCCCTTCCTCAATTTCATTTAAATCTATAAAAGGCTTACGCCTTTAATTATTTTATCCTAATGAATGAGCTTTTAAATTACGGTTGTATATATGTATAAAGATTTTTGTGTAATCTTCTTCAGGAATTTGACATTAGCTCTGTTCATTTACTGAAAATTGTTAGCAATTGTTGATAGAAAAGTGTTCATTAACTCGAAAAACTATCAACGAGAGAGCCACAAAAGAGAGCAAAAGATTGAGAGACTAGTAAAATTTTTACTTTCAATAATTATCCAGTCGGCTGTTTTGTATTTACATTTAGAAATCAAGTTTTCTAAAAGAAGCTAAAAATTAAAATATTTTGCAAAATTTGAGAAATATGAAGTATATGCAAATATTTAAAGCTATTAAATATGTTTATAACTATTTTTGTTAAGCTTAGGATCAGCAGCAATCAAATATTACGTATAAAGCAAATAAATTAAGTAGTAAAACACCTAGTATATCAGGGACACAGGATGCCGCAGTGGATGGAGGTGATGTAAAAACTATAAGTACCTAGATACTCGAAACTTCACATAATAGCCGTAGATAGTCGAATTATTTCAGATATACATTTGCATATGAAGTAAATGATTTATAAAAAATCAAATATTTTATTTAATGTAAGCTCGGTCAAAATATATTTTTGACTCTTTACAGTGCCTGGATTCTGCAGATTGTGAGAAGTCTCTATATTAACAAGAAATGGATGATCCATAAAATAATGTATTGATTATTATGCAAATCTAACAATAGTACATAAAATAATAATATTAGTATGCCTCGACAAACGTTTTGTTGATGCGACCAGATCTCACGTTAGAATTGAGGCACTGCGATTTGACATAGTGAAACCGATAACAAGATAAGATAATCGGTTAAGATCGAGAAAAACTGCTATTTGAATATTTCTTTCGTTGCAGTAGCTTAAAATTCCAGAAAATAAACTTGCGCGTGTGCTTTAAATATGTTTTTATAATAAAAATTATACGTATTGATAGTGCTAGTAAGTTTGTGTAGATAAATTTTTATTATTTATTGTGTTTTTGTACGACTGCTACTTGTAAAAAGCAATTATTTATTAATTTCACTGGAAAGAAACAAATATGTACTTAAAATCACTTTTTTTTCATACTAATATAAAATTTTCGCAAATATTGGAGTAAATACTTAGTACTCGCGTATAGCTACATATCACATCACTATTATAAGTTGATAATTTTGGATGGGAAAGTGTTCATTTACTTTTTGTTATTAATGAGAGAAATTTCATAAAATTTCTTCTTACTCTTAGTTGATGGAAAATTATTGAAAAGTAAATGAACAGAGCTATTATTTAGAGCTGTACCGAACTGAATCAAACGCTCTCAAACGCTCGTTTTTGACAAGAACTTCTAATCATACCCATTTAAATTACATGGGTTTGATTAGAGGTTCCTGTCAAAAACGAGCGTTTGAGAGCGTTTGATTCAGTTCGGCACAGCTCTACTATTATTCCCACCAAATTTGCCCTAAAACTTTGTCTGAAGATAGAAACTTAAAAAATCATAAACCTTTAAATGTCCCTTATATCTTTTACATATCTTTACGCAGCATTTCCTTCCAGATATTAAATTGTTTTGCTTCTCACTTGCATTCATCATATACACTATACATTGTATAGTAAAGAAAAGCTGACAATAATTAAACATAGTTTAGTTCATCATTAACAATGTTTTAAAATGAAAGTAGAATTTTTTGAAAAAAACCTTAAACACGTTTGCATGTGTTCTTTGCTTACGTTTTTTTCACCTCCCCTACAATTCCTAAGTTAAATTTGATGAAACCAACTTTAAACAAGTTCGATGACCACCCATCCAACTAGAGCTGTGCCGAACTGAATCAAACGCTCTCAAACGCTCGTTTTTGACAAGAACCTCTAATCAAACCCATTTAAATTACATGGGTTTGATTAGAGGTTCTAGTCAAAAACGAGCGTTTGAGAGCGTTTGATTCAGTTCGGCACAGCTCTACATCCAACACGTTGGTTTCTGCTTTTTTCTAGAGCTGTACCGAACTGAATCAAACGCTCTCAAACGCTCGTTTTTGACAAGAACCTCTAATCAAACCCATTTAAATTACATGGGTTTGATTAGAGGTTCTTGTCAAAAACGAGCGTTTGAGAGTGTTTGAGAGCGTTTGATTCAGTTCGGTACAGCTCTACTTTTTTCTTCGTTTTTCTCTTACCACCGTCACAGATAAGGATTTAAAAATTTTATTTCATGCTTTCTTCGGCACGCGTTATTTTATACTGTATATTCTTTGGTATTAGAATCACAAAACTGACAAGTTACAAGTGAACAACTACCCACTTAACACCACCTTTCAAATACAATTTATACAAAGCACATACATCAAGTGATGTACAAGTATTTACAAAAGATAGATGATAATAAGGATGATACAGATGATGATTATGGGAAATAGCACAGGCTGTTGCTACATAAATTTTTTTACTATAATGAAAGTTTAATTGTAGTAAGTGGAATATTCAATTAATTTGCAACAGGAATTTACTTTTCCTCAAATACACAATCACTACTAAAACGCGGACCAGAAGTAATGCAAAGTTCATGTAGATTTGAAGCAAAATATATTTCAAACGCAAATTTTCACAAATAGGAGAAAATTCTAATAAAAACTTAAATCGCAATCTTCATGATATTAGTTTAAAAGAAAATTTAAAATAAAACAGAATGTTTGTGAATGTGGATGTGTGGATGTTTGTTCCTCTTTCACGCAAAAACTACCAAATGGTTTTTAATAAAACTTTACAATAATTTAGCTTGTACATCAGAATAACACATAGGCTATAATTTATAAATATATTGTGTAAATTGTCAAAAATATAGCGAAATTTGTCAAGTAAGAAGGAAAAAATATAAATTTTTTTTAAGTTGAAAAAATAATATTTGTCGTTACCTATTGTACCGATTTTTTGTTATTAGGTTGTATTTTTTTCAAATTTGTGAATATAATATTTGCCGTTAGTAGGTATCAATTTTTGCAATATATTCTCTGATAATGCAGTTTTATACTTATGCAAGTTATGTTTGATTATAATTGCAAATCGTAAGGATAATGAAACTTATTATAATGAATATGTACTTCACTGCTATTAAGGAAAAGTAGCTAATCTACTTTACTTTTGAAATCGCGATTGTTAATAGTTATACACATAAATATTTCCAGCTAAAAACAACATATCTCTCAACACAAAGCCTACTTTTAACCCGATATTCCCACGGGATGAACACTTACGCGGGTGAAACCGCGGGGCGCACCTAGTATTATTATAATAATACAAATTTTAAAAAGACTAACAAAAACTTTTACATATAAAAGGAATAAAGAAACACATTTCAACTACTCTATATTTTCAATTCAGCATATACCTGATGCTCAATCCAAATTTGCTTACAGATTGACTTTTCCTCTATTTATATGTATATAGTGCCAGCTAGATATACCGAAGTCGCTAATAGAGGTCTGCATTGAATAAGTATTTTTGCTACACATTGTTTCGATTAGGCTGGATTCACCCATGGTTTCAGGACAAATTTTACGTTCTAAAACATTTATTTTTATATGTAGTTTGACGTTTTTCTTTTAGAGAGAGAGAGAGAGAGAGCGGAAGAAAGTAACATGTTTCGGAACCTCAATTGGTTTAATTTTAATTCGCGTTCCGAAACATTGCAACTATGCTGTCAGTATGTTTAATTTTTTAAGTAGAGTAGAACTGAGATGCCACAACATATTATATGTACATATGTATAGTAAAATGCAGAACTTGTTTTATACTTGTGTGTGTATAACAACGCCTTGCTTCATTTTGTTTGTGTATATAATAGGTGTGATCCCGTACTCTACTTTGGATGTCCGCGGATGCCCAAACTTACCTAGACTGTTCCCGTACTCAAAATTTGGGCAAGTGAGAGAGATTGTGAGAGAACAAAATTCTTCTTCTTCTTGCCCGAAATAGCCCATAAAATTTTTTCGGGCAGATTGGGAAAACAGACAAATGATCAGCTGTTTTAAAAAGATACACAATTAAAGACTGCAAAAAACAGCAGAAAGCTATTATTAAAAGATTTTAAATAAAGATTGTAATAAAATAAGAGTAAACCGCTAATAAACTAAATGCTGTTTGAGTTTAACTTGCAGGCAGACACCATATACCATATATTAAAATTCAAAACACTTGGATGTTTTCTTTTGGTTAAGAAATTTCGTTTTTTGTGTTCCCGTACTTTTGTAGATACATTTTTAACAATATGTCAGAGAATTTTTTGCTTACTCTCACTTTACCGAACTTCGTAGCTAATAATATACGGAGTACTTGTTTTTGGCATTAAAAATATATATCTGTTTAATATTATTATAAATAAAATTAAATAAATAGTGGTATTGTCCAATTGTAAAACTCACACGTATAGTTTACAAAATTATTTCACATGGTAGCCTTGATATTCCAAAACATATGCGCGAAGTGGGTGAATCGCTTCAAAACATACTCTCAAAAAACTAAAAATGTTGTAGAACATAAAATTAGTTCTAAAACCATGGGTGAATCAAGCTTTACTACAGATACTCATTATATTTCTCAGCATAAAGCAGTGAAGAGAAACTAAATGTTGTTTGTCGAATACGTTGAGGCATGTAGCCACACCCAAATATGTTCTCAAAAAATATGAATATGATAGCTCAAGTACCGAAAAAATATGTACCACTTCATGTGGTACAACGAGTATTTGCAAATCATTTAACAAGATGTGTCAATGAGTATTTATGAAAATGTGTTTACCCTTTCATTGAAGTTTTTTTTCGTAATTGGGCAAAAATAAATTTGCAGTTTATGACCTTTGCCAGTTTGTATTCTTACCAGGTATATATACGTTTATAGACCTTTTCTTAAAATAGTTTTTTACTTATCCTTCAAGGATTCGTTTAATTGCATCAAATAAAAACACAGACAAATTAATTTTAGAAATATAATGCGGCAACACTTTATTTATTACTTTATTAACACGAGTATTTGTACTACTAAACACTTAGCGATGTTAACACGTCTATATTTGAAATCACACACTCTCGGTGAGCTCTGGCAGCATCTTTATATAGCAAAGTGACGTCGTCTGGTAACTTCGCGAAGCTTCTGGGCATGGTTGTTGTTGGTTGTACTTTACTTAACATGTAGCTATATACGTGTGTTTGTATACATGACAATGCTGACTTGTGTGTTTTGCTTATGGTAACTATGTGTGGTTGTATGTATGAGTGTTCTGTGTGTTGTGTAGTTTTGTTTCTTCTTCTGCTATGTGTATATGGCTGTGTATACTTGTGAACCTGTTTAGTTTTATTAGCAGCGAATACTTGCACACAAGATCATTAAGAATAACATCTCTTAGCATTTATGTTGCTAGGTTTTTCGTTGTTGTTATTTACACTTATTATTGGCACAGCCTCGAATGGTCTTGTATATTCCAGAGTATTTCATTTCCGTTAATTTGAATATTATCTATATTGTGTTGATCAGAGTTGTAACATTTTGACAACTAGAGATTAATTGGCAGTGCTGCTAAGTACATATAGCGACATTGTCGTTTTTTAAAAATCTATTTCTAATCTTTGTAACACTGCCGCTCACTTAAGCCTGTTCGACCCGAATAGGCATACAATCACTTCTTCCATAGTGCGCCAATCGTTCGAGATGTACTATCTTAATTTTCGACCTTGGGCTATTATACTTCTGTATCCGGCATACGACGTCATTTACTCTCTTAATCACTTTATACGGGCCATCCCAGTGAGTCTAATTTTGGGGACAGTCCTTTCTTCCGTTGTGGGTTATAAAGTAAAACCAATTGTCCTTCCATAAATCCCTCCGAATTCGCTGCGCGGTCATACTTAGCCTTCATCTTGTCACTGACAATCTTGATTCTATTACGCACGAACTCATGCAGTTCGTTTAAGTCCTCTTTCTCTTGGGACGGAATAGCTCATCCTTCTACAGTTGGCTTAACACCGAATTCCAAATCACCAGGTAGTTTTAATTCCGTCCCGAAGATAATTTTGGCTGGCGTTCTCGATGTTGAGTCGTGTACAGCTGACCTATATGCCATCAAAAATTTGGGAATGTGCTCGTCCCAATCCCTCTGATAGTTGCTTACTACTTTTCGCAGGTACTCTTCTAATGTGCGATTGAACCTCTCTACCATGCCATCAGACGGTAGATGCAACGGCGTCGTTCTGGTTTTCTTTATCCCATATAACTCGCACATTTCTCTGAATATGGCAGACTCCTTGGTCGGAATGTAATTCTATTGGGACACCATAGCGACATACCCAGTTGTTGACGAATGCATTTATAACTGTCTTTGCTTCCTGGTTAGGTATAACATATACCTCTGGCTATTTACTGAAATAGTCCATTACCACAAGTACATAACGATTTCCGGCTTCAGTGACGGGAAAGGGACCTGCTACATCCATTGCGATCCGCTCGAATGGTGCTCCTGAGTTGTATTGTTGTAGCTGTCCCCGGCTTCTTCTTACTGGGCCTTTGGCTGCTATGCACTGTGTGCAGTTTGCTATCCAGTCGGCTACGGCTTGTTGACATCCAACCCAATAAAAACGCTGCTTCAGTTTCTCAAATATTTTTGTTACTCCAATATGACCGCCACTAGGTCCATTATGAAACTCCTGTAAAACTTTACTTATCGTGGAGTATGGTACAACTATTAAATTTGAAGTTGTTTTGCCATCTACACTTTCCCATACGCGGTATAAACATCCTTTTGTTACCTCGAAGCTGTTCCACTGAGCCCACTAAGATTTGGCGAGTGGACTTTCAGCCGAAATTTCATTCCGGGACGGTCGCCTATCCTCTTCTTTGGCCGCTATAATTTTCCTTAGTGTGCTGTCGTCCCTCTGTGCCGCTGACCAGTGTTCATCAGGGCCGATGTGCATTAGCCGAACACCAACAACGCCTTCCTTTTGCTCGGTTCTAACACAATGTTTACACTCTAAACAGGAGCGTCTCCTTGAAAGAGCATCCGCATTGTTATGCTTTGTGCCCCTTCTATGCTCCATGCTGAAGTCATAGCTCTGCAGGCGCCCAATCCACCTCGACAGTTGCACTTCCGGATTTTAAAACTGCAATAGCCATCTCAGTGCAGAATGATCGGTCCTTAATGTAAAGTGTTGACCATACAGGTACTTATGGTAATGTTTAATGCATTCCAATACCGCCAGAAGCTCACGTCGTGTCACACAGTAGTTCCTCTCACGTTTTGAGAGTACACGGCTATAGTACCCTATGGCCTTCTCAGTGCCATTAACTTTTTGGGATAGCACACCCCCTATGCCATAAGCGCTCGCAATAGTATCCAGCACAAATTGTTCTCCAGCTATGGGGTATGCTAGCACTAGTAACGTACATAATAATCCTTTGAGTTTCTGGAATGCATTTTCCTGTGGCTCGCCTTAATGGTAGGGTCTCGACTTCTTTGTCAGGTCATGCAGGCTTGCAACTACACAAATTCGGCACAAAATGTCTGTAGTATGTACAAAGGCCCAAAAAGCTGCGCAATTCATCAAGATTTTTAGATTGATGCAATTCCCATACTGCCTTTATTTTATCTTCATCTGTTGAGATTCCGTCTGCTGTAACACGATGTCCCAAATACTTTACTTCTTTCTGGAACAATGCAAATTTTTTCGAGCTGAGTTTCAATCCAGCTGATGATATCCGTTGAAGAACTTCTGCTATGTTTTTGAGGTGTTCATCAAAAGTTTTCCCCACCACGATTATGTTATCTAGATATACCAAGCATATCTTCCAGTGAAGTCCTATCAGTACCTTCTCCATTAGGTGCTCAAATGTGGCCGGAGTATTGCAGAGACTAAATGGCATAACTTCGAACTGCCATAATTCGTTACCGACACTGAAGGCAGCTTTCTCGTTGTCTTTCTCTGCGTGTCCAAAAAGTCATCGATTCTGTAGAGCGGATAACTGTCCTTCTTGTTTATGTCATTGAGCTTCCTGTAGTATACGCAGAATCTAGTACTGCCATCTTTCTTTTTAACTAAGACTACAGGCGAACTCCAAGGACTAGAAGATGGCTCAATTACACGATCACGCTCCATTTCACTTACAAGCTCTTTTACTTTATCTCGCTTTGCTAGGGGTACGCTTCTGGGTGGCTGTTTAATCGGCCTAGCCTCGCCTGTGTTAATTTCATGTTTAACCAATGCACTTCTACCCTGGCTTTGGCTTCCCATGGCGAAGATATTGGCATGCCTTTTTAGTAACTGTTGGGCTTTATTTCTATCTGACGCTGATAGACCTGCTACCCATTTCCCTACGTATTCCGCAAATTGTTCACGTTCTTTTGCTCTATCTTCTTCTCGAAGTTTATTATTGCCTCTGTTGGAGTACACTGTCCAACATCGGAATTTTCTTTGATGACTTTTTCATGGTCTAATAAGTTAAGCACTCTTATAGGGACTATTCCTCCTTTACTAGTTTTCACTAGAGCTTTCGCTGTTATAAGCTCTCTCTTTAGATCTGTTGGTTCTACAACCCACAACCGATTGTCCTTACAATCTCCCTTCATCCGCGCCCATATGACTGTTTCAGACTGCGGCAGTAACATCTGACTCTCAATAGCAAATACTCTTGTTACTTGCGGTTTGCTGCTATATCCAACATCAAGGGGTATTTCCACATTACGCCAAATCATCAGCTGTTGTCCCATATGTAGATTAATGCCATGGTTAATCATAAAATCGGCTCCAATAATAACCTCATCGACTATATCGGCAACAATAAACACATGTCTCACGTCGATGTTAGCTATAGTCACCTTCACTTCAATCTTACCATAGACAGTGGCAAACTCTCGAGTAGCTGTACGTAGCCGTATATTGCTTAACCGCTCGCATTTCCCCTTTACTATATCGGGCCTTATTATTGACTGCGATGCCCCTGTGTCATTGGTAAGTACGTGCTTTTCCCCGTTGATGTGTCCGGACGCAGTGAGGTTGCTATTTTTCTGCTGCATCACTGATATGGAGATTGTGGGGCCCTCGTTTGTGAGAGCTAGCTCTTGCCCCTTAGTGCTAGCTCGTTTTAGTTTAACGGGGACTCTTGTGATGTTGTTTGGTTCACCCGTTTGCTGTTTCTTGGTGGCGAAACAGATCTACCTCTCTTCCTTTGTGCTTTGCAGCTGCGATGAAAATGACCGATCTTTCCGCAGTTAAAGCACTTAGGCTTTTCTTTGGTAACACTTTCTGCCAGCAGTTGTCGCATTGCCTGCTTAACGCTAGCAACTAGGTTGTTATCCTCCTCAGACAAAACCTCCACATTCCGCACTTTACATATCTGTGGCTTGAAAACCATCCTTGTAGTCTCTTGAGCCAGCGCAAATGAAACAGTTTCAGCGGAAGTGGATTTCTGCGTAGCGCACACCGGCAGTTTAACATCAGAGTCCGTTACCGAAAGCCTCAGTTTTAAAGTGGTCCAGGAATGGGTGACTCTCGCCTGGTTATGTGAACTGTACTAAACGCTCGATTTCCATTGCGAAATGTCGTAGAGATTCGTTAGGCTTTTGAACTCTACATCGCAATTCCATTCGGCATAAATCGCGCTTGTGATCATCACCATACTTGCGCTGCAATGCTACCATTATTTCATTATAGTTGTTTGTGCTGCTTACTGGCACAGTCTCAAGTACCTCTGCGGCTGTACCCTTTAAGGACAAAATCAACTCTAGGGCCTTTTCTTCAGAATCCCATCCATTTCTGCTAGCAACCGTCTCGAACTGGAATTTGAAGATACCTAAAGGTACGCTGTCGTCGTTCATGGCGCTTTTATCCGCAACTGCTCGTACTGGCCTGCCGCTACAATGCAGGTTATGCACTTTGTCCTCTAGAACATGCAATTTCTCTTCGAACTCCTTTGCATGCTCTTCCAGGTCACCGCTTTCTACATGTTGGACTCTATCCGCCAGCTCTGAGAATTTATTCTCAATAGAATCCACCCTCCTGTTAATGGCTTCAGAACCTCTACCAGGGTCTCGTTCGTGGCTTTATTTGACTCCTGTATTTCGGCTACAAGCTTTTCCTGCATCTTCTGAGAGTTCTGTTTTATTTCAGTTATTTCGGCTACAAGCTTTTCATTGCTGATCCTTGATGCCTCCCGCATCTGCTGAGAGTTTTGTTTTATTTCACTTATTTCGGCTACAAGCTTTCCCTGCATCTGCTGAGAGTTCTTTTTTATTTCCGTTATTTCGGCTACAAGCTTTTCTTTCATCTGCTGAGAGTTCTGTTTTATCTGGATCATCATAGCAGCGAACATTGAATTTATGTCCATGCTGCTGGTCGTGGCAGAAGGGCATACCTGCACATCGTCTTTGTGCTCAAACTCGTATGTCCCGATGTCCATGCCGCGATTCTTAAACTCATCTATCAGCCTCTTCTGCAGTTCAGCCTTGTTACCTGCAGTTGGTAATTCCAGCTTACTGAGCTCCTTTTTCAGCTGTTCAAATTTTTCCCATCACATTTCATGTTTATTTATTTTAATTTTGTTTAATGTCCTTTTTTTTCTTAAATTGCAATGTCTGGTCACTTCCCGAAGCTTCTGGTCATGGTTGTTGTTGGTTGTACTTTACTTAACATGTAGCTATATACGTGTGTTTGTATACATGTGTTTGTATATCTGTGTGTTGTGTAGTTTTGTTTCTTTTTCTGCTATGTATATATGGCAGTCTATACTTGTGAACCTGTTTAGTTTTATTAGCAGCGAATACTTGCGTACAAGTACAATGTTATCTATATTTTGATGAGCAGGGTCGTAACATTTTAACAACCAGAGATTAATTGGCAGTGCTGTCAAGTACATATAGCCACATTGTCGTTTAATTTAAATCTATTTCTAATCTTTGTAACAATATATATATATATATATATATATATATATATATATATATATATATATATATATTATTTAATAAGCTTATTCGACCTTATTTTTTATTTAATAGTTTTCATCCAGATATTAAATTTACAATTGAAAAAGAAAGCAATTCTAAACTACCATATTTAGATACATTAGTAATTAAAAGAAATAATTGCTTGTTAATAGATTGGTATAAGAAACCAACTTCTTCAGGTAGAATAATTAACTATTTTTCAAAACATCCTGGGAGAATGATTATAAATAAAGCTAAAAGTCTTATAGAAAGAATATTATCAGTACGGGTTTTGAGTTTCATAGTAAGAATATAACAATTATTAGAAATATTTTAATAAATAATAGTTTCCCTAGTTACTTAATTTGCAAAATTAATAAGACAATATAGATATAACAGAAGGAATGTAGATGTTTCTTCTAAAATAAAATTATATGAATATTAAACATATGTACCAAAAATGTCAGAAAGATTAGAGAAATCTAAAATCTATTATAATAAGAAATATAGAATGGCACATAAAATGTATGAAACTGTAGTTAAATTATTTAGCAAAACAAAAGATAAAATAGAACTTTTAGAAAAATCAAATATAGTTTATCAAATTCCTTGTAGTGGCAATAATAGTGAAAATTTTTATAAAATATATGTAGGAACAACTAAAAATAAATTTAAAACCAGGTTAGCAGGTCATAGAACAGATCAAAAATATAGAAACAATATTTCTTCACAACAAACAGCGTTAGTATCTCACTGTGTAAATTTTAATCATTTTCCAGATTTTAATAATGTCTCAATTTTAAATACAGAGAATAATTATAAACGTAGATATATGTTAGAAATGCTACATATTATTAATGTTACAGTAGATAAGATAATTATTTTTAAGGCAGATACAGCTAATGTTGCTCATACATATAGATATTTATTAAATAAAAACGGAAATTAAATTATAAAATATAATAATGTTCTTGTTTGCTTACATATACATTTGTAATATTCTTAATTTTTTTTTTTTTTTTTTTTTGACAAAAAATATTTTGTTTGTATTTGTGAATTAAAAAATTTTATTTCAAATAATTTTTGTTTGTATATGTTAAATTGAAAAAAGAAAAACATTTAATTTTAAATTACATCCCAGCCAGCATTTGGATGATTGAATTTTCAGCAGTCATCTAACTGGCTCAATTTTGACTACTTTCGGTGATTGAAAACTAAGATTTCATGTATTTAAACAAAAGAAACAGTCAAATATGACTATTCTTTATGATTGAAAACTGAAGATATTTTTTTAATCATTTTCTGAGTCATTATTGATTACACTAGATGACCAAAAAATGATAATAACAAAAATGTATTCTTGGTTAAAAAAAATAAATAAATATAAATCATTTTTTACTCATTATATGTTTAAAATATGATCTACGTGCAGGTGCTATCATTTTTTGGTAATTATATGATTGAAAACTGATGTTTGTGTTTTATTAAAACAGTTATACCGGGACTTTTATATCAAGTTGAAAATTTGAGAAGTTGAAATAAAATTTATATTCATTTAGTTTTGTGATTCATAGTGAGAAGTTGTGGTCAAAAATTTGAGACATTTCTAAAAAAGGTATTAATAAAAACAAAAAAACATTTTAAATATATTGAAGAAATGTCAGCCAAAAAAATAAGGCGCGTAGCTGTAAAAGAAGCTAAAAAAATTATGCCAAGCAATCCTGAAGTTCAACAAGATATGGAAGAGCAGATTGAAACGTTTCCAGGAAATACTAATAGTTTTGAGGCATTATTTAACAGTGATAGATGTGAAATGAATCATCATCTTCCAACAGTGATAGTGAGGAAGAAGATCCTAACATATGTGACGAATTGGCTAAGTGGACAAGTGACTTTTCGATAACTTTTGCAGCATTAAATGCACTGCTATTCATATTAAATAAATGTAAAATTAAAGTTCCCAAAGATGGTAGAACCATTTTAAAAACGCCGACTGAAGTTGTTAAAAGAAATGTTGGCGACGGTGTTTATGTCCATTATGGAATTAAATCTGCTTTGACAGATTACTTGGTAGTAAATCAACATAATTTACCCAGCATAACTTTAGATTTCGGAATTGATGGTCTTCCACTTTTTAAAAGCAGCTCAAAGCAGGTATGGCCAATACTTGGCAGTATAATAAATACCAATTATGTCTTTCTTGTTGGGGTCTATGAAGGCACCTCAAAGCCATACTGTTCAAATAAGTTTCTTGCTGAATTCATATCCGAATTAAATACTATTAAAATAGAGGGTTTAGTTTTTGATGATAAAT
Organism: Linnaemya vulpina; assembly: GCA_963675445.1. Lineage (NCBI taxonomy): Eukaryota > Metazoa > Arthropoda > Insecta > Diptera > Tachinidae > Linnaemya > Linnaemya vulpina. The sequence goes on along the minus strand of OY776279.1, from coordinate 45,211,407 downwards.
ATTTTAATATACTTGTGCGATGTTTTGTTATGGATGCACCTGCTCGTTCTTTTATACTAGGTATAAAAGGGCACAGTGGATATTTTTCTTGTGTTCGGTGCACAGTAAAGGGTCGAATGGTCAAAAATCGGCTTACTTTTCCTCCATCTAATGATGCAGAACTGAGAAGCAATGAGTCTTTCAGAAATCGCTTGCAACCAGAACATCATAATAAGCAAACACCGACACCATTGGAGTTGCTTGATATCAATATGATATCGCAGTGTTCGCTAGATTATATGCACATAGTTTGTTTAGGTGTGACGCGTACTCTTCTGAAAGCATGGATTTACAAAAAGGGTGAAATTTTTTCTTTAGTTTCATTTAAAATCTATTCACTTTTAAAGCAGTTGGTTTTTAATGCTAAAAATATTCCAAAGGAATTTAATAGAAAGCCTCGTAGCTTAAAAGAATTAGACAGACGGAAGGCCACAGAATTGCGCCAATTTTTATTATGCACGGGTCCTTTTATACTGAAAAATATTTTAAGTCCAGAAAGCTACTATCATTTTCTGAAACTCTCCTTGGCTTTAAGAATACTTCTGGATGAAAAGGACAGCAAAAACAATAATTTGTGTGCTCAAAAACTATTGAGGTCGTTTGTCCAAGACATATCTGTTTTATACGACGACTGTTTCTTAACCTTCAATTTCCACTGCCTTCTACATATACACGAGGATGCTATGCTTTATGGTTCCTTGGAAGGACTAAGTGCTTTCAAATTTGAGAATTATCTCCAGAAAATAAAAAGAAAAGTAAAAAAAGCAGAAAGGGTAGCTTCTCAAATTTATAAGCGGCAAGTGGAAAATAGTTATCTGTTGGAAAAATCCGAACAGTCAGTTACGATAGGGAAATTAATCAACGGCAACATACGTTACGCAACCCAGATTGTTTTTGTTTAGTTTTAAAAAATATAGCAAAAATTACTCAAATAGAAAACAACAATAATGCTATTGTATTCCACGGAAGGGCAGTTAAAAATCTTGCGCCTTATTTTGTTGAACCCATTGCATCCAATGAATTTCATATATATTTGGTGGCTGACATTGAACTTGATAATGAAATAAAATTTTCTAAAGATGATATAATAAAAAAAATTGTATGTTTAACTTGTGTAGAAGAAAATAGCTTTTATTTCACCCCACTTACAAGCAATGGCTCAGAATAATGATTATCTCAACACTTCAGGAGAATTCTCTTATTCTTCCAACAACAATTTAACAACACGTAAGTACAAATAAAAGACAATATATTAAATTGTTTGTATGAATAATATTATTCTAACATTTATTATATTATTATTTATAATTTCATAATATTATTCATTGCGTATTAGTAATCAATCTATATACATATATAATAGTACAAAATGTCTATGTTCCGCAAAACATTTCTTCATCCAATATACTTATTGAGCTGAGGGATGAAGTCAGATCCTTAAAAAGTTTGTTGGATACAAGCAATAAAAAGATAGATGTGTTAACAGAAGAAGTACAGCAAAACAGAAAGACAATTGGAAAATTAACAGAGGAAGTAATTGCTGTAAAATTAGAAAATAGAAAGCATCACAATTCAATAGCCTTTAAGAACAACCCGAAATTTGACAAACTGCCTTTTATGTTGAAGGATGATTTGAACGCTTTCAATAGTGAATTGGAGAAAGACAAAGAATTCTTGGATGATTTTGTAGGTATATTGAAACGATGTATTCCTTCCCATATTTTTATGTTACTTTTTCTTTTGATTGTTTTTTGTCATAGAAAAATTTTATTGGAAATATTGGTGGCGATGGACAGACGCAGTTCCTTACAAGTTCCATAAGGAAAGTATTGTCTGATGAATTGGCTTCTCAATTCAGTTGGAAGGGAACCAACGAAAAACCAAGCGCTGAGAAGTTGTTTATTACAACCATAGTCATAAGTAAGATTTATATGAATTTAAATAACAATATGATTTTGTATTTAATATGTTTTGTTACAGATATTTGCCACCAGAAGTATAAAGCTGAAGCGAAAGAAATTAATGCAATTCTCCAACAACACTTTGTGCATGCTAAAGAGCGCCTGCAAAAACGTAAACGCCAATGTAAAAATTAGTTATAGTTTGTATACATTAAGTTTTTATTTTCTGTTTTGCTTTTTTAACTTAAATTCTATTTAACTTTTTTTTTTACTTAAATTTAATTAACTTTAATAAATGTAATTAAAATGGAATAGAAATTAATTAATATTACAAAAAAAAATTGATTTTAAAATTATTTCACATTCAATCATAAAATGAATTATAATTATAGTAATATCTGACTATAAAATTGGGACGAAAATGATTTTAAATATAATCAAAAAATGATTGTATATGATTTCAAATATGATCATAAAATGATTTCAAATATTACCACAAAACGATTGCCAAATTAAGTAAAAAGTTATATCAAATAATCGTAAAAACTGATTTAAAGCATAAATCATAAACTATTCTGTAGGAATAGTCATTGCAAAGTACCGTTTCCTCACGACTGGAGAGTAACTTACGACTAAATAATGAGCGCATATTCGATTGTTTTAATCATCTAGAAGAGTCATATGTTACTCATTTTTGTTTAAAATTTTAACGAAATGCTGGCTGGGATATCCCTGAAGAAGCTACACAAAGAAGTAGCGAAATATTGCATTAATAAACACAATTCTTATATAAAAAATAAAAAATAATAGACCTTTTGCTTAAATAAACCTAATAAATTATATATATATATATATATATATATATATATATATATATATATATATTATTTATTGAAAAATTAAGTATCAACAAATTGTATATTATTGGCGCAGGTAATTCGTTTGACATTAGTAAATTACAAAATTAGCGCCAAAATTCTTTACAGACGGCGGAGCTGTTATTGAATGATTTTTTTTATTGGCTCTGTGAGTCGTTCAGGAATTGACCTGTTGTATTTTAAATTAACACATTTTGTCTTAATTATGAATAAATTTGAAACACAAAATAATTCATAATACAACAAAAAGTTTTAATGCATTCGCTTTGTTAAAATAGAATAATTGATTTAGTATTAGAAATAAGTTATTAAGGAATTGGAGATTTACTAATAATATTTAACATTTTAAAAATTTTTATACAGAAAAAAATTTTGTTATTATTAGTAATATTTTGTTTATTTTAATATTTTGCGTTTACTAATTTTTTTGTTATATTCCTTTTTTAATACTTTTTTTAGAATTGCTTTTGTATTTTTATTTATTTCAAAAAATCTGCACTTTTTTTGCTTAGAACTATGTACCTTTTTCTATAGCTCACGAGCAGTGCTTTCAAAGGAGGAAAGTCCAACAATTGTTGTTTATAGTGGAAACAATCATCACTTAACCATTCTGGGGTTGAGCGTTTGCACAAGTGAATAATAAATGATTTTATACCATTTCGTTCCGGTTCAGTTGTAAAGATATTATGAAATATTTAAACATGTTTCTTACTTGCATCCATTAGTTTGTCTGATGGAGCAGCTAAATTTCCAAAATCTGTCAGAGACTGATAATTCTTAAAGTATACAAAAAGCTCGCTTGGAGCGGTTAAAATTTCATCCATCTTCCTAAGCTCATTACAGCATCTTTCGCTTTGCAATTTTGGAATAATTTTAAATGCAACATACCCAACGAAGTATCTCATGGAAACCAATTAAAAATTTATTTTCTCAGAATTATTAAAAATATCTTCTAAAAAGTAACCTGCATATATGTATATCGTCAAAATCAACATCAACCCTTTCATTAGAGAATATATATCATAATCATTATTTTTTGGTAAACATAGATCATAAGTACCCATTTATTCAATCTCGTCTTGTGCAAATTCAGAGTTATTGGAAAAACGTGATTGAATAATTTTAGCAACAATAACTTTTGCCAAAATAATATTGAACTCGGCTACAGAAGGGTTGCTATTGTTGTCTCCCTTTTCCCGCATTAGAGATTAAGAAATTTTTTTTGTCCTGATTAAGAAATTTTTTCATGACATAATATAGATCACCCCTTATTTTGAAATGTCATTAAACAGTAAATGGACTGAATTAAGAGTGAGCTTTATACCATTTAAAAAGAAACCACGCTCTTTCTGGTCAACGAATTCCACGTTATCCAAATATTCCATAAAGTTTTGTGTAAATTTGTGAGGTTCATTGTTAACTTGAACTGCAGATCTGTAGCAGTTATCGCCATTAAGGGAACCACTATTAAGACAGTCGAAAGTCCTGTCAATTTTTTTCACAAACTGAGCTGTTGAAAGCCCCACCTCTGCAGAACAGCTCTTAAATTGTGTAGTTTTGCATATTGTTTCAACAGTAGCTATAAAATTAAGTTGCGAATCTCTCGGGAATTTTTTAAAATTATACTCCAATTAGAAAACAATGTTTTTACCATAAAAACACACGCATGAGTAACAATAATCTTAGTTCTTACAAAACCTATTGTTTTGAATTCATCTATTAAATCTAAACTCTTTTCTTATGATCATTTCGTTTATATCCAAAACCATTTACTTCGAATCTCTTTCGTCCAAATGTGCGCATATTTGCTTTACGACCTCAAACGCATTATTCTTTTAAAAAATTTGTATGTTAATAAGAAAAAGAGCTTAACAATTATTTGCATTAATGTAGGGTAAAGAATATATATTTTATTTGTGTAGAAACAAATAAATATCGACTCGCACCGAAGTGTTAATACCTATACACATGTGCAATATCTGATGCAATTTTCGAGGAATACTTTGTAAAATAAAATATCCATAGTATTTAAATTCAAATTACTTTATTGGCAATAAAAAATATTATTGTTTCTTTTTTAATGACTTAAAATTTTAACCTTCTGAGCACTAGATGATATGTACTTATCGATCTTCCATGAAGAATGCTACGCAGTAAAGTTATTATAAGAAGATTAAGCATTTTTATTCGATGTATAATTATTCTAGTTTTTTTGACCTCTTCTTTTATTAATAAAATGAACTAATATTTTTAAGCTTAGGGTCTTTATTTTTATTTTCATTAAATTATAAATAGTTTTTCGATATTTCGTCACTCCTTTGTGTGACTTCAGGAAATTTATTTTGTATTATAAATTTCCTGAAGAAGTCACAAAAAGGAGTGACGAAATATCGAAAAACTATTTATAATTTAATAAATATAAAAATAAAGACTTAAAAATAGTAGTTCATTTTATTCTATGTATAACAAATTTGTTATAAACTTTTCTACGGAAAATTTTTTGATACAAAAACTTTTTAACTTACAAATTATCGATACAGAATATTTTATAGAAAATATGAAAAAGTTTTTTCTTTATATAATTTTTACAAAAACATTTCCATTATAAAATGTTTTCTATTGTAAGATTTTTACTATAATTTATTATAAAGAAATGTTGCTTATGAAATATATAATCAAAGAATTTTTTTTTATAGAAACATTTTTGTTCTGAAATTTTTTCTACTATCATTTTCATTATGAATGAATTTTTTACTATTATCGCTCAATGGCTCATAAAGCTGGGACATATTAATTTCTATTTTATTTAATTTTTTTACTTGATTTTTATACCCTTCACAAAAATGTGAAAGGGTATATCTAGGTTTGTCATTCCGTGTGTAATTTGTTCGATATCATTATGCGACCCCATAAAGTATATATATTCTGGATCCTTATGAATAGCGATGACGATTGAGCGATGTCCGTCTGTCCGTCTGTCTGTACGTGAAATCGGGTTTCCCAAGCCCCCAGAAGAGCTAGAGACTTCATTCTTGGACTGATCGATTGGAAGTGAGCTAACTTAGAGTGGTATTGAAATTCAGAAAAATTGGAAGGATGGTTCCAGAGGTGGGAAGCTTACACCCATTTCTCGAGGCAAAATTAACACCAAAAACCGATTATTTTTTTGCGTATTTGAAAATTGAAACTATTTCATGCTGTGGGACTCCTCAATTGTCCATTTAAAACTAAAAAAAAAAAAAATTCCAGGGATGGGAAATTAAAAAAAAAAAAATTTTGGCACATTCGGTATTTTGTGGTACATATAATAATTAAAATGTTTCAAAATTTTAAGTTTTTCTTAAATGAAACAATTTTTGGTGTAATGAAGATTTGCATTGATGTAAAAAAATATTTAAAAATTTAAATTTCCCATCCAGGGTTAGGAAATTTAAATTTTTTTATACAATAAACTAACCAAAAATCAACTGACGTCGTTTTTTTCTGGTTAAAATTACTTTTTATTTCGGCAAAACAAAATTGGTATCAAAAATTAAAAAAAACATCAAAATTTCTATTCCAGGGTTCGGTGCTGCAATATTTTGTAGTACATGAAAGTAACGAAAGTGGTAACAAATTTGTAGTTTTTCTTAAATAAAACCGCTTTATACATCATGAAGATTTCCACCGGTAAAAAATAATTTAAAAAAATTAAATTTTCGATTGCAGGGATCAGAAATTTAATTTTTTCTTACACATTCGGTATATCGTGGTACATATAATAATTAAAATTTTTAAAAATTTTAATTATTTTTCCTAAATAAACCATTTTATACATCAGGAAGATTTGCATAGATGGAAAAAAAAAAATTTCTAGAATTAAAAATTCTTATCCAGGGTTAGGAAATTTTAATATTTTTTGTACATTAAAATAACTAAAAATCAACTAACGTCGTTTTTTCCTGGTTAAAATTATTTTTTGTCCTGGCAAAATAGAATTTGTATCAAAAATTAATAATAAAAACAAATTTCGATTCCAGGGTTCGAAAACTGATATGCATTGTAGTACATGAAAGTGATAGAAATGATTACAAATTTGAAGTTTTTCTTAAATAAAACCACTTTATACTATTTTGTGGTACATATAATAACTAAAATGTATAAATATGTTAAGTTTTCATTAAATAAAACCGTTTTTAGTAACATGAAGATTTGCACGGATGAAAAAAAATTTTTTAATTTAAAGTTCCAATCCAGGATTAGGAAATTTGAATTTTTAGTACAATAACATAACCAAAAATCAACTAATTTCGTTTTTTCTTGGTTAAAATAATTTTTTAATCTAACAAAACAAATTTGGTATCAAAAATTAGAAAAAAATCAAAATGTCGTTTCCAGGGTTGGATACTGCAATGTTTTGCTACAAAATTTTTTACAAATTTTAGTTTTGCTTATATAAAACCGCTTTAGACTTGCATTGGTAAAACATTATTTTAAAAAATTTAGTTTTCGTCTCCAGGGCTGGGAAATTATTTTTTTTTGGCATATTCGGTATTTTGTGGTACATATAGTAACTAAGATATTTTAAACTTTTAAGTTTTAATTAAATAAAACCATTTTTGGTATCGTGAAGATTTGCATCAATGAAAAATAAATTTAAAAATTAAAAGTTCGCATCCAGGGTTCCGAAATTTAAAATTTTTTTATACAATACATAACCAAAAATCAATTAACGTCGTTTTTTCCAAGTTAAAATTATTTTTTATTTCGGCAAAACAAAATTGGTATTAAAAATTGAAAAAAAATAAAAATTTCGATTCCAGGGTTGGACACTGCAATATTTTGTATAACATGAACGTTACCAAAATGGTTAAAAACTTGTACTTTTACTTAAATAAAACCGCTTTCACATTATGAAGACTTTTATTTTTTAAAAATTAAAATTTCGTTTCCAGGGTTGGGAAATTTGTAATATTTTTTTTAAAGTAACCATAAATGCAACTGAAGTTGTTTTTATTTTTTGATAACTGAAATTTCTTTATAAGTTAGAAAGCAGACGTCCGTTAGTGAAGGGTATATAAGATTCGGCACAGCCGAATATAGCACTTTTACTTGTTATTTGTCCCTTGATCATTTACAAGTATATTATGTATCTGTTTTCTCTTTTTGCCTATTTGTTTACATGTATGTATGTAAATAATCAAGTTCTTTTTATATGATCACTCTACTACACTGCCCGTTACTTAGAATGTTTTTTTTTCACAAAGAATTTTGCTTCAACTTTATTTATTGTAAAAACAAAATTTAGTTCGCAAGGAAAAGCACTGCGGTAAGCACATAAAATACATTTGGTGTTGTTAAATTCGCTCCTTCGGAACAACTGTAACCGCCAGTGACGACAACTATAAACTACTATATCTGAAAATATTAATAGAGATATTTTTTTAGAAAAATATATGAAAAATTTTATAATATTTTCTATAGAAAAAATTTCAGTGTGTGCAAGTATGTATGTACATTTGGAAAAAACAAAACAATAAATGGACGGTTTTCTTCAGCCTTTGCAATAGTATGAAAGAACTATTATAAATAAATAACAGCCATACCTATGTATTTATGTACATACATATATACAAACATACACAACACATTCTAAGAAAATACTTAAATTACTCAAAAATTGAGTTTGCAAAAAATAAATAAGCCATTGGATTTCGTTGCTACATACCAGAGAACGAAATAGTGTACAAGAAAATTTAATGTACACCCGCTGGACAATGTACACCCTCAATACATTGAAGACATTGCCTTTCTTTCGTTGTGTACACTTTTCGTTGTGTACACCTTTGGCCTGTACTTATGTACATCTCATGGAAGTGCCCTGATGGGATTTTGTGAGCTAACGCATAATGGGTTTGCACACCAACCCACGAATGGTAGAGGGTTATTTCTTTCTACTGCGCACACAAAATGTATTTTTTTGAAGACGCAAAAACTAATATTCTCTGCTGCGCACACATCCATTAATTATATGATGATGCAAAAGAAACATAATGTTATCATCACCGCAAATGTGTATACGGACATAAAGTGATTTCAATGTCTTCAATTTTCTCAATTTCTTCAATTTTTTCATGTCTTCAATGCACAGTCCTGTACACTCAAGATGTATTTGTGTATAAAGTGTGGCATGTATACATTTAAAAAAATTTTTTTTTCGATGTCGTTGATGTAAACTTGTGTACACAAGGGCTAAAAAAGTACACTTTTTCGTTCCCTGCTACATACTTGTCCCCCAAATCATAGAGAAGCACAAAATTTTTGAATTTTAATAATAAATAAATTTCTTCAGGAATTAGACATTTTCCTCGCCAAATTTGCCCTAAAACGATTAAAAAATCGTAAACCTTTAAAATGTTTTCTAGATCTTTTTCACATCTTTACGCATCATTTCTTGTCCGATATTAAATTGTTCTATTTTCTCACTTGCATTCATCATGTAAAGCAAAAGAAAATTGCACGCGCTCAATATATATATATATATATATATATATATATATATATATATGTTGTTGCTCAATCATTAACAATGTTTTGAAATGAAAATAGCATTTTTTGTAAAGATCTTCAAACAAGTTTGCATGTGTTTTTTTCTTATGTTTTTTTCCACCTTCACTGTGGTACCATATACTGTTGCCAGCTATTTCCCGAAAAATATAGCTAAATATTGTGATTTGTTTATTTTATGAACATTTAATTTTTTCTATATTAATATTTTTTATAGGCTAATTGTTCTAACGTAGTTAAAATCTCAGAAAGACATGATATATATTTATCATCATATGAAAATATTAATATAGAAAAAATAAAATGTTCATAAAATAAACAAATCACATACAATTTGAGCTTGGGCTTGAGCTGCCAATGAAAATTGGAAAAACGTTCACATATACTTAAGTATAAAATTCAAACCAAAAAAGTTTAATTTAATGTATAATGGAACAAAAAATTCAGAAAAATGAAACATGAAGAAAATAATCAAATGGTAACACAGGTATCATAACACACAAGTGTTAACATCAGGTTGAAGCAGTTCTCGGATTGTTTTTCACAATAAAATTTGTGTAAATAGAAAACTGATATTACATTCAACTAAGCCACCTAAACAGTGGTGATAAACACAATATACACATGAGCACTGAAGATGAAAGTGTAGCGACTTTCGAAAACAGCTGTTCTGCTCTGCTGTGTAAGTTGAATAAAACTGATGTTGACTTCCTTTGTGCCTAGGAATATATATCATCATGTCTTTCTGAGATTTTAACTAAGTTAGAACAATTAGCCTATAAAAAAATATTAATATAGCTAAATATTGTTGGAAAATAGCTAGAAAATAGCCAAATTCAAAAACAAGTAAAATATTTAGCGATCAATCGCTAAATACTTTTTTCATTCAAATAAACTCAAAAATGTATGAAAAAAATAGTTAATTTTTTTGGAAAACATATATTTAAGTAACGCAAGGCATATTTTTTTTAATTGCATGTACATATCGTTAGATAAAACGCAAACGGGCAAATTCCACATTTTGAAAATTTCACAGGAGAAGCAAAAAACTGTTTCAAACTAATGGTATAGTGTCAATTAGCATGATTTTCACCATTATTATAAAAAAAGGTGTGAGAAATTGAATTAGAGTCGTTTGGTACTCTAATTTAATGAAACCAAAGGCCCTATCAACAATGAATGCAAAGTAGGTTAATTGAGTTTTTTTTATTTATTAAACATTAACATTATGTGTAAGTTCATTTCAATATTGCATCACAAAAAAATTATATACAAATAATTCAGAATTAAATAAAAAATAATTCATTAAATGATTTGCGAGAATTGGAATAAAGAAGAGTGAATTTAGAAAATATAACATAATTTTCAAAGGGTATGCTGCCATAGAAATAAAGGCAATCTTTTTAAAGTATTGGTTTTAATTCCTGCAGATGCTGTTACTTCCTTTTAGAAACTTTTAATTGTTTTTCGTGCAGTCTTAGAGGTAAAACGGTAATGATTTTACAAGTTGCCTATACAAAAACTCAGTTAGGTCCATAGCTGTTAAATTTGGGTTACGATTAGTTCTCAATTAGATTAAATTTTAAAAAGAATGGTGTTGACTACATAAATCTCTTTTCAATAATTCCTGATTATTAATTAATTATGATTATCAAAAATAATTAAGATTAGTTAGGATTACGAGAAAATAATCAAAACTAATCAAATGTAATCAAAAAAGTAATTGACTACTTTCAAGGATTATGTTTGATTATTTTCGATTGTTTTTTAAAAATTTAGAATGGTCATCATTTTATACATACATTTTATTTTGAAAAATTTGCATTGAAAACGTAGAAACATTCCAAACAAATAAAACAAAATTAGTTATATTATATTTTTTGTATACAAAATATAGGTATATTCACTTCAATAACAAAACAACCAATAACAATTTTAGAACTTCCTAAATCAACAAAAAACGGAAAAATAATAAAGAAAACATTATAATATTTACAATTGGCATTATCATTTAAATAGCTCAAGTTGGTCAACTTTAATGTGTTATTGTGGATGTTTAAGCCAAAACGTTTGACTTCTATAATTTATTCTTTAACTTGGTCATATTGACTTACTTCAATAATAAGTATTTTGCCAGGGTCCACATTTGCTCCTTTTTTAAATCATTCGTGATTTTTCGGAGTATTCCTTGGATTCTGACTAATAAAATATCTAACGGGTTGGTTTTACTCGTTTGTTCGGTCATTTGCTGCATTTTTTATGTATAATACTTTACTTGTTTGTGAGCCTTTACGAAAGTGACACTCACTATTCAAAACCATAAACAAATTATAAAAGGTAAAAATAAAGAAACATATATTGAATTAGAAAACATTAATACCAATTGTTTTTTATTTAACTTCCTTCTTTACACGCAAATATTTGGTCCTTCGAGCCGGATATTGGAGGATAAATTTATTATTTCAAAGGTGCTAATCTTCTGTTTTTTCTTTTATAAAAGATCTTCACCAATCCCGAAAAAATTCATCACTCCATTTTATACAGATATATTTATATTTCACTGGAAAATAAAAGGTGGGTAATCTCGTTTATTTAAAAAGTGAATATATAGAAAAAAGAAAACCTTAGTATAAAGAAAAAGAAGGAAACAATTGTTCTTGTTTTCATATATAGTGATTGATCGCTTTGCAAAATTAATTATTATAAGGCAGACATATTTGTGTTGAAAATTCCATCTGGTTTTCAATTGTCCTTAAAGTAATTGTGACGTTTGCTTTGATTTATTTTCGTGATCAATATATCACGTACTAATAAAATCAATCGTGCGTATTGTTTATGTGGACGGACGGACGGAATCATAGAATAATTTTAATATTGAATTTCTTTTTATCGGTGAATTTCTAAAGAAATACTTTGTAAAGTGGCAAATTAAAATTCAAATACGCAAATAAAATTGCTTGGAGAAAATACATAAGTGCATATACATGTGTTGTTGTGATACATTGTTGGTGCAATAAATAAAGCACATATATTTTTTTTATTCTTTATTTCATTTTTTTTACTTGTGGAATATAGCACGCTATAGTCGGTCAAATTGGTCGAGATAGATTTTCTGTTGAATTTGGGTGAATAAATTTCATTAAAATTAAATTTTATAAAACTCAATCTAGACTTATTGAAACAAAAGCCACAAATTTATATATTTTAAATAAAGTGTTAAAAATAAATTTGTATCACTAAATATAATGGCGTCAATTTTAAAGAAGTTTATCCGCGTGTCAGATACACTGATTAAATTCGAAGCAAAATTTAATGAAACACACGAAGATTTGTACATTGTATATATGTTGGAAATTCACCGTGAAGAATTCAAAAAGTTATGGAAGAAAGTAAAAGTGGTTTATGAGGACTGTCTGAATGATTTCGATAGTGATTCAAATACAGATCCTAATGAATTTACAACCACAATGGCTAAATATGACGCTTCTTACGCAGCTTATTTGAATTGTTTATCTCTAATTAATGCAAAAGTTAGTGGTTTCGAAAAGGTACCGCAAGTGAATGATTCGATTACAAAAAATTATAACGTGAATACAGCACATTTGAAGGTGATTATATTTCATAGCCAGCCTTTCGTGATCTTTTCACTGCCTTATATATTAATAGTTTGCGTTTGAAATATAGAGCGATTTTGTCATTTGATACGGAAAACTACCGGCGAGGCAAAGGAAATTGTATCAAAGTACCCACTTAGAAATGAGGGGTTTGATATAGGTTGGCAAAATTTAAAAGACGCATATGAGAATCCTCGCATGCTTGTCAATAATCAATTGAAAATTTTGTTCAAGCTTCCTTCATTTGAGAAAGAATCTAGTGATAGTCTCAAAATTTTGCAACGAGGTTTCAATAATTGTTTGACTTCGCTTGAAATATATATATTCGACAGAAAGTTGGGATCCAAACCTGATTTTTATGTGTATTCAATGTTTGCCCACGTCCACTGTTACTTTATGGGAACATAGTGTTAAGGAAAAATGTGAATTGTCTAAATGGAAAGATTTTGACGCCTTTCTGACAGAAAGGATTCAGACTTTAGAATGTGTCCGTGATCTTAAAGACTCATCGGCAGAGACACCTTCAGTACAAAGAACCAAAGTTCATGTAGTGAATTGTAATTCAAATGTAACTTATTGTGTTCTTTGTCGTACTTCAGGACATTTCTTGAGGACATGTAAACGAATTGTAAAAGTGCTTTTAATTGCACGACGTGTAATAAAAGGCATCATTCTTTGTTTTATCGTGAGGCATCTACTACTGAAGGTTCGTTAGGCTTAGCAGAGCGGGATAATTCGGTAATTCCCCCCGCTAGTTCGCAAAATTATAATGCAAATTCTTCTCTACCATCTACTTATAGGGGCTTGTCGTCAAATCGACAAGCTTTCCACGTTACTCAAAATCGTAAAGTGCTTTTGGGAACCGCTATGGTGAATATTGTTCGTCAGGGTATGACGTACCCCGCGCGGGCTCTTATTGACCCGGCTTCAGAAACGTCATTTATTTCTGAAAAATTAAAAAATCGTTTGAAACTAATTACACATTCGACGAATGTTGAAGTTTCAGGTATTAACCAAACAGTTTCTGCTCGAACTAGAAAAGTTTGTCCTTTGAAAATTAGTTCTTTTATAGATCAGACTCTTGTCTTGGAAACAATGGCCTTTGTATTACGAAACATTTCTGGGCCATTGCCATCTTTCTCATTTTAATCAATCAAGAACGGTTGATATATTATTGGGAGCTGATATATATCCATAATTGATCTTGAATGGGATTCAAAGAAATGGTTTCAAATCTTTAATAGCTTTAAATACTATATTTGGATGGATCATCACAGGATCTGTTTTAGACACACCAACAGGTATATTCTACAACAGTAGAACTTTTGCCGGAAGATAATATTAATAAAAATCTTGTTAGGTTTTGGGAATTGTAGAAAACCCCAAAACGCAAGGTTTTAACACCCTTTCATAGAATTTGTGAGGAAAATTATCGGAATCACGCTACCTTTTAATCTGGAATTTCCTCAATCGATAAATTTTGGTTTTTCAAAAAACAGAATGCCATGGCACAATTCTTGAGAAATGAATCTTCTCTTCTGCGCAAACCTTAAATCAAAGCATTATATGATATTGTGGTTAACGAATATAGTCTTTTAGACCATATGAGGCCTGTGTTAGAAAATATTGCTAGCAAAAACGTGGTTTCGTGTTATCTTCCTCATCATCCTGTAATTAAACCTGACCGGAAAACTACGAAATTGCGTGTCGTATTTAACGCATCAAATAAGACATCAAACGGTAAAAGCTTAAATGATTGCTTATATGTGTGCCGCACCTTGCAATCTGATTTAGTGCTTTTAATTCAACGTTGGAGGCTCTTTCACTATGAGGTCAAAACGTATGAGTTACAGACTGTAACCTGTGGTGTAAATTGTGCTCCCTATCTGGCGATACGGACACTTTTACAATTGGCAGATGATTCAGGAAAATGAATATCCTCTTGCGGCAAATATATTGTGCAAATCTTTGTATATTGACAACGTACTAACGGGTGCTCATGATATTTCATCTGCTCTGAAGGCTAGGGATCCACTTCGAAATGTTTTATTTTCAGCCAAATTTCAGCTTAGAAAATGGACCTCTAATGCTATAGAAATTTTGAATGGTCTTCCGTCAGATTATTTCGTAGATTCGAAACTTTTGACATTTGTTGAATCCAGTAGCTCTAAAACATTAGGTATTCAATGGAATGCTCATTTGGATTCATTTTACTTTAAAGTAAAATTACATTATACTAAAAGAGAAGTCTTGTCTACAATAGCTAATAGGACCTAGCCATAGGTTGGCTAGGTCGTCATTGCAAAAATGAGCTTATTGCTGATAAATAACATTATACCAAAAGCGAGGTCTTATCTACAATAGCTAAGTTGCTTGATCCTATAGGTTAGCTAGGTCCTGTCATTAATATTGCAAAAATTATTATGCAGACAATAAAGCGTGACAACATTGATCAACCGAAAATGAGTGGAAGAAATTCGTAAGTTCTTACAAGGAAGTAAATAATATACAAATACCACGTAGGGTACAGTATACGCCTAATACTTCTGCTGAACTTCATGTTTTCTCTGACGCTTCAGAGAAAGCATACGCGGGGGTAGTGTATATTAGAATTGAGTCTCTTGGGCAGATTCATACTTATTTGCTTTCCTGTAAAACAAAGGTAGCTCCTATAAAAACGATTTCTCTACCTCGTTTAGAACTTTGTGGCGCAGTATTGGCTTCTGAACTCTTGAATACTATTGTCAGAGAAATTGATATTCCGCTTGAACAAGTGTATTGCTGGACAGACTCTACCATTGTTCTTTGCTGGTGAAGAAAACTCCTGGTAGTTGGACAACTTTTGTAGCAAATAAAGTGTGTCGGATTCAAGAGAATGTAGAGAATCATAATTGGTACCACGTTAAATCGGAAGATAATCCAGAAGATTTAGCGAACAGAGGAGTTTTCCCATCGGAATTGTCAAAAAGTGACCTTTGGTGGCACGGACCTGCCTGGCTGCGGAAGAATAAACGCAATTGGCAACTGAATAGTATGTCATCCATGGACACAGAGACGGAAGCTCGAGTTGTGAGAATTCATGCATCGTTTTTTACCAATTATGAAGATATTCTAGAGAGGTTTTCTAAGTTAGATCGTGCTGTTAGGGTAGTAGCTTATATGTTGCGATTCTTTTATATGACACATCCGTCACAAAGAGCAATATGTCATTTACTTCGACAGCACCTACCAGCCATGAGTTGTCAAAAGTTAAATTACATATAGCGATTTTGGCACAAAAGGCTCATTTTGCAGAGGAATATGAATTTTTGCAATTAAAGAAACCTATTTCTTCTAAAAGTTCATTGCAATCCCTTAATCGATTTTTGGATAAAGATGGGGCAATGAGGTTGAATGGTCGTTTGGTGAAATCTCCATCTCTGTCTTATACAGAAAAAAACCCTATAATTCTTCCGTATTCTTGTCGTTTTACACTTCTGCTAACAGAATTTGTGCACTTACTTTCTATTCATGACGGAAATCAATTAATGCTGAGAATTATTCGCATTGAGTATTGGGTTCCTCGTTTGAGGAACCCAATTTGCGTACTGTTATATATCGGTGCAAAAGTTGAATATTGGACTTTTCTGGTCCGTTTGATATTAAAAGTCTTACTGGCCGCGCTTGTAAGATAACGAAAGCATATGTGTGTATTTTCGTTTGTTTTTCTACTAAAGCAGTCCACTTAGAGGCCACAAGTGATTTATCAACGGATGCATTTTTGGCTGCTTTTCACCGTTTCATTGTTAGGTGTGGTTGTCCTCATACTGTATTTTCTGAAAATGGTACGAATTTTGTTGGCGATTCTAGAGATAGTGAAAGGGACTTTCGTGCATTGCCCGAATGTGTTCTACTTTTGGACTACAGGGTCTTACGTCGCGTTTTATCCCTGCTGGTGTACCACATATGGGTGGACTATGGGAAGCTGCTGTTAAAAGTTTTAAAACACATTTTCGAAAAGAATCTCAGAATTTGAAATTTACATTTAAGGAACTATCTACCATATTAGCAAGAATCGAAGCATGTCTCAATTCTCGTTCCTTGTGTGCCATATCGGACAATCCTAATGAATCTGTAGCGCTTACGCCTGGTAATTTTTTGATAGGTCGTCCAATATTGGCTCCGCCGGAACCAACTATTTTGGAAACTCATGATAGCATTGAAAATAGATATCGTAAGATTAAGGCATTTTCTCAAGATTCCTGTCGACGATGGAAAGAGGAATATTTGCAAAATTTACATAAACGCTATAAATGGAAGTTTCCTGAGAGGGACATACAGATAGACGATTTAGTTGCTATTCGTCATGGACAGCTTTCTCCTACTACGTGGAAATTAGGTAAGGTCATAAAAACTTATTCAGGAACTGATTTCCACATTCGCGTCGTGGACATACGTACTGAAAACGGCATTGTGAAGCGACCAATCACCAAACTGGCCATTTTGACCAACTAAGAAATAAAAAATTTATTAACTTCCATTGTTTCCTAGCAATATGGATTCCTTATCTTTATTAATGGAATAGGCTCTTTCGACACCAGTGGCAATGGAAGTGGCCCCTCTGGCGGTGGTTCCATCGGGCAGCGTTCCCCTACATTGGGTGCGGACTCAGCAGCGGGAACTGATACTGCGGAGGCGGTTCCAACATCGGCGAGCCCAGCTGACATATCTGGGTTATTAAACGTCGATAAGCCCAATACGCCTGATGCTAAGCGACCTAAAACTATTACATCGGCTTGTAGTCTCTGCAAGAAACCGCATCCCCTGGCATCTTGCTTCCGTTTCAGGCGGCTGGCCCATGAAAAGAAACTGAGGCATTTACTGATTTGGGGCCATTGCTCAAAATGCTTGGCCAGCAATCATAAAGCCAAAGACCCCAGCGGCGTGCGGAAATGTGGCAAATGTCAGGGCGATCATCATACGCTAATACACCTCCCAAGGCCGACTGAAAAAAGTTCTCCGAAACCAAAGGACAAGCTCCCCCTAAACAGGAGAAAAGACTCAGCGAAGCCTGTGCCGTTGAGAGCGGGTTCGGCTAATATAGCGCCGTTGCCACTCTGCCAGGTGATTTCATTTTCCCCGACGGTGCAGATGAAGTTGCAGGTGGGAAGTCGTGAGGTTTCGGTGAGAGCCGTAATAGACGTATGTTGCACAGTCAGCTACGTGAGCGATTAGCTAGTCACTAAATTGAAGCTGCCAACTCTAGATTGCTACTGCCGCTTACGCATATGTTCTATTTACGATGCCGCAAAGTATATTTCGTTTAGCGCCAAAGTGCAGTGAATGCAAGGCATAAGGGCGCCACGGGAAAGTGTAGCAGAGGCGGTGAAGGATAGATTTCCGGGGTTACAATTGGCTGACCCTACGTTCTATCATTCTGGGCAGGTGACACTGGTCTCGGGCCCGGAATTGAGCGGGAAAATAATGACGGGCAATATCTTCGCTTCGCCGGGTTCACCCTTGGTACAATATACCATTTTTGGTTGGGTGATCTCCGGTGCGTCGCCAATTTAATATATATATATATATATATATATATATATATATATTGTATCTTAGAATGGATATAATTTTTTTTCTAAATATATGATATATATCTATTTTTATTGAATACCTTCGTTATTGCAAGGTGACCGGCAATGTTTAAGCCAAAACGTTTGACTTCTATAATTTATTCTTTAACTTGGTCATATTGACTTACTTCAATAATAAGTATTTTGTCCAGGTCCACATTTGCTCCTTTCTTAAATAATTCGTGATTTTTCGGAGTATTCCTTGGATTCTGACTAATAAAATATCTAAGGGTTTGGTTTTACTCGTTTTTTTGGTCATTTGCTGCAATTTTTATGTATAATACCTTACTTGTTTGTGAGCCTTTACGAAAGTGACACACTATTTAAAACCATAAACAAATTATAAAAGGTAAAAATAAAGAAACATATATTCAATTAGAAAACATTAATACCAATTGGTTTTTATTTAACTTCCTTCTTTACACGCAAACAGTGGAGAAGAACTCACTTCAATTCCTGATTAATAATTAATTATCACTACAAATAATCCAAAAATAATTAAGATTACCATATATGTAATCAAAAGTAATCTTCGAAAGTAGTAAAATTATTTTTCGATTATTTTTTATTATTTTTGGTTATTTTTTTTCGTATTTTTTATTAATCTTGATTATTTTTCGATTATCTGTAAACGTAATTAATTAGTAATCTTGCGAATCTGAAAATAAAATAATTACTAATTACTATAATTAGTAATCATTACTTAACAGCTATGGTTAGGTCTTTTTGCGTTTATGAAATTAATGCTTTTGTTTTACCTTTTTTTCTTTAATAAAATTGGTAATTTTGGTCAGATAATTCCAAGTTTCCTTGTGGATGTGTATTTCGATGCTATTCATCAGAATCAATAGAAAACATGATTTTGGATTTTTTGTTAGTAAGGGCAATTTGCGTTTTAGTTAACGATATGTATATACAAAACTATGTATTAAAACATATAAGGTAGTTCAATAGTTTCTTCAGAAAGTGAGGCGCTAAAATGTTTTTGATTATCCCAGTGTACTTGATTCTGTTAATACGTATTTTATTTACATCATGAAAATTGTTTTTGCACAAGCCATTTAGGTGATCCACTGAATTGTTTGACATGAAACACTTTTACTTTTATATAAATTTACTTTATCCAAATACTAATTAACACCAAAATACAAGCAAATTTTTTATGCTTATTGCTTTTACGAATAAAAATAAATATAAGTAAATAAATAAAATCACTTAGAAGAGTTCACTTTCTATTAAAAATCGCTAGATTTCCCGCTAATAGCTAAATCATGTTTTTTCTAGTTAAACGTGAATAAAAATCGATAGATTTGACGACAAAATAGCTAAAATGGCAACCATATTATTATTTTTAAAAATGAAAGTAAATTTTATTAAAATGTGTATTTCAAAGTTTTAGTGTTTCTTGTACAATTTCCTTCTAAATAATCAAATATTTTCAAAGTTTTTTTTAAAATAATTTTTCTGCAACAATCTCAATGAATTTATGATTAAATTAAAGCAAAGGAAAGTACTAGGTATTTATATACAACAACCAGTTAAATATTCATAACATTCTCCCCCTCGTTAAAGAAATAACTAATTTTTCTTTAACTAGTTAATCTGTAGAGGATCTTACATCTAACTTTGGCAATTTTGCAACAGGTCGGATTAAAACGCCATCCTTAGTTTTAACAGCTGCACTTCGTACATTACCATCTTTTTCTTTGTGTGTAGTTACTATAATTCCAAGTGGCCAATTATTGCGGGGAAGATTTGGATCAACTATAACAACGACATCGTCAACGGAAAGTTCACGTTCTTTTTTAAACCACTTAGTTCTTTTAGTAAGAGTAGGAAGGTATTCTTGTACTCAACGTTTCCAAAACCAATTAGCAAAGAATTGTAATTTTCTCAAATTTTTTCTCAGTACGCAATCTCTTTCTGTGAAATCACCAAGAGGTTTTTGCCCATTTGAAGAACCAAGTAGAAAGTGACTCGGAGTTAATGCTTCATCAGAAGGTGACTCTAGCTCCACATAGGTTAAAGGTCTGGAATTTATAATTCGTTCGCACTCTATTAGAGCACTTGCTAGTGTATCATCACGGAATGTAAATTGTGGGAACATCTTGCGTAGAATTTTCTCGACCGAACGGATTAGCCTTTCCCAGCATCCGCCCATATGGGGAGCGCCTGGTGGGTTAAAGTGCCATGTTGTAGATGACGAAGAGAATTTTAAATCTAATTGCTTGTTATCAATTTCCTTAACAGCCTTTTTTAGCTCAGCTTCAGCTCCTTTGAAATTTGTCCCATTGTCACTGTAAACTTCAATAGGAGTTCCTCGTCGGGCAATGAAGTTTTTAATTACAATTATACAGGAATCAGTGGTTAATTCTCTTGAGACTTCGATATGTATTGCCCTTATTGTTAAACATGTAAACAGGACACCCAAAAGTTTCTCTTTATGGCGTCCCACGGTTACATATAAGGGACCAAAGTAGTCAATACCAACATATGAAAAAGGTCTTACAAAAAATGAGAGTCGAGCGTTTGGCAATCTACCCATTTCAAATACAACGGGCATACTGTTTGAATTTTTGCAGTGTTGACATTTAGATCGTACCTTCTTCAACTCAACTCTTAAACGTGGTATATAAAACTTTTGTCGTATTTCGTTAAGGCATGTTTCATGTTGAACATGATGACAATAAACGTGGTACTGTTGAATAATTAATTCTGTTCCATAATGACCTCTAGGAAGAATTATTGGTCGCTTGGTATTTTCATTTACATTTGCCAGATCGATTCGTCCATGTATACGTAAAACTGAATCATTATCCAGGTATTGTGAGCACTTGTATAAAGAACTAGATTTATCAATGGGTTTACCTACACGTAATTGCACGATTTCATCCTTAAATGCATCACTGTATTACACGATAAAGAAAGTTTTCTGCTTTTCGAAGTAGACCTGAACGTGAAACTTCTTTATGTTTTAGAAGATAACAAAATTTGTACATGGTATAAACTGTTTCCAATATTTTCACCCAAAAAGAAAATCTTTATATTTTTATACAAGATGTATATGAAATTATTGGCTCACCTACATGTAACATTGCGAATTGTGGTTTTAACTCATCATTTGATTTTTCATGTATTATTTTTTTTTGCCATGTTGATTCTTCCTGTATTAAAAATGAAGGTCCTTGAAACCATCTATTGTCTAAATTGAACACACTTGTCCCTTTCCACTTAGTAGCATCATCGGCCACATTCATTCTAGTAGAAATGTATCTCCATTCTAACGCCTCTGTTGTTTCAAGAATTTCACCATACGAAACATAACGAATTGTTTGTACTTTCATGCATCTGAGTTAATCCAGGAAAGGACAACATTCGAGTCACTCCAAAAATAACGTTTCTCAAACTGCAACTTGTGCACTTTACATATTGTTGTAACCAAACGTGTGCCTAATACTGCTGCCAATAGCTCCATTCGTGGAATTGAAACTGGCTGTGTTGGAGCTATCTTTGTCTTTGAACCAACTAATTTGCAACTATCTCCGGAATTAGATTGAACTCTGAAGTAAGCTACTGCAGCATATGCTAGCTCACTAGCATCAACGAAAACGTGGAGTTGAATGGTGAATGTAGATGGCAGGTTGTACCACCGAGGAATCTTAACATTTTCAATTTCCGCTAAAAGTTTTATCCAAACAAGCCATTTTTGGAAAACATTGTCATTTACGTATGACTTCCAACCTTCTGTTGTTCTCCACACCTCTTGTAACAAAATTTTCAAATAAACCACAAATGGTGATATAAACCCAAATGGGTCATATATTGACATTAGTGTTCGAAGAACATCTAGTTTTGTGGGTATTTTTGTACCGGAAAGTATTTCTTTGTTGAGGCGATTTAGTTTAAGTGAAAATGTGAACTCATCTGTTCCAGTTACCTACCACATTCCAAGTACTTTTTCCGCAGATAATTCAATGTTGAGATTCTCAATTGGACTACAATTTTCCTCTATGTCTTGAAGATTGCGAAGTACTTCTGCCGAGTTAGATCTAAAATTCCTTATAATGAACCCACCTTCTTTATGGATTGTTGCCACTTCTCTAGCTAATTGAATTGCAGCTTCATCAGTATCGGCGCAATCTAAAAGGTCATCCACATAATAATGATAGAGTATTGAATCGACAGCTCTTGGATGGGTTTTCTGCAAATCTAAAGCATTCTTGTTTTTTACAAACTGTGCCGAACATGGAGAACAAGCAGCACCAAAAGTCATAACCTCCATTACAAATACATTTGGATTTTGTGAGGTGTTGCCATTCCTCCAAAGAAAACGCTGCGCATTTTGATCTTCCTTGCGAATTCTTACTTGATGGAACATCTCTTTTATGTCAGCGCATATTGCCACTTTTTTCATTCGAAAACCATAAAGCACAGACAACAAAGAAGTCATAAGATCAGGCCCTTTTAGCAGCATTGTGTTTAATGAGATACCATGTACCTTTGCAGCAGCATCCCAAACTAGACGTATTTTACTTGTTTTGTTAGGGCTCATCACTGCAAATATTGGTAAATACCAAGTCACACAGCTTGATTCAATTAGCTCTTCTGATGTCAATTTTCGAGCATACCCTTTGGAGACAAGATTTGTGATTTGCTGTGTAACTGTTGCTATTTCATCAAAGTTTAACCTCCGCTCTAAGCACTGCAGTCATTTTACCGCCATTTGATAGCTTTGAGGTACACCGAAATAATCTTCCTTCCATAGCAGCCCAATTTCAAATCTTTTCCCAATACGTTTAGTTATTGATTATGTGTTTGCTCTTACATCTTCTACAGATTTCAATTCATATGGTTTTCCAATTGATTCCAGCGAAAAATATTCTGATACAATTTTGTGTAGCTTTCCGTAGTCCTTATTACAATCACAGATGTCAATATGATGAACATTTTGCTCGGTACTTGTGCTTGCTCGTCTGCCATGGACTACCCAACCTAAACGTGTTTTGGATGCGCATAGTTCATTGCTGTATCCCGCAGCCATTTTCAAAGTATTGGTAAGATAATCGTTGTTAAGACCAATAAGAAGTTTTGATATCGCATTAACATATGTTTGAATTGGAATATTCTTTAAATGTTTGTAGTACTTAACTAGCGTGTCATCCATAGTTTGCGATGGTAAAGATAGTTGCTTTACGGCTTGGACGTTTGAAAGCTCAAATTTCTTAGTATTTCGACCAACGGTTGAAATTAACAAATTCACATTCATGGAATTTTCTTCGTTGCGTATTGTTCCTGATATCCACCTTAAGCATAATGTTGCTGCTTCTCCTTCTACCCCTAAATAATCACAAACATCTTCGTCAATTAGAGTTACATTAGATTCATCATAAAGAAAGGCATGTACTTCTATAGAGCGATCATTGTGATATAACACTACTGGAAGGATTTTAAAATACGTATTGGTGTTAACCTCAAAATTGGACTTGGATAAATGAGTCGTAACTGTAGGACGATTTTCAACAAATTTGTGAAGTAATTTATGGTGTCGCACTTGACATCCTTGAGCAGAACATTTATCTTCAGAACACCGAAAATTCTTGTTTTTTAAGACAAGTACGACATAACTTATGCGTCTTGACAACATTCCAACGTTCATTCAATTTTAATGCTGTGAATTGTTTGCATTCTTGCAATAAATGAGCCATATCTCATAAATTACATTTTGGTTTATTTTCGAAATGTTTTTCAACTGCATGAGAATATAGACTTGCATTTCCTTTACTAGGTAAAGTAATATTTGTTACACGTGTTGCGGCTTCTGCCAATTCAGAAAGCCAACTTGAAAATATTACGACATTTGCTTCTCTGTTTCCAATGTGTAATGACCAATTCAGTTTTGTTTGTGCTGGTTATTTATTTACCAATTCCTGTACCAAAAGAGGATTATTTATATGATTTGTCATACCTGAGGCTTCCAATGAGGAGCATAAATTTTTTACGGATATTGCGTACGAAATAATTGTATCTAGTCTTTCAGCTTTTGGAAATGGTTCTGATCGAATTTTCTCAATCAAGTTGTTAATAATGATTTCAGCACGACCAAACATCATCTTTAAAGTTATCATAATTTCAGGTACGTTCTTCGGAAGCAGAAGCTGACTGCTAACTACATCGTAAGCTTTTCCTCTTAGAGCTCTTTGCAGTCTCAGAAGGTTTTCAGAATTCGAAAAACCACAATTATTTGTACTTTCTTTAAAGGAACTTAAGAATACAGGCCACTCTTCCGGTTTAAACGAAAATATTGGCAAATCTTTCGATAGTGCCTGACGTGCAGCAATTGTCGAATATGAAAGATTATAATTGGTTAATTCTTCTGAAGGTCCCGTTCGCTTTTCTTGATAAGCTGGTTCAGGTAAAGTCGAAACCCATTGCCGAGTTCTTAAGCTGTATTGACTTCCATTTCTACTTACAGTTTTATCTGAGCCCTTTGCAGATCTTGCCAAAATTTCGAACTTTTTTTCCAAGAACTTCTTTTCTAATGCTTTTTCTTCTTCCAATTGCTGCAATTCTATGTCTATCTTTGTTTTCCGAGATGGGGCCACAGATAGCTTTATTGATGTTGTTTTAGCCTTAGAAGATTTTCTAACGTGATCACCGAGGAAACTCATAGCATTCTTGATTGAAATTGATTTTGCTTTTATAGCAGTTTCCTTGCCTAAAGGTCTACTGACATTGTCTTCGCAGATGGAACAAATCCAAGGATGGTTTGCAATGGATTGACTTACTCCTACGCATTGGAAGTGACACCATTTATCACAACTATCGCATTGGACCATATCCATATTGTCCACGTATTTGCATTGACTGCAGCTTTGGTACTTTTGAGTATTCGGTGGTGTTTTAAACATTTTATTATTGTATAAAATTTTGAAGAATATTGAAAGAAAAGACTTATTTTTAATAATGAAAGTAAATTTTATTAAAATGTGTATTTCAAAATTTTAGTGTTTCTTGTACAATTTCCTTCTAAATAATCAAATATTTTCAAAGTTTTTTTTTAAATAATTTTTCTGCAACAATCTCAATGAATTTATGAAAGCAAAGTAAACTACTAGGTATTTATATAAAACAACCAGTTAAATATTCATAACAATATGGTACCATATGATAAATTTGATGAAACCAACTTTATACATATTAAATCGAATTCAGATTCATAGGCTAATTGTTCGAACTTAATTTAAATCTTAGAAAGATATGACGATAAATATTCCAAGGCACAAACGAAAGCCAACATCAGATTTCTTCAACTTACACAGCAGAGCAGAACAGCTGTTTTCGAAAGTCGCAACACTTTCATCATCAGTGCTCATGTGTGTATTGTGTTTGTCACCACTTTTTAGGTGGCTTAGTTGAATGTGATAACAATTCCTATTTACACAAATTTGATTGTGAAAAAGAATCTGAGAACTGTATCAATCTGATGTTAACACGTTTTTATATTAATACCCGTGTAACCGTTTGATTATTTTCTTCATGTCCCATTTTTGAATTTTTTGTTCCATCATACCTAAGTCAAACTTTTTTAGTTTGAATTTTATACTTAAGTAAATGTGAACGTTTTCCAATTTTCATTGGTAGCTCAAGCCATAGCTTAAATTTGTATTTTGGTGATTATTTTTAACGAACATTTATATTGCTATATTAAATCGAATTCAGACTCGCTAATTGTTCAAACTTAATTTAAATCTCAGAAAGACATGATGATAATATTCCAAGGCACAAAATAAAGTCAACATCAGTTTTATTCAACTTACACAGCAGAGCAGAACAGCTTTTTTCGAAAGTCGCAACACTTTTTAGGTGGCTTAGTTGAATGTTCCTATTTACACAAATTTTATTGTGAAAAAGAATCCGAGAACTGTATCAATCTGAGGTTAACACGTTTTTGTTTTAATACCTGTGTTACCGTTTGATTATTTTCTTCATGTCCCATTTTTCTGAATTTTTTTGTTCCATCATACTTAAGTCAAACTTTTTTTAGAGCTGTGCCAAACTGAATCAAACGCTCTCAAACGGTCGTTTTTGACAACAACCTCTAGTCAAACCCATTTAAATTACACGGGTTTTATTAGAGGTTCTTGTCAAAAACGAGCGTTTGAGAGCGTTTGATTCAGTTCGGCACAGCTCTAACTTTTTTGGTTTGAATTTTATACTTAAGCACATGTGAGTTTTCCACATGTTACATGTTCTATGGCCAACGATCCAACACGTTGGTTTCTGCTTTTTTTCCTCGTTTTTTACCTTACCCCCGGCACCAATAAAGATTTTAAAATTTTATTTTATGGTTTGTTCGACATGTCTCTTCTTATTTGCCTAGTATACACGAGCACAATTTTTAGTCCGCACAACTTTTGTTCTTTTCAAGACACACTGGATGAATTCATCTGGAATAAAATTGTATACGTATACACAGCTTTGAGTTAGAGCTGTGCCGAACTGAATCAAAGGCTCGTTTTTGACAAGAACCTCTGATCAAACCGATTTAAATTACATGGGCTTGATTAGAGGTTCTTGTCAAAAACGAGCATTTGAGAGCGTTTGATTCAGTTCGGCACAGCTCTACTTTGAGTGTGTTAGCATTTCTTAGTTCATTTTTTGTTATTTATCGTTCGCTGTACACATGCGTGATGAGGAATTGACAATAATCTTAGGAGGAATTTTTGGTTTCATTATAAATATATTTTCATGTAAATAAATAAAGCCTAAATCAAATGTTGTAGAAATCAACTAGGACCATATTAAAAAAGCATATTTACATTAGAGCTGTGCTGAACTGAATCAAACGCTCTCAAACGCTCGTTTTTGACAAGAACCTCTAATCAAACCCATTTATATTACACGGGTTTTATTAGAGGTTCTTGTCAAAAACGAGCATTTGAGAGCGTTTGATTCAATTCGGCACAGCTCTAATTTACATATGTAAAACTTTATTTATATTATTAACTAATGTTTTTATAGTTTATATATATAATTAGTTTTTAAATTAGCAGAAAAAAAGAGTGTATGTTTTTTTTTACTAGTTACTGAAAATTACTGCAAAAACTTTTGAGTTTATTTTATTAGTTCTACTGTTTGTTGCCGCGATCAACCCCCTTCTGTTTTCATATTTATGTTTACACCACGATGGACATCTGATGATTGAAAAACGCTCTGTAAAATAGAACTTGTATTTTCTTTGTTGATGAAAAATTGGGCCAAGTAAAACCACTCCCCTCACCGAAAATGCCAACAAACTGCCATGTTATGACAGCATAATTGTCTCGTGTGTACCAGGCCATTGTGTATATTCTTTGACACAAGGCATAGCGTAATAAACTAGGTGGCAGGGTAAGGGCTACAAGTACAACACTACAAACACATAGGTGTTTTGTTTGTGTAATAAATATATGAATGTGAAAACAATGAGTTAATATATAAATGTCAAAAGAATAAGAAAAAACATATAAATAAAATTGATGGAATAAAACCACAGATTGTCCAATAAATCTATGAATAAAACACAATTACAGGTAATCGAAAAATAATCAAGATTAACAAAAATTACGAAAATATAATCAAAAATAATAAAGAGTAATCGAAAAATAATTTAACTACTTTCGAGGATTACTTTTGATTGTTTTTGGTTATTTTCCAAATATTTAACTTTTATTTTTTCTTAGGTTTTTAGTCGACTAAAGAAGTCGACAAACAATTGACGAAACGTTAGGTAAAAAATGTAATAAATTGTTTTATTAACATTGAATACGTTAAGCCGCATTAGCTTTAAAATAATTCTTCATATATTGCAATATTAATTATTTTTGGATTATTTGTAATCATAATTAATTAATAATCAGGAATTGAAGTAAATTTTTCTCCACAATAATATATTGCAACAATAACATAATGCCAATTACAATAACATAATGCCAATTGTAAATATTATAATTATAAAATTTTTTTGTGAATTGAATGTATTCTGATTGTATTTGTTTTCTTTATTATTTTTTCACGTATTTTTCCGTTTTTTGTTGATTTAGGAAGTACTAAATTTGTTATTGGTTGTTTTGTTATTGAAGTGAATATACCTATATTTTGTATACAAAAACTATAATATAACTAATTTTGTTTTATTTGTTCAGAATGTTTTTACGTTTTAAATGAAAATTTTTCAAAATAAAATGTATGTATAAAATGATGAGCATTCTAAATGTTTTCAAAATAATCGAATATAATCAAATATAATCCTTGAAAGTAGTCAATTATTTTTTTTATTACTTTTGATTATTTTCTCGTGATCCTAACTAACCTTAATTATTTTTGGATTATTTGTAATCATAATTAATTAACAATCAGGAATTGTTAAAAAGAGAATTATGTAATCAATACCATTATACTAATCGTAATCCAAATTTAACAGTTATGTTAATATTATAATAAACTGATAATAAATATAATAAAGATATATCAATATATATATATATATATATATATATATATATATATATTATGAAATTTATTTGTTGGGTGGTTAAGAAATGTCTACACAAAGACTAAATTAAAGAAGGAGGACAAATGCAACGTTATATATAGTATTAACTGCAACGGTGACGGCTCAGGCACATGCAATAAGAAATACGTAGGAACAACTAAAAATAAACTGAAGACCAGACTAACATCTCATAAATCAGATATAAGAATGAAAAACAAACCCATGGAACAAAAAACTGCACTTGCGGCCCACTGTGCAAAGGAAAATCATGTGCCAAATTTTGAGAATGTAAAAATATTGCAACAAGAAAACCATTATTCCAGGAGATTTACTTTAGAGATGTTACACATAATTGACGTTCCTGCAGAGAAAAGACTTAACTATAAACAAGACACAGAGAAATGCGCTCAAATTTACAGAAGTGTGTTAAACAAACACAAAAAACAACATAAACAAATCAGTTTTCGCAGCTAAGGACTACAGACGATCGACATATTGAAAATATGTTAATCCAATATAATTTTATTTAATTTTTAATTTACATGTATGTAATTGTAAATTTATTAGAAATAATCAAAAATTAATTTTAATGTTTATCATATATTGTTTTGTACCCAACAGTGCTCCCCTGAAGATGAATAGCGAAGCTATTCGAAATATTGGGAAAAATAACATTAAATAAAGATTAAATAATCAAAAAATATTTAGTGTTTATTGATTTTTTAAAAACCTGACCTATAGCCGAACGATAAAACAAGAATATTATTACTTCATAATATTTAAAATATTGCCCTAGTTCATATAAAAATTGCTGTCATCACGCCATTTAATAGATCTTAAGGTCAACTTTTGTTCGTTTTGTTGGTAGTTTTGTTTTAGGTTTTCGTAGTTCATAATCAATTCGGTAAATATGTCATAACTGATGTTTGGCGATGTCGACTTTCCACTTAGTAACTCATTCATCACATGCTTCAAAATTAAATCTAATACATGATGTTGGCATCCAATATACTGCGGTGGGGACAAATGTTTTTCCTTAAAACAATTTTGCAGTAAACGAACAACTCCACTTTTAACCCCTGTATTAAGGTTTTTTGTGTCACTAACGAACACTTTTATGGAATTCCAAAGGTTAAATTTATCCAAGACATTCCTTATTCCTTAAAAAAGTTATAGAAAGTTAATTAATGCTCTAAAAATATATTATTAAATAGAAACCTTCAAAAATTGACAAACTTTTCCCGTTTTCAAGAACCATTGCCGCTACTCTTACTTCCTTAGTTTCATTTGTTAACACCACGGCCTGCACTTCTTTCTTCCCAAATTTCTTGCCGTCGAAATGAATACACCAAATGTCATCTCTTAAGGAATTCTTATAATTTTTTTCCAAGTTCAGCGCTGCTTTAATCATCGCTTTGTGAATACCTGCTTGTGTTGGTGTTGCTATATTTATTCCTTCTTTGGACAATTCTTTGCATATTTTAGCGGCATTTTTGGTGCTTACATGGGCTGTTGTTACCATTGTCACTGCTGCTTTTGTTGAACACTTCGCATTTCTTTTTCTTGGAAGAGGAGCTTTATATTCACCAACAGGTGGAGAATGTGATTGCTCGACAGATTCAGCTGATGATGTTGACATGTTGAGCGGCACTTTATTTAAACACGAGGTGCCTTGAACATTTTTTCTTGAAAGGGCAGCTTTGAAGGGATGCACATTAACTGCTTTAGCTGTCGTGTACCCAATTTCTCCATTTGTAGTTGTTTGGAGTTCATACAACTTTTTGTCCTCAGTTCCTAGCCAGACACCATTTAAATCAGTTATATCACATAACTTGTTGAACGTCATTGTAACATTTCTGTCATCCGGGAATTTTAAAAATGTTGAATAATCATTTAAAACTTTTGTTATCTTCCGTTCTGCAGCTATACGTGTTATGCTCGGAAAGTTTAGTTTCGACCACAATACAATCATTTCGTTTGTAATAATCTGGCATCTTTTCTTTTTAAATTTCTCCGTTTTTGCTAATTCATTATACCTTCCTATAATCACGGTCTTTTTTGGAAACTTACACAATTCACTCAAGGGGTTTTCAATGTTATTGATTTCTCTTCTCTTATTCTTAGATTTTTCAAATGTTATTAAATTGTTTTCCCATATGCAAAAATACGATGAATAACAGAAGAAGAGCAAAACAAAACAGACACAAAGAAAAGAACATAATCTCATATGGTGTTTTTTCTTGGCATATGTATGAAATTTGCATACGAATTTTCAATTTAAATTCTGCGTGAAGTTTTTGAAATAAATCGAAAAACTAAAAAGGCAGTTATCATTTTTTTACTATTCCTCATCGTGTTATGCCATGTAAATTTTTTTTTCCAAAAAATTCAAAAAGTTGTACGCCTAATGTATATATATATATATATATATATATATATATATATATGTGGTCAGAACTCGGCAGATGCTATTGTAGCTAATGGAAAATGTAGTAATAAGTATTCCATTCCTTTCATCTATACATTTTTAGGTGGCAGCGTTAAGAAAGTAAACAAATTTTTGCTGCTATATGAATATTGTTTGTTGCGATTTTTTAACGTCAAAGTTTGATTAATTCTATTTATTTCTTTCTGTGCTGAAAATTATTTATAAAAAAAATTTGAATTTGATATTGGAAAGAGTTGCAATAAGAATGGATCGAAGTTTTCTTAAAGAAGCGACTTTTTTGATGCAAGATTTCATCGAGACTTTGCACTGCAAGACACTCTTTCCGATACATATATATGTATGTACATATATATATATATATATATATATATATATATATATACATAGATATGTACATATGTATATATATATATATATATATATATATATATATACTAGCGAGCCCCCTGCACATGTAATTTAAATGGGTTTGATTAGAGGTTCCTGTCAAAAACGAGCGTTTGAGAGCGTTTGATTCAGTTCGGCACAGCTCTAGTTCTTAGTGTTGTATTTCTATGTAATTTATTTTATAGATCTCCGAAGTTGTGATTTAGAATAACTAAGTATATTTTATAAACTTATTCGACCTTATTTTTTATTAAT